>CM063501.1:169986341-170006341 GCA_032207245.1 Pardosa pseudoannulata
TATATATATGTTTTATATATATATATGTGTGTATATATATGTATATATATATATATATATATATATATATATATATATATATATGTATATTATATATATATATATATATATATATATATATATATATATATATGTATATATATATATATATATATATATATATATATATATATATATATATATATATATATATATATATATATATATATATATATATATATATATATATATATATATATATATACGTGACAGGTCCCACTAAATGACACTAGAGTTCGGAGTACCATTTCATCTCTTTATTTAAATCTCATCACACACTACTCTACAATGGCGTCTCACATTGGCGCCCAACTTCTAACAAAGGCAGGTTTTACTGCTTCGGGGAGCTACAGGTCTGACCGTGGAAAGTGCATACTGCTCTCTGCTCTTATCACTGCGCGTGAGCCGTATTTATGTGGCAAACTCCTCATGTCGCGTCACTCTCAATAAAAGAATCCCTAATTAAAATCTCTTAAAATTAATCTACATTTTAAATCCTGACACACACACACACACACACACACACATATATATATATATATATATATATATATATATATATATATATATATATATATATATATATATATATATATATATATATATATATAATAAAGAACCGGAACCAAAACAGTATAACTCCATTAAGCCCTGTAAATGTAAAACGCATAGGAAGAAAGATGGATTGGGTGTGGAATTTTTACGACTTCCATACATGATTAGAACAATTGTTTGAACAGGCCTGAACGTTCCCGTACACCTAAAAGACCTGAAGAATATGGAATGAGAATACGAAATAGAAGAACAACGCATTTATAAAGCTATACAAAAGCCAACACATCTAGTATTTATGTTGCCACTTTGTCAGTTAAAATTACAGTTGAATTTAAAATTAAAATTACTGTATTACTCCATAGTAATACAGTGATATTTCATTCTGATATTAATCTTTATTTAAAATTAGCTTTACATGCTAACTATCCCTTATTTTTTATTTATAAACAATTAAATAATTATTTTCAAGTAGATATTAATAGGATTAAGTTAATGTTTCCAATTCTAATTTTAGCTGTAATTTTAACTGACACAGTGGAAACATAAATACTAGATGAGTTGGCTTTTGTATAGCTTTATAAATGCTTTGGTCTTCTAATTCGTATTCTTATTTCATATTCTTTAGATCTTTTGGGTGTACGGGAACGTTTAGGCATAATCAAACAATTGTTTTAACTGTGTATGGAAGTCGTAAACCTTCCACACCCAATCCATCTTTCTTTTCATCCGTTTTACATTCACTTGGCTTAATGGAATTATAGTGTTTTGGTTCTGTATTTTTCATTATATTTTTTTACCTCTATGTAATTGCTGCGTGGAGTGCATTACATGGGGAGTAAATTTAACTATTTGTCTTTATTGATGTAATATTTTGTCATATATATATATATATATATAAAATATATATATATATTAATATATATATATATATATATATATATATATATTTACACACCCACACCCACCCACTATATATATGTATATATATATATATATATATATATATATATATATATATATATATATATATATATATATATATATATATATATATATATATATATATATATATATATTTATATATATATATATATATATATATATATATATATATATATATATATATATATATATATATATATATATATATATATATATATATATATATATTATAATAAACATTTGTTTGACAAGTTATATTTCGTTAATCTGTGTAATTAATTTAAATATACCGTTTTTAAAGGATATTAAATTTTAAATATCTTCTTTAAATAAAAATTCCGTTTTATAATCTTTAAATAAATAATTCAATTTAATCTGCTATAAAAATGGATTAAAAATGATTTTCATACTCAATTGTAGAATATTTGACAATTTTCGAAAATGTTAACATAAACAGGAATACTGATAGCCCACTTTTGAAAGTAAGTAAAATTAATCAAACTGAAATTGATATCGGAAGGCAGTGAAATGAACACGGCTTTTGTTAAAAATCCAGCTTTGCAACTTACGAGATATTTAATCGCCAAAATCTTCTAGTCCGATTACACACGACAACTCTTAGCGATTAATCGACACCTAGAGGGCGTGTGTGCGTGTGGCGCAATTGGATCTAAACGACTCTCATTTATTTAATCGGTCTCTACACGCCTACGAATGAGAAAATTGTAATAATCTCCGAATACTGCATCTCAATCTTCCCAAAACAAACTAAATTGATGGAACGCTCCGTTTCCTCACCCCCCGGAAATGGGAAAAAAAGAGATTCGTCCGGAAACGATTTCGGCATTCCAATTTCCCGCTTCGAATGGCAGCCGGAAGGAATCGTCTGTGGCGACGAATTGAATTAACCCATACTCGTGGCTCCATCTATCGGTTGTCATTTGCAAGCAATCGTCGTGGGTCTTGTCAGTGCCGTTTCCATGGTAACCGCCCCGCTTGTTTCCTCTAGGCGAAATGGGAATCTTGTTAAGGGAGAAATGCTCGTGAGACAGAAATCTTTTTCGAGTGGTTTGGGTATAATAGCAGATTAAAAACGTGGAAGCTTTCTTTTTCTTTTTTTTTTGTTTCTTCGCTGAAAATAACGTGTACTTCACGGTTTCGAAAAGTGTTACTCTGCTCTGCTCCGGGGCATAATTTACAGAATGGATAAGAAATCAAAAACAGAATATGTTATGAATACATTACAAGTGTTCTGGAACTCTAGCCAAATCGTTTTCATTTCTTTATTTGTTTATTTTACAAAATGAAATTTTGGTCTTAAGTAGTGAATATTTATTCACTTTAGAAAAATTCTTCATGAAGAATGTTGATTTAGTCATTTTCATTGCACCTAAACCAGTTTAATATATATATATATATATATATATATATATGTATATATACACATACACATATATATGTATGTATGTATATATATATATATATATATATATATATATACGTATATATATGTATACACATACACATATATATACATATATATATACATACACATATATATATATATATATATATGCATATGTATAATATAAATATATATGTACACACATATATATCTATATATATCATACACATATGTATATGTATATATATACATGTACTTATACACACCACATATATATATATATATATATATATATATATATATATATATATATATATATATATATATATATATATATATATATATATATATATATATATATATATATATATATATATGTGTGTGTGTGTGTGTGTGTGTGTGTGTGTGAGAGAGAGAGAGAGAGAGAGAGAATTTTGATAGGATTTATGTGATGTCTAAATTCATCTTAAATCCATCTATACTGAAGTACAAAGTGATTTAGGGGATTTTATAGGAGTGAAATCGCTAGTTGGTATTATGTATATAGATGCTTCAGTTATAAAGATTCAAAATAAATGTAGATACAAATGATTTTTCTATAGTGATTTCATATATTCAATTTGGACTCATAATATACATCAATTATAAAAATTAAGGAAATTGAATAGATTTAATATTTTGTAAAAGCAATCGGAATCATTGTTGCAACTAAATAGTGTAATTTATAAATTTTTATATCCATTTTAGCTCAGTAGGTAAAGACACTGATATCATGATAAAAGAGATGTGATTTCAAGGATAGAGCAGATCAAAGCTATGTTGTGTTTCTTAATGGTGGCTGAAGTATGTATAATGGGTTCGCAATGTCGTTGAAGTTCCTAAACGATAGCTCTAAAAGTTGCCGGGCAGTCTTTCCGTTTGTCTCTACTTTTAAGTACGAGTATCCACTTTGCTTGTTTGTGTTGTCTCAAAGAGTAATGTTGGCCGCCTCTTTTATGCTCTTTTGATAAAATAGCTAACATATAATTGCGGCTTGGTAGTGTCGAATGCCACATAAAATAAGAATTTCGGAATTAGAAATAATAAAGGGTGTCGCTTTCATATTTCTACTGTCAGATTAAAAAAAACAACCATGTGTGTTTTTTATGCTACGTTACGCTTAGATGCATTTTGCACGCAAATGAAATAGTCTCTAACAGCAAACGGTATCCAATAGGAATCTTTTTAGAAGATAAAAAAGAATTTTTATTTTGTCTTGTTATGGTTTGCATGAATAATGTGGGGGACACATATCATATCAGTATATAAAATTAAGATTCTAACTGCTAAAAGTCTCCCCGTAATAGATAACTGTTATGTTTATCTCCCTATTGACAACTTGGGAGATGCACACTGATATCAGGGAATTTTGTTTATATAAGCCTGATTCTGTAACAATTTAATGAGAAAGCATCTTAAGTATACGATGAAAGGAAATAGCTGCTGACAGCTGTGCTTT
This sequence comes from Pardosa pseudoannulata, assembly GCA_032207245.1. Lineage (NCBI taxonomy): Eukaryota > Metazoa > Arthropoda > Arachnida > Araneae > Lycosidae > Pardosa > Pardosa pseudoannulata. Next base: position 169,990,781 of record CM063501.1, read on the forward strand.
AACTTCCTTGTTTAATTAGTTTAGATATATTAAAAGAGGAAATACATTGTCGTTTATGAGAAAGGAATAGAGTTGTGATAAAAAAACACCACTTTTAGAAAATAGTTTAATACCTTTCTTGACATTTAAAGCCTCTAATCATTGATTGTACGTATAAAAATAGAAATGGCAGTTACAGATAAAGTTTAAATGCCTTTCTTTTTTATTTTTTTGGGGGGGGGGGGTTAGTAAAATAAAAAATGAAGTACATTAGAACTCGAATAAAAGGAACAGAAATGTGATAATAAAATAATACAAAATAGCGTAACACTTCTCTTGTCATTTATAGCATTTAATCATTGATTTTACTTATTAAAATAATAATGGCAGTTACAAATAATCTTTAGCAGCCTTCTCTAGTGTGGAGGGGGAGGGGAAAAAAGAAGTACATTAGCATTTGGATAAAAGGGACAAAGCTGTGATAACGAAAGAAAAACTTATCAAAATAGTTTAACACCTCTCTTGTCATTTAAAGCATCTAATCATTGATTGTACGTATAAAAATAGAAATAGCAGTTACAGATAAAGTTTAACTGCTTTTTTTTCAGGGGGGTAGTGAACTAAAAGATGAAGTACATTAGAATTCGAATGGAAGGAACAAAAATGTGATAATAAAATAATACAAAAGAGTGTAACACTTTCCTTGTCATCTATAGCATTAAATCATTGATTTTACGTATTAAAATAATAATGGCAGTTACAGATAAAGTTTAGCAGCCTTCTCTAGTGTGGAGGGAATGGGAAAAAAGAAGTACATTAGCATTCGGATGAAAGGGACAAAGCTGTGAAAAAGAAAGCACAACTTTTCAAAATATTTTACTAACTCTCTTTATAAAGAATTTAAACTTTCATTTTACGTATTAAAATAAAAATGACAGTTACAGATAAAGATTAACTGCCTTTTTTTGGAGCTAGGGATTAAAGAAAAAATATGAAATACATAAGCATTCGAGTGAAAGGAACAGAGATACGATAAGAAAATAACAGAGATAAAACAACAAAACAGTTTAATAATTTTCTTTATAAAGCCTTTAATCATTGCTTTTACGCCTAATAATAGTTCGGAAGATGTTACTTGAAGGGAAAACCATTAGTAATGGAACACGGAAGTTAATTTATTAAAAATAACTCATGCTATTCTTTAGTAAGCAAAAATCTTTATAAAAAAAAAACTTTCTTACCCAGAACTGTGCATCAAAAATAGTTATTTAGTTTGTTGCTAATTAGTAAAAATACTTCCAGTTTAAGTTTGCCATAAACAGAGTAAAAAAAATTGCAAACAAAGAACTAGGAAATAAATTCGAAAATAAGAAATTATTTTCGAAAAATACAAGAGCTATAATTTGAAATCAAAAACTTTCTCAGAACGATAGAAAATTTCAAATGAACTGACATTTTGTCAAGAATAGTTTTTTTTTCTTTCTTTTTTCATTTTCAATTGGTGGGAAAAGGGCAAAGAAAGAATAATGACGCCCTGTCAAAGATAAGATGATGCTTAAAAGGAAAATGCGATAGCTGAAGATGAAATAAGATTTCTGATAATGTTTCACGTCAAATTTATAGAACAAAACTGAAGAAATATAAATACTGCTCTTGTTTTTAGAGAAATACGCTGAGAGAAGATGTTTTCAGAAACTCTGAAGAAAAGATCCGCTGAGAAAATTAAATTTAGATAAGAAAAATTTCAAGTTTTGTCATTAGGACAGATATTGTGTACGATGAATAGAATGTGAACGTTTGGGATATTTTGTTGTTGTCATTTTAGTAAAAGAGATTCTGCGAATGTATGTAAGGAAAATGCTTTCTTTTAGAATGAAATTAAAGTTGCAATCTGTATTTGCTTTGATCTGAATTATGAAACACAAAAGATTATTCATGATGAAATTTATAACAATTACCGACTGATCTCAACAAACTTCTAAAGATAAATTATCTAACATTTGTCCCCTTGTTAGCATGAAAAAAATAATTAAATTCTTTTTAAAACTCATATTCTGTTATTCTTGTTCTGTATGGTGTAACAATAAGTTACATTCGGCCATTACCGGTCTGAACTAGAAAGAAACTTCGGACTTCTCCCAACCAATAGAAGGGTCTATTGGTTTGGGGAATTCTGACACCCCCTGCCTTTCTGGAGTGGACCCCTGTTTTTCTCCGCGAGGCAGTCGGATATTTTTAGAGGACAAGGTTGTTATCAGAGGAGAGAAGAAAGGAACGCTGCTGGTATCTGCTGCTTGCGGGATAGACCATTTTTTTTGGAGCGACATGAGAAGGGGAAAGAACGTTGCCATTTTGCGAAACCGACGCCTAATCCAGAGGACTCATCCATATCTACAAATGATAAGTTGTATTCCAATTGTATTCCTTAGGCATTTAATTTTATAAAATTATTTAATCAAGACATATTTGTCCATGTGTTTTTTAATGAGTTTTAATTTCTTCTTTCTCAAACACTAGACCAACGTAACGTTATTTTTACATACGGTTGACCCATAAAAAAATACTTAGGTTAACGAGTTGTGAAAAAAGAAATTATTCACACTCTCAGTCCAAATTGATAATTCACGCTTACAAAAGAAATGACACTGTTACCTTTTTTTAAAAATATTTTAATAACAAATATATATTTAATTTGGATTATTTATTTATTCAGTGCAAGATAATGTTTTTCGCATTTTCAAATGAAATCACATTCGTAGTATTATTCAATGTATTTTAATGCAAATTTGTCAGATAAGCATAAGGTTTAGTTTGAGGTTCTGTGCAATTCAGTGCAATTAGCAGAAGATCAAGTCAAATAATGGGCACAAAGATTGAATCAGCGTAGACTGACGATGATTGCGCCATCTTATACAATTTCCTGGAAGCCATCTTTTCTTTTGGTCTTCCATAATTTAATGAGGAACTAACATTACGTAAACTAGAGAAAATGACAAAATATTACACATAAATCTGTGAAGATGTTTAAGTTAAATTTTTAAACAACTTATCGCTAACGGTAAGCCTTTTCATTTATATTTTACTGTGTCTATTTTACTTTAATATTAATGATGTATCGAAAGTTCTAGTTCAGGGGTGACAAACCTAAATCGGTTTGTGGGAAAAAAATTGCTGAACTGAGGTGGGCCGCACATATGAAAATAAACAACAAATTATTCAAAATATTTTATTATCGGGCAAAATTCAAAATATGCATTTTAACAATGCCAGCTGCGACTGTACATAAAAGTTATGTAATACATGTATTATAACTACAACGACAATAAACTTAAATATACTGTATTTATAATCACCCCCATCACCTTCCCTTCTTCCCTAATCATAAGGGTTAAAATATTATTATTACATACAACTTCCCCTGACGGGTCGACAGAGCACTTGCACGTAACGCGAGTCAGCTGGTTGTATAAAAAATGGCCGACTGACAGAATATTCTAGAACTCTCAAATCTCAACGTAACTTGTCCAACACTAATCAAAGACCAGGTTTACGTTGGTTACTATCAAGTCTTAACGTACATAATATGTGATAACAACTAAAATTCTATGTTTCAACTGTATATAGTCAAAATGACTAAAACTATATAGACAGATGAAAACTTCAATTGGGCCGCAAAATGGGCCGCATGTGTCCCATGGGCCGAGGGTTGGGCATGCCGGATCTAGTTCATAGCTTTGTATGGATTCTTCCGCTTGATTACATTTGTTTTCTTTTATTAAATTTTCCTGCAACATGGCATAATAGTATAAATGAGTAATACAATACATTAAAAAGCACTGTGGAAAATGAACATATTTTTTATTTTATTTTTAAAGTATTAGTTATAGTTAAAAAACGGGAAGAAAATTTCTGCCTTAGGATTTTTATAATTTATTTTAAATTAAATTTATATTCCTACATTTTGCCAGCAATTTTATCTTTGACTCGTGTTCCCGACTGGAAAAAAACTCTGTTTATACTTGAAGCCTTTCGTTTCTCAAAGGCCGAATAGAGATTGTTTATAAAACCGGGGAGGGCCAAGATACTCCATACTTGGCACGATTCAGTCCGAATACAGTTACAGTGGGTAAAAGCATTTTTGAAAGAAGAATTTCATTTTCCCGAAAAAAGTTTTTAAGATTCTTTTAGTTTCTCTTCCTTTTAGAATATAAAAGCTGAGGGAAAAAGAAAGTTTTCTTTAGGATTACTGATGCATTATTTTTGTTTCTATTTTTTCGAGTATTTCAACTCATAGTAAACAAAAATTTCATCAAAATTTCCTCTTTTACATGACGGAAATCTGTATGCGTGCGGTAGTGCATCTTTCAAACAGGGCTCTTAAATATTATACTTATTATAACTCTAAGAAATCTTTTAGTCTTGAAATGTAATGTTTCTCCTACCAATACACTTTGAGCAGGAATGAAAAAATTGCTTTCGTGACTAAGTACATCCAAACTAAAAACTCAAATGTAATATTTCCATAAAACCAGACAATGAGAAAAGAATCTCATTGATTCTTTAGTTCCAACTGTCTAGAAAAAATATTAATTAAATGTCAAATTTATGTTTCATTTTCTAACTTTAACATTTCAGTTTTGACTTACAATTTTTATATCATGTTTTTAATTAGTTTTTAAACAAAAAAATCGCCACTTTGGGAAAATAAGATTAATAAAAAATGCTTCTACCAGAAAAGTATTTTTTGTTATTAAGAAAGTGTAAATTGTGAAATAAAACCATAACAAAATAAAGATTTAGTTACTTTTCAATTATTTTAAAACATAGTTAAAAAAATAATAGATATATATCTTTACTGACATTTTCAAATATTTTTTTCCAGCATTAAAAGCAAAACTGAAACATAAAAATCGTCTGACAATTTACTGAGTTTTTTTTCTATTTTTATGTTTGACTTTTTATTTCGATTCAGACTTAAAACAATAGATCTGTAGTAATAAGAATTTACGATAATCTGACAATTTACTGAGTTTTTCCTATTTTTTATTTTTATTCAGGATTAAAACATTATATATGTAATAATCAGTGTTTTTTGATAATCTGACATTTTACCAAGTTTTTTAATATCTTTTAGTTTTATTTTTCATTTTCACCCACGCGCAAATCATTAGATCTGTAATAATCAGCATTTTGTTATATATTGCCATTTTAAATTATTGTAAACTTGTATTATTTTGTTTATTTTTAGATGTATTGTCAATGGTAAATAACAATATGGTCTTTAATATTCGTTCATTGTTGGTATGAAAAAGTACTAAAAAGCATCGGGGATACTCCAGTTGTAAAAATGCATATGTGAATAACATTTGCAAATTTTTAACCAATTGTGTTTACTTGGTATTAGGTAATTGTGTTTACTTAATATTAGATACCTCACAATATTTTATTTTAATTATTATCCAAAAATAAAATTCTTTATAAGGGGATAAAAATCACCATCCCGTTGATTTTCCAAAATAGCAAATATAATTGGCAGCCGAACGATGGCCGATTGGTTAGGGTGCGGGCCTTTGGTACCGTAGTACGTTTGTTCGAATCCCACAGTGGCATGACTGTTCGTAGCCGTTTGGAATTGGATTTAAGCTGTAGGTCCCGGTCTCATTAGCCCTCGTGTTGCAAAAAGTAGACCGTAGCACTCCAAACCAAACCAAACCAGATATAATTGAACCAAAACAAATGCATTAAAACTTATGTTCCTGAAATATTTCTGCTAAAAAAGAAATTGAAATGCTTCCAAAAGCCTTTGAAAGTCTAGCAATAATACGTATTTAAGTTCTATTAATTGTTTTAGAAAGGTAGATTCTGCTTTAAACAAACACTGTTAAAAGGCTCAATTACAAAATTCTGTTGACTGTTTTTATGAATATTGCAATGCCGTGATTTATAAATGTCTATCAATTGAACAGAATGTTACAAAAGAATATTTTTTGAATATGTTTCCCCGTTGGTGTAAAGTTATTTATGGTGAAAAATCCGTAGAGAAACATGGTAACTCCATCTTTTTGCAACACGATAATTCGCCTTTTGACACAATTGTTATTCGAAATTATTTGTAAAAGCATTTAACAAATTGGACTGCAAATGCTTTATATGCACCGAATATGGCATCATGTGAAACTTATTATTTTCACTTTTAAAAATTATGCTTTGTGATCAACATTTATTTAACCACCGTATTTCTATTCGTTATATCTCATTGTTGCAATTAATGAAGATTCTCTGCGAGAGTTTCGTAAAAGTGACTATAAAAGATGTTTTAATGATTCAAAAAGACATTTGCAGATATGTATTGCAGTCAGAAGAGCTAAATTCAAAGGATATGGACATTTAATAAATATGACCAATAAGTTGATATCTTTCATTTCATGACAGCGTAACTGGATACATGATGGTTACAGTAATATTCAAACAATGAAATAAGATGTCTTTTTGTGGAGTTAGTTTGTTTTTCTTTAATAATTTAACTCCACTTTATTATAATATCTAGGTATTTTTTTTGCTGAATTCATATTGAATTCATCAACTAAAATTTTGTTATGAAGAACTTATGTTTGTATAATTTTTGTATAAATACTTTGTTGTTTATATTTTAATTACAACAGATGTATAGAAATGCTGATTATAGGTACTGATACTTTTTGAAGTAACTTTTGAAAATAACTCTAACCGTTGATAAATTTTACACTAAAATTCAAAGATTTGACCCAAAGACTTAGCTATATGTCAACAAAACATTTTCCTACTGCAAACTTTACTTCTACTTTATTGCTATTTTTTATTCATTATTTTGCAGATTTTGTTTTCTAAAAATATGTATAATTGTTACAGAACTTAATGATTTTGTAGAATACACAAAGTATGTTTTGAGCCCTCTTTTGAGAGGTATTTGTTACAACGTTATGATTCCCTACATGTAGGCTAAAATTCATGATCTATTGGCTATCTACAGACAGTTTTTATCATTCATATGCTTATTACAGTTGTTTAAGTGACTTAAAATCTGGTATATAAGAGCTGGTATTCATTTCTGAAATAGAAGACTCACAAAAATATCTACAATCTGTTGCGAATGTGAGGTATATGAAAAAACAGTCATCAGTGATATAATACTAAGGTAAATAGCTGCACAAACAACGTTATCAGGAGTCAAACAGCAAGCGAAAACAATAATAGTGAAACTTTTCATTTTCAAATTTTTCTAAATATTTATAATTGTAATTTAAAGCAGAGAAATAAAAGATTATGAAATTCGAAACAAACAAAATAAATAATAACATTATAAACATTGGGGAAAAGTAGTTGAAAATTTTTAATGAGATGTGACATCTAAAAATGCACTTATAACTTTTATTTACAAAATACAATTTTTGCTTTGAAAATATGTCTGAAGTTATTAGTTAAATAATTTAATTGTATATTATATTTTATGTATAGTATTCTATTGTTAATATATATATTATTAGATATATTTAACAACTTCAAGAGATAGATATATCGAATTTTTAATAAAAGTTATGCCGCCAATTCCAAACGCATAATTTATTACTGATTAATATAATACAGCATTTTACTCTTAACACTCTGACTGTTCCCATATGCGAGAATAATTATATGATGTACATTAGATACAAAGATTTAAATTCCATTTAGTGAATCCCATATCAATATACTTCATATAGTAATTTATATAGAATTTCTTATAGCAAAATTCATATAGTGAAACATTGCATGAAAAATATAACTATATTTAAGAAGATACACAAAATTGTTTTTAGTTGAAGATATAGTTCATTGAGTATCTCTTATTTATGCGCATAAATATGTATATTATAGGAGATGTACAGAAAAAGTGAAGGGTTAATATCTAAAGATCATTGCCAACAAACTACAAGGTAAAAGAAACAAAAAGATATTTTTAAACGTGAAGAGATTAAATGTTAAAACTAAATTTTGTGTCACATATTTAAGTGCTCTTACATCAGAGATGCAACTTTTATAAGAGAATCATCATAGCAGAATTTCTAATAAAGTCTAGAATTGACAAATATAACCTAATAGAAGTTTTCATAAGTTTCAAACATAATTCTAAGAAATTGCCATTTTCATCTCAGTTGGTCTACATATCTCTTTTTGGAAAGCAAAGAACCCTGTTAAGAGCCTGTATAATCCATGATATCATCATTCCGCTCAAATCTTCTCCCTTTATTAGTGGCTTCTTGCCAACACACAAAGTTGGCGATAATCTTCAACCTGTGTCAATGCAGGATCAAGATATGGCGACCAAGAAACGTTGCCAGGAATTTTAGGAGGTCAGAGTTAATTTATGCTTTGTTGCCACACACTTAATCGCCCTGAGAAAGGACAATTTAATCTCTGATAACTTGTTATTAAGAGTTTGTTTTCGAGAGAAGTACGTGCATTTGATGCGATAGGGGGTAATGTATTTTTATTTAATTCATATCAGGATTTATAAGTTTTTATAACTATGTACTTAAATAGATTTACTTATGCAATAGATAAAAAGATTTATTTTCATTTTTTTGTGAGTATCACAACATAGGTGATTAACATCGAAGTAGAAGTGGAAAGAGTTTAAACAAATTTTATCGCTAATTTTAAACATAAAGACTAGCAGAGTAATTTCAATCATTGCTTAATCGACTGGTTGGCTGGTTGTTTGGTTTTTAGCTGTATGGTCTGCTATTTTCTACATGAAGGGAAATAACATCGGGATCTACTACTTGAAGCCGATTCCGAATGGTTACGAACATCGATTTGAACCTTAGAATTCGAACCCATGAATCTGGTACCAAAAAACAGTGCCGTATCCATTCGACCATTTCTCGGCTAGCTAAGTTGACTTGAGAGTTCCTTGGCTGTTTCTCAATAATTCCCTTTCTCATTATTTTTACAGCAAAGTTACGTAAAAATATATCTGCAACAGCAGTATAATGAAACTTTTTTTTAAAATTGCATCTGAAATAATCTTTCATATTGTGTAAAAACGAAAGTACATTTTTACTTTGATGAAGTAAGAGGTGCAGCTACTGTAAAAGAACGTATAGTCGAAAAAAAATTACGTAATTGATCTCAACAGCTCTTTAAAGAAGGAATAGGTTTATAACTAAATGTTAGGAAGAAATGAACAGCAAGTAATAGAATAGCTGAACAAAAAACAGATCAAAAGAATTTAAACCAAACCCTTTAAACCAGAATAGATATATGAAAGGAGCTTTTGTACAAAAACATAAATTTAAGATCATTTGGGAGTAATTGAAACGAATGAAAAGTTCTAAAGTTTATTAGGATTTAGAGATTTAAAGCTCTTCTATGTGTTTTTGAAAAAGCATTATTTTGAGAAGTATCAAATAATCAATCCTTTAGGTTCTTGAATATATCGAATATATTTCCATGTGACATAATAACTAAAATAAATAACTGAATAAAAACTAAATAACTAAAATAACTAAAATAAAAAAATCATTTAATCTTGTAATAATTTTATATATAGTTATAAAACATTCATGCAAGATATATATATATATATATATATATATATAATATATATATATATATATATATATATATATATATATATAATATATATATATATATATATATATATATATATATATATATATATATATATATATATATATATATATATATATATATATATATATATATATATATATATATATATATATATATATATATATATATATATATACATGTATATACATATATGCATACACACACTCACACACACACACACACACACACACACACACATATATATATATATATATATATATATATATATATATATATTCCGATCTGTTTAAAAATGTTAAGAGTGGAAACACATCATAAAATTAAAAAATATATAAATAATGAATTCTAATACGCATGAAAGATTTTTAATAATATATGGTACGTGGAGCATATATTAAAGTCTGCAACTGTTTTATGCAGTTATACTTATTGTTAGACGTTATTAGACTTGAACACCATAACAATGTTTCCCATTTAATGTAAAAGAAAGCTATTTCTAGGCTAAACCATACGGTATTCTGTTTTGTTTAATAAAGCTGCAAACTGAATAGTTAAGAGCCTGTTGTGCCTTTGCGAGAAGAGTAGCTGTAGTTCCGAAATTTCAATCAGGTAAACCCTTTGCCTGGGAAATAGCAGGTGTTGTGTGCACGGAATTCCGTAGAATAGCGGAGCTGAATTTGAAACTTAAAATTCTACAGAGTATTTCCTACGAGCACCAAAGTAATTTTAGTTGGAGGAAGAAAATTTCATTACTGGTTATAAATTACCAAAGTCTTTGTGTTCTTTAAAACTGATTTGAAAAATAGGATGGGTTAGAGAAATGCATCGAAGCTTTACATTTTTACCATACATTTAGGGAAATTATTAATTAAAGGATATCACGAGTGTTAGAATTAATTTTTTTGTTTCGGTCTGGTTTAAATATTACAGATAGTATTTTTTTCCTTTAATGATACAGTTACTCTTAGCTGAAAATAATTATTTGGAAATTTACATCTCAAAAGGAATAACTGATGAAGCTGACTAAACTAATCTTTTTGACGAATCGAATGGAATAAAACAGTTATTTTTACGATGGAGTTTCCAAAAAATAAATTTCATCTCACTGTTTGGCAAGGAAAAATTATAACACACAATGTCCCATAAAAATACAAAATTTTAGCTATTTCTTCATATTCTCTTCACCATCGTTGATAATTCATCATACAGGGAAATCAATTTCAAGAAACAATCCGTGTAAAACTAGGTGTCCAGCCATTAAAATGACCTGCTTTTATCACCCATTGATGTGCTGAAGTTCACCATTTGACGAAAGAAACCAAAGCTCTTGAGGTTTTGGTCTTGGATGAAGAAACAGGGTCCTATATTGGATGATCTTTAGATATTTTAAAAGGACATGGCATATTTCTGTATAAAAGTAGACTAAAATTATACTGTCGTTCTTCGTTACTGTGATGAACCTTTAGGAATATTTATTTGGGAACCATTAAAACAACACGATATACCCCCACCCTCACCAAACTAATGTTTACCACTTGATAAAAGTGATTAAGGCTTTGATGGATAGGTTTATTTTCTTTATGCTTGATCCCACACAGCTAGGGAAGAAAAGAATGTATTCGTCGTCAGGTATGTTAGAGATTGAATCAAATTGCCTACGAGTCTTATCTTTCCTCATTAGACATCCACCTTACCCTTGCAATGTAAATTATCAGTATCGGGCTTTACTTCTGAAGCAGTGGAGAGGTACATCAAGCTTGGAATGACTTACTGACAGTACTGGCACCTAATTTTGCCAAGATGATTTCTTGCAATTGATTTCATGGTACGGCAAATGTATCTTTGTCAGTGATGGCTATGTAGACAAATAGCTAAATTATTATGTTTCGTTATAGATTGTATGCTGTTAAATACTGTTCGGTTGTAGAGGACGATAGATGGCGCTCTACTTTTTTATAATTTTGTTTATGTTCTTTAGTCTTTGTACCGTTTCTGTGCTTGTTAGTAATAAAATGTGTTTGTAAAGAGTGGTGTGTTTTGTGATGGTCCTGATGATGAAAGGAAGGTCGTCTGGCAGTCCCACGGATTCTGGACTGTAAAGGAAGGTAAGCCCTTTACCTTATTACGAAATTATTGGAAAATCACATATGCTTCTGTTTGTAATAATGCTTCCAGTGAGAAATCACGATGAAACTTACTTTTGGTTTGGTTTGGAACGAGAGGGCTAAAACTCATTTTTGGAATATTTCTCGTATATAAAGTATACTTTGAAAATATCTGTTCCTTAAAACATTTAGGAACTGCTGTTAACAATATTTTTAATTAGAAAACAGATTTATAAAGCATAATAATCTTAGTATTTATTACTATATAAAGAATCAGGTAGACATGCATTGCAAGTTTTGATGATTATTAACACGAAATCATCAGTTCTTGAATACATTTTAATGCTTTTAATAAGACGGTGAAGAGAAAATTTTTAACGAATCTCATAGATTATCATTAAGGAAAACAGTGATTCTAAAATGAAAAATAAATTCAATATATCTGATGCTCAGTTCAACAATGTATAATAGATTTTCTTTATGTACAGTAAAGAAGTAACAATATTTCGGAATGTAAAGAATTTGAATAAGGAAGAATGTCATCAGTTCTGGAATATAAAATCATTAAAATTTCAGAACAGAGTAAAACTTGTTATGTTTGTGTTCTGTAGCCTGTAACAAAGTAGAATAATTGTTAACAAGAAAACTAACAATTCTATAATAAATAATAAATTTCAAGGAATCCTTATAAGGAGATGAATATTTCCTCAGCGTTTGAAATCCATCAAGAGGATATATTAAGTCGATTATCACTTAAGACTTGTAGAAGTTTTAGAACTATAGCCTTTGTAACAACAATGACCACAGTTTTACAATAATTATTTAACAGGATGAATTTTAACATTTCATCTGAATCTAAATTATTAATTTTCTTTGTGATTTAAACATTACAATTGTGTTTAAAAATACTCTTTATGCTAACATACAAATCAATTAACAAAATATCTCTAAGTAACTTATGATATCATTGCCGTAATGCAACATCTAGTGTAACCAATATATAATAATCAAGTTAATATTTCATATTAAGTAAGGTATATCATATATTTCACATATCATATCATATATATCATATTATATATATCATATATTTCATATATTATATCATATATATCATATATTTCATATATCATATCATATATATCATATATTTCATATATCATATTATATATCATATATATCATATATTTCATATATCATATCATATATCATATATATCATATATTTCATATATCATATCATATATATCATATATTTCATATATCATATCATATATATCATATATTGCATATATCATATCATATATATCATATATTGCATATATCATGTCATATATATCATATATTTTATATTATATATCATATATTTCATATGGATTACGTAACACTCTCTGCACACAAGAATATGAAAATAAGCTCATAAAATTTTTTTTAGTACATACGGTTTAATTTAAAAACGTATAAGAATAATACTAGTTATAATAAATGCGTTTTGAATGATTAAACGCTAAATTTGTTTAAGATAACGTACTTCAAATTGAATCATATTTTGGTTCCTTTAATTTTTTACCACCTGGGGTCTGAATATTTTAAAATAGGGAACAACCTCTTGGTAGTGATCATTTCAGCAATTCATATTAAATTAGCAACTGTGAAAACATGTCTTCTACATACAAATTAGGAAAATAGTCTCATAAAGATTAAATTTTAAAAGCATACGAATTAGTTTTAAAGTGTGTAATAACATTAATAGCGTTTTGAATGCCTAGACATCAAATGGGTTTAAAAACACGTATCGCAAATTGAATGAAATTTTTGCGCATATCAATTTTTTACCGCATAAGATCTGGATATTTTAAAATTCACGTCCTTTACCTCGTAAACAGACTGTCCTAAAGAAATCTGTTTTTGTGTAAAGCCATGTGGGGAAGATGTGTGTTATTTTAATTACCAAGATTGTTCATACCTCGAGGGTGCAGACTCTCTACTCGTTAAAATGTTCCATTTTTCAATTCTCGGATGCTAATTTCTTTCACGACGAAGCACGCATTCATTAACTGCAAAAATTTTCGTGCTCATACTTTGTTTTCCTCCCGTTTCAAGATAAACACTCTCGACGTTTCTTGGAAAATGCGTTCTCAGCCTGCGATTGAATTTTATTTGTTTTATGGCCAGTTTTGAAACAGCCTACAGAAATGTGAACTTTTTAGAGCAGAGATTTTTTATTGTCTTTTATGGTAATTTTATAGAACTAAGTAAATTATAAAGAGAAAAAGTGTAGAAGAAAATGAAAAACAAATTGTATTAAAAATAAGTGTAGCTAAAATCAAAATAATGCAAATTAACAGCAAAAGAAATGAAAATATTTATATAAATGAGAAAGTAATTGATGAAAATCTGGTCTTTCTATACCTTAGAGCTAATATGTCAATCGAAGGAGGAATTTGGGAATATATTAATGCAAGAATTTAAAAATCCCAATATCCCTGTAAAATGCTACATAAAATATGCAGCTCGGGTAGTAACCAAATAAAACTTCAGCTTTTTAAGGTTAAAGAGAAGTCTTACTGTACGGATGGGAAACCTGGAAACTATCTGAACAAGAAAACAACAACAAAAAAATAACAAAAAAAATGTAGACAATCTAGACAAATAAGTACAACCAATGCAGTTTCCGGAAATGAGGAGGATATTCCACAGGAGTCCTACCCAGGTTAAAAGAACAGTTGACCCAGTGTACTAAATGGAACTTTCTGACATGAGAGCAGGTGTTGGCGAGGGAAGCAATAAATGCACAGGGCAGTTGGGATGGTCATTCGTTAAGGGGTAATTTGACCCTTGCGGTGTGGTTTTAGTTTAAAATCTTCATGGCCGCACAATGTCGCCTTTGATTAGCGATGAGCCAGTCAACCAGGCTCCTGTCCTTCCTTATCAGTATCGGTTTTTTGATTAGGCTCTGTTCACAGAGTTCCTTGAATGCCAATTCCGAACGACTACGTACATCCGTGCTAGAAGCAAGATTGAAACCTACGAACCAAGGAGCCGAAAGGCAGCGGCTTACTACTCGGCAATCGTTCACAGATTGCATTGGGTTGGACATATATCCCGAATGCCTTCATTAGACCCAACTTATATAGTCCTAACTTGGGATGTCTGATGGAGAAAGATGAAGTCGACTTAAATATGTATGATCATAAAAGAATGGAATTTCCTTAAAAGTTCGAGCCGGGGAAAACCAGGACTATTGATCCAGATCGGTGGGAATGACAGGATATGCTAGAGGACTTAGGTTCGACATGGCGTAAAGAAAATTAGAAAGATGAAACAAAGAATAAATATATTTAGATCGAAAATGAAAATGCGAATAAACATTATACCAAGATAATTTATTTTATTTTTGAATTTTATAAAAAATATTTTAGTTAAAAATGTAAAAAAACACAGGAAATTCTATAAAAATTTACCTTTAATATTTACCTTTCAATTACTCATATAAAGAGAAATGATGTACCTTAATTTTACCTTAATTGATATATCTACAGTTAAATGACATTTGCCTATGATTTATTTATTTTACATGAATGTGACTAAAGGGATTAATTGTTAAATGTTTTTTCGCTAAATTTATAACTAAAAGAGAGAAAAGACTTTTGAAATATCAGACTTTAACCAAAAATATAAAATGATTCCGGTTCTGTAAAATCAAATTATAGGTATACGCATTATTATTAAATAACATTTTTTAAATAAAGTTATTATTTTAGTTCACTGAAATCTGTTTTTTTGTCATTCACCCTTATTTTAAACTTTAACAAATATCATCAGCAAACTTGATGGTTATTGTATATTAGTAATTTCGAAAT
>CM063501.1:170011341-170016341 GCA_032207245.1 Pardosa pseudoannulata
TTAAAGAGACAATAACGACGAGGTGTGGGTTTCCCGTATTCCGTTCTAGTCGACAAAGGGTGAAGGAAAAAAATATAGAACGCTTTAGCCACTGACGCAGTAAACCTTTAGCGTATTTTTGGAGACTTTTTTTCCGTGGATGTGTTGTTCCACTAGGAGGGTTAAGCAGTAGGTCCCGGTCTCATTAGCCTTCGTGTTGCAAAAAGTAGACTGTAGTGCTCCAAACCAACCAACCAACCTCACCCACATACTTATGAATATAATTGTATACATACGAGAGTATATGCATGTTTATTACATAGCTCCTTTGTGATTAAAAAACTGATATATAACCATAAAGATGACATACACCTCACTATATGTAATTATAACACATTACATAATGCTGCAACCATAACATAAAATAATTATGGGCATACAAGTACCATGCTAAAACTTATGATTGAAATAATTTTCTACTTAGTAAATAGTTTAGCCTAAAGCTCTTCAATGAGTTGGTAATGCAAAACTATCAAGGATGAAAATATATGAAAATTCAGAATAAGGTTGCCACAACTTTGATAAAATACAGTAAATTAAATAAACAACCCGTTGCTGTTTGGAAAGTAGAAATATCCTCCATTATGATAGCGCATACTTACGTGTTTTGTTTTACATAAATAGGTTTAGGTATTTTAACTTGCAGGAGTCTTTAATGAAACAACTATTCAGTTCTTCTATGGAATGTAATATTTCTTAGTCTTCATTAGTTTTCAGAGATATGCAAAGCACACTACCGTAAGCATTGAACAGACAAAAATCATATACATAAGTCTGTGTTCTCAATATTTATTTAAACGCCTAAGTAAATTCAGAAAATCTGCATTATTGGAGATACTTTGACTTCTAGTGGATGGTTTTAATATTCATTACTTTAATTTGCCTTGGAAATTCACAAGGGATATTTGTTTCTAAATGATGTTTTCTTATCTTAAGCTACTGACTATTTTCGAATTTTAACTGTTTTGAATATTCCTGTAAGAAGAGTGTTTTATTGCACTCTATTCAGTCTCATATCTACTGTCATTCAGTGATGTACTTATAGAGGATGTCCATCAAAAAGAATTTGATAAATTAGCTGAAACTCAAAAATACCCTGGCGAAATGTCACGCAGATTTTAGCTCAGTATGTAATTATATTCAAAAGTCGCATTAGTTATCAGACGAGCAAAGTTATTCAGATAAAAAAAATTGATGATTTAAAAGTATTATATTCTAAAAGCTTTTGAGATAGTTTTATAGAATATTAATACAAAATTAACGTACATAAAGCTGCCTAAAAATGAATCCTGTAAAATGTAACACCTAAGCTAATGTGAAAACTAAAAAACTGGCTTTTTCAAGCTTTTAGAAAACATTTGTAAATTTTCCTGATTTATAGTATTCTACATTTTCTTTGATTTTTAGATCTATAGAATCCTGTTATACCAGTCTAATCCAAGGAAATTGTTTCAATTTCGTTATATACCGTAGGTTAAGCTTCAAATAAACCAAATCAAAGACATAACTAACTGGAACAAAGTTATAGATTATAAATGGATAGGTGAACAAATTATTACAAAATAACTATAAGGTCGCGTCCGTCTCTGTCGAAGGTCGGGCGAACTTTTATTCTTTTGAACAATTGAAAACGGCAGTATTGTACCAGTAATGGTCCTTTTGACGCACGGACGATTAAAGTGTCAAGTGTGCCATTTTTGTCAACGCACTGACAGAGAAAAGAAATTGTGCTTTGTGTGACCTAGTCGGCTGGGCCCCAAAGGGCGTTTCAGCTAATCCAAGGACAAAGGTCAAAGAGGGGTGTTGGTGTCGATCTCCCCTAAAACCGAGGTTTCCTGTTTGGAAAAGAAGAAACGGGAGGGGACTCCCGGCTGAACTTTGAGACGAGCAGATTGTCTAGAGTGATCTCCTCTCTGGACAATAGATTGCATCTACATTGAGTTGATTTGTTTTATTTAAAACACTTCTTTTTTTTATTAAATAAATGAACAGTTGTTAAGTTTAATCTTCTACGGCTGATTATTTCGCCTCCATACCTGCTCCTTTTACGAGACCCAAGCGAAATCATATCCAAATGACTAGGGTATGACTTTCAATCGGATATATCAACATCGCAAACCACTCAGCGAGTTTACAATAACCCAATGCAAACAGTATTGGGAATTAAGAAAACTTGATCATACTCACACTTAATGCAAACAATACAGGGTGTTTCATATTGAATGGGACAGAAATAATAGCGCAGCGTGGCTGCCGTAATGGATTTATTCAGCCGAAACAAATTTATTCTACACCTACAATTATACAAGTTTTATTTGGCAACACTGGAAAAAGTATGAAATGACGAACTCGCCGCTAGAGGCGCTGTTAAACAAAATGTCGTTCATTCAGGAGAAAGCGTACTGCGTTTTCGAATATGCCAAAAATTCCTCGGTAACTGTTGTGCAAAGACATTTTCGAATGAAATTTCGTAAAGAACCACCGCATCGGCATAACATAAGCAGGTGGGTGAAGTAGTTCCAGAATACCGGATGCTCATGCAAAAACTCCATCATAGGGGCTATGCTATCACGAATGTGGCAGGAGCTTGATTACCGTTTACACATTTGTCGTGTCACCGGAGAGGCACAAATTGAGCACCTGTAGAAACTTGAATAAATGTAGTTATGAGGTAAATTTGAATTTTATAAATATATTAATTACAACGTTCACAATATCATGTTTTGTTTTTGTCCCATTCAATATAAAATATCCTTACATTTTAAATTTACAAACAAAGGATTAAAGATTTATAAATAAATAAATATAAGTTAAGGTTAGTGTATGAAAAAATTTTTGCCGTGTAAGTTAATTATATTTAAGCAAGATTTCTATTCCATAACTATCAAAAACGTTTTCAAATGTGCATAAAATTATTTCCTTAGAATAAGTATTCTTTCCTCAGAATAAATTCATACAGATTCTTATCGTAGCAATCTAAAAAGAAACGTATTTTGAAATTCTTTTGCCGCGCTTATAAACTTTTATAAGTTCTCTACATAATTAAAACGAGTTCTAGTCAATACTTCTAGAATAACTATAAGTAGATATGCACTTAAAATATATGCACTTAAAAGTTGAACTTTTAAAGTTCAACTTCAATGTCGCATCGTCAATTTTTCTTTTTGTCCCATTCAATATGAAACACCCTGTATTTCGAAGCCACATTTCTAAATTAGATCTCTCAATTAACTACATAAAAAAGTACAGAAATCTGAATAATTGTGTTGCCTATGAAAGCACAATGGCTACTAGGAGGATCATTACGGTATCGAAAATGTAACATGGAACACTCAAAATGTTACTAATAATGTATATTTAATGAAATGACAAAGGCTGAGTAGTGGTCAGAAGCTTTTCATTAGCATCTTTCATCAAACTTTCGTCTACCTTTACTTAACTCTATTGAAGATATTGAAATATCTGGTATTAGCAGATGTTCTCTCAGATTCAAAAATAAAAACAAAGAAAAGTTGAGAAATCTCCAATGTCATGCTTATAAATACAGATAAGTCAAAACTCGTCAATTTTCCTACGATTCGATTTTCTCCACCAGGAATTTTGCAGGAAATATTTCTTTGGCACACCGCAGAAATATATTCCTCTTTTGAAATTCCATGCTCCGATAATTTAGCTTAAACCTTTTCTTTTTGAGAAAACATTTTCCATTGGGAAGTAACAGGTGTTCCCTTGCACGAAAAGATCGCTGGGCTACTGTGCAGTAGAAGAAGAAGAGCCTTGGAATTGGATCAAAAGCCTTGCACAGAAAATTTTCTCCTGAATTGTAATTTCAAGAGGCAAAAACTCATTGGAAAATACATTAAGCTAGAGAGAATTTTTTTTATTGATTAATAGAGTCCAAAATGAAAGAACGAAATATGATATGAAAAGTAAATGCTCGCCTAAGCGTCGGATGAAATGAAAAAAAAAATGTATATATATAAAATATAAAATATAATATGCAGCCAGAAGAGAGACGGTTTTTGAAAGTTTTCCGCATAATGAGGTTCATGTAAATGGTTGAAATGAGAAAAAATAAAAAGAAATTTTCTCGTTTACATGCAAAATGAGAGATTCTTTTAATGCTGCTAATATTTTTTTCTTTTGTATTTTAAAGAATTTTTTTTCATATTTTATTATTTCGGCGAGTTAAAATGAGATAAATCTTCATTTTTCGTGAGACAGAATTCTATTTTTTTTACAAAAGAAACTTGATTAGAATGCATAATGAATCCGCTTTACATTATTAATCAAATTCAGTTACGGTATGTGTTTTAGGCTCCTGTGTTTGTTATTTCATTTTAAAAATATTATTTCATTATATATATTTTTTGCTTTTGCAGCAAAATTTAGTAACAATGAGATGCAATGTTTTCCTTGCTGTAATTTAGTTTAGTTTTTTTGATTGTAAGCTAATATTTCACCGAAATATGTGTTTTTTATTTTAACTGCAAAGTTTTTATAGAATTTAATAGACATAGCGTACTTTTTATAAGTAATTTAATTTTGAGTGATTAAGTTTCGAAAACTCGTTTTAAATGTTTTTAAAAGTAACTGGCAAACATCTAAAAAATGAATTTAAACCATAACAATTATGTATTTTTTTAACTTCATTTAAAAATAAAGATAGAGCATGTTATATTAAAGCGATACTAATATATTGTTGACTTATGCCACTTGGTAAAACCAAGAACGATTGAGTTCGAGGCTACTTGTTTTAAAGCAAAGGGATGAGCCTTTCGTTTATAACGAGCATCGCAATGGTGAAAGTACGAGTTATGCTCAAGTGGGTCCTCGTAATTTTGTACCCGGGACCAAACAGTAAACCCATAGATTTGGCCTGCCACCCCTAGAGGTATTAATTGAGAATTTGGAGAACATTGGGACCCCGAACATAGTTTACGTGCCCTAGCCACCTTTAA
>CM063501.1:170021341-170036341 GCA_032207245.1 Pardosa pseudoannulata
GCCTTCTTTCTAGTCACTGTGCCCTCAGCAGGTATCTTATTGTGATGGGGATTATTCTTGATTTTTTGTGTCGTGACTGTCGACTTGAAGGAGGAGACTGTTTGCCATATTCTGTGTGACTGCATGTTTTAGTTGGTTCGTAGGTTTGAGCATATTGGTCTCCACTTTTTTGAGCCTGTAGAATATACCTATCAAGTGTCTTCTAAGGTTTGCTTCAGCCACTGGCCTCTTTTCTTACGTGCTCTCGAGGTTGCGCTTTTTTTAAGGGCAAAGGTAGTCAGGGTATAATAGACCTCTGCTTACTCTTCAAGAAAGGTCTAAAAGGAGGTTTCAATTCACTTCATTTAAAATTTTTAAGCAGCTAATGATAGAGAACAAATTTCCAAGCATTTTTTAGAAATTTAAAAAGAAAAGTTTGAACTCCAAAGTAATTATAATGCTGGTAGGGTGAATGACCTTCCAGATGGGTACAGCATTGATTGATTTCACGAACTGGGGTCAGTGGACATGTTTCTAAAAAGAAGACCGTGAGCCGACACAAGTTGAGAACATCTGACATACAGGATGCTTAGTAACTATATAAGTTGGAATTAAAGTGTTTTCAATTGGCGAGGGGTATTGAGAAAGTTGATTCCTTCAGGAAATTGTATCCAAAATTAAACTTTAAACCATAGCTTTGAATGGTACATTTATGACCTTATACTTAAAGCTTATTGAAGTCTCACTTTATGGAAGCTATTCATATAGATATAGTCTATAAATTATTCGAGTTAAAGAGTCAAGAAATAAGTTTTTTACAACAGAATTCATGGGTAGAAATTTATTTATTTGTATGGTATCTCTAGACATTCTATATGTAATTATAGTTAGGTGACGATCTCAGTTGCTCCAATATCATAAAAGCGAACCTATCGCACGAATCTTAACTATACCTATAAGCAATTAAAATTAATTTTCAGATGCATTTTTAGTCCAATATTTTTCCTACTTGACATTTTATGACATTTTAATACTTGTCACATACGTTTATTTAACATGTTTTAAATAGAAATGCTCTTACGTAATTTAACTTATATTTTTTGGTCTCATTTGAAATCTGTCGTTAAAAATTTCCTAAATATATACCGCAATTAAAATCTTATATTTTATTCCACCACATATACCATCTAATTATAAATTTGTTCAAGCAATTATTTGTTGCATATAAACGAATACCTTAATTAGCTTCTTCAAAACAAAAAGATTTCGTAAAATAATAAATTGTTAATCTATAATTATTTTCCTATTCTCTTCTTTGAGAAAACTTAGTTTTCATGCTACTATCAGAAAGCAATTAAAATGAGAGAATCTTAAGGTCATTATTTAAAATAATTTCGATATAATTATATAACAGAGTTCAGAGGTACTGCAAAATTGTTAAACCTCCAGATAAAACAGAGAGCACATTAAATGAGTATTTTTCATTTACTTAAGTGCACTAAGGAAAGCATATGGAAACACATAAGTGAATATAAGCAGTAAATTAGCCAAATTATTACATCTTCTGTTTCATATTATGAGTGTTTTTTTAAGTTTTCGTAGGTATGTTAGGTGAAATTTTTGGTCATTCGTATAAAAATGCGTAATCAGGAATATATATTTCTTAAAATAAGTATGAATTTAAGAAGATAATATTTCACTTTCCATATAGTTCGTCAAAACAATATTTCACTTTTTATTTGGTTGACCTTTCTTAAGAGAACATGTAATACCTTTCGAAACACAAAAGGTAGAAGAGGTTTGTTAAACCTATGAAATTTTTTTATGAAGGAAATTTCACAACAGGGTTGCAAAATTCGTAAAAATGCTCTATAAAATTACTTTTAAATAATATTTTTATTATTATTCCAATAAATTTATTTATTTATTTTGCTGAAACTTGTTTTATCTGTCTTGCTTAGAATCAGTTATCTCAAACTTTATAGATTTAATCTTCATTTCAGTCAAACTATACTCCATTACTATCGTTACATTCAAAATTATTCTGTCAAATAATTTGAAAAAAGCATACTGATTTTTATATTCTGTAATTATATAAACTATAATTATATTCTGTCTTTGTATTATGTAATTACGCTGTGTAATTATACATTAATTATTCTGTCAAATACAAGTAGTTTAATGGAGTCTAACAAAGAAAATATTGCACTCAATCTAATTATTACTTTTTGAACATACTAAATAATCTGACATGTTACAAATAGTTGGATAGAGCGAAACATTAAAACCTTTTGATGAAACATTAAACACTCTTTCCTGATAGTTTTAATTGTAATTACAGTCAGCGTAAGTCCAATACGTTATTAAGGTTTTCTATTCATTTGATAACCATACAGGAAAAATTCAAGGAAATTAATTAATATACAATGCTGGGAGCATTTTTATAGATTGTTGTTAAACGATTTTATTTTCAACTAAAGTTTTCTATTTTAACCAAAAACTTCCTTGTTGCAGATTGTAGTGTCTTAATTATTTTATCCTTTTTATATTTATATAAAATATTTAGTTAATGAAATCGAGATTTGAGGTCCTATACCTCTTTAAACTTTCAAATAGTTTTTGACCTAGTGCTACTTTTGCAAAAGAAAAAAAATAAAGTTTCACTGTATGATCCATATGCTACAGATCTGAGACCGATTCCTCTCCTTAAAAAAGTTATGAACCCTTTCAATGAAAGACATCCATTTTCCTCAAAAAAAGGAAAAAAATTTTTTTTCTTCCGAAAAGTACCAAAAGAGGGTACGTAGATGACGCTTCCCTCCAACACTCCCCCCTTTTCTTTTTTATGTCATGCCCGAGAGCACATTTCGCTCTCCATTTGTATTCTTTCGCGGCACTTCTTTCTTTTGAGAATGAATTCTGAATCTCACTTTAAGTCAATGTCATGGAAATGAAGTCAAAGTGAAAGTTATTTTTTTGTCCCTCTATCGCGAGCTAAAGTACCTTTTCTTCCTCGTGTCTAAATGAATGATTATCTTTACGGTCAGTAGACAAGGGTGCTAGATAACTTTTAATGAAGTTTTTATGGAGGGGAGATTTGATGTAGGGGTAGACTATGACACCAAAATTATCGAATGTACAGAATTAATAAAGGAATGAATAGTGACACAATACATTAATAATTTTTTCTTTCTTGCAGAAGACTTCATGAAACATATTGTCATTTTTCAAAAGATACTTCTAAACTCACGAAAATTTTGATGTTGTAGATAGACATCTCAAAATTGTCAACAAATATTGGTGGAGCTACATATGTCTGTTCATGTGTGTAAATAGTTACTTAAAATCTGAAAAGGCTAGAAAGACAAAATTAGATTTTGGATCAAAATAGTAGATTTGTATCAGCTTTTGAACAAATCGGGTCAATTGGTTTATAAGGTGTGAAATATTGGTCCTTGAATATGGGGTTTTTACACTAAAACAATATACGATGAGTGAATGGGTAGGATTCTACTGTTCAGTACTGATGTCCGCTGGTTCGACTCTCGCCGCGACCATGGAAGTACCTTCTCGATTGGATTTGTTTTTAAACAGTAGGTGAAGGTTCAAATACCCGTCTTTTTTACGTTACGCTCGGAAACAAACCATGTTTTCAATGGTTCTGGAGGTTTAATGGATTTATATTTAAAAAAAAAAAAGAAACATCTGTCAAAAATTTATAGGCACAGCCATATATGACCACACGTTGCAAATGACAACCTTCACGCTTTGAAAGTACATGAAATATCGAGAGAACTTGATATATAGAACTTGAACATTTATCACTTCAACCGAGTTTTTGAGACTAATTTTTTTTACAAGAGAGTGAGTATGACTCAGTAACAGTGAGCTACGACAAGTTTTCAGAAGCAATAAAAAGGCCCCAGACAACGATTGTAAGGAATTTGTATACATGTGTACATATTTAAATACATATACATATTTATATATTATATATATATATACATATTTATATACATATATATACATACATACATATATATATATATATATATATATATATATTATATATATATATATATATATATATATATATATATATATACATATATATATATACATATATATATATATATATATATATATATATATATATATATATATATATATATATATATATATATATATATATATATATATATATATATATATATATATATACATATATATATATATATATATATATATATATATATATATATATATATATATATATATATATATATATATATATATATATATATATATATATATATATATATATATATATATATATATATATATATATTCCCTGTATCTTACATGCTCTTTGCATACCTATCATATCATTGTATATTCCCTATATTTTAGGTGCACCATACGTTCCACTGTGATAAGATGATGTTAGCAGCATGGCTCGCTTTATTGGTAAACATTTATAAGTAGAGGGACCACATTTGCGTCACACTTGCGCGTAATCAGGAACTCTCTCGATTGATTGGACGGGAGGAGGATACTAGTTACCTATTGAATTGTGGGGTCACGTTCAAGAGCGTTGATTGTTATTCGTTAGGGAAACATAGTTAAGTTAAATTTAGAGTATTTAAACGCTTACCTCTAACATTTCTACTGTAGGCTTCAGTTAGAAGTTAACAAGAGGATTACTTTTTGACACGAATGCACACCCCTTAATTCTCAAGACAAATAATGATGTAGACAGGAACATATTACTTACCTAGGAGAAAATAAAGATAAAACATATTTTAGCATCTATGTTTATAAATTATTTTATACGTACATAAATGTAAAACAAAGTAAATATAAAAGTACATAAAAATACATACATATATACATATAAACACACATACATATATTACCTCTAGAGGTCTTCAAAAATATAAAATATGTTCTAATATCTTAAATTAAATTTAAATAAAGAAAAAGTCTTTAAACGTATACATATATATATTACAACGCATATAAATTATTCCTTCTAGAGGTCTTCAAAAATATTCCAAATTTACAATTTATATGTTGTTTAATTTCCCAGAACTCTAATGAATCAAAGAAAAGTTCGTGAAATTAGCATTCCTTCTACAGTTATCAAAAATCAAACAGACAAAATTTGTGTCTGCTTGTGTACATGTCCTAGTACTTCTATCTAGAAAAAAACAGATCTTATAAATGTTATGCTGTTGTTTGAAGTTATCCATGATTATTTGAATTTTTAACAGCAACTAAGCAATGATTTTTGTGTGATGTGAAGTTATGTGATACCTATTATTCAAAGACAAAATCAAAAAAATATATTTTATATATATATGTATATATATATATATATATTTCTATATACATTATAAAATAATATATATAATATATATTTATATATAATATTTATATATTATATCTTATATATGTATTATATATGATATTACTTATATATAAATATATATACTGTATAAGTATAATTATATATGTATATATATATGTATAAATATATGTATATATATATAATATATTATATAAAACACATATATTATATATATATGTATGTGTGTGTGTGTATACAAATAACTCATGCTGAGACCTCCCTCGTATACTAGTAAAAGTAATACATGGCTACTCAGCCATAGCATGTCAATGCATTAAATAAATAATTAAAAGATTAATATTTTTCATACATTGCTATGATTGCTGCCCAGGGAGCACTAGTGTTCGATATATGGATACCTCAGTAGCAACATTGAGGTTCATAGGGTACTGTTAAAGGGGATGACAGAACTGACAGTCAAATTTCTGTGTATTTTACCAAAGTAAATGACCGATAGGATCTGCATAATGCTGATATTTGGACTAAAAATAATATTTTTCTTTTTGTTTTACAAATGCTACATCATACACATTTTAAATAGCTCTAATGCCTTTAGTACACGAGCTATCTATTACTCTTCCACAATACAATTAGAACTGCTTATTACAAAATATATTCCAAATATCTAGCTTTCACAGTTTGACGAGAGTCTTAAGACTTTATCGCACGTCAGCATGTAGTTGCTGAAAAAATCCATCGTATTTACTTTAAGATTTCTTTTTCTATTTAAAAATACACGAATTTCTCTTGTGATAGCGAAATATTTTTAACCGATTAAAGGCCTTATGAAAAATTAACCTGAATTAAAAGAGTTGTTGAAAATATTTCACTGTAACACACGAAATATATACACCAGTAAAAGGACTCACAAATTAACTCTCATATGTTAATGTGTGATAACGCCTGCACGGCCAACACGGAAGACGTTAGACGTAGTACAGCCGTAATTAGTTTTACGGTCTAAAGGCAGTACCACACGTAAACCTGCATGCTTTGAAAAACCGATAGATTCAGTTTACAATTACTTTCTCTGTAGCCAAATTAATCAATTTCTCATGTGATGTTGTCCAATATAGAAGAGGTGAGACGTAGAACAGTCATAATTAGTTTTAAGGTCTAAAGGCTTTACCACTTGTAAATATGCACGCTTTGAAAACCGATAGATTCAGTTCACAATAACTTTTCCTGTTTCCAAATTCGTCAATTTCTAAGGTGATGTTGGAAACCTTGAATGAATTTACTTAGGTTTAGATTGTTGTGTGATAATATATTCAAAATTTCTCTGTATCGTGAAAGAAATCTGTGTATTTTTACGGAAAAAGGAATCATAAACTCGTCCGCTACATTTTAACTTGTAATGAGTGATTAGGCTTTACATTTAGCAACATCATCTTCTCTTTAGGGTCTAATTAAATGAGGGTCACAAGTGGTGTTCTCATTAAGAACTGCTGAATACTTATATTTAGATACTTCAGCTGCTTGCAATTTAATGTTTGAAAGAACCATAATAAATTCTCATTTGCAGTAGTGTATGCTCATTGAGTACAAGCGTAATTTTATTGATAAGTTGGCCCGCTCAGAGACAGCAGAAAATTATTTCCATAACATCATACAAAAACAGTTATGTTTCAAAAAATGTATAAAACATTAATTATGTAGTGATATTAATTATGTTTCTTTTATGCTAATTATGATTATATAAATTCACAGAATAAACCTGAAAACTATTAGTTATTTTTCAGACTATTTATAAAAGGCTCTATGCTCATCATTGTGTTGTTTTTTAAAATTAATTTATCAAAAGTTTTAACAGAAAAGAATAATAATTATTAAGGGGACAAAGAGTAAACTCTTTACTAATTAAGAAGAGATAATATTTATTCAATTAAAAATTTATAAAAGAGAAAACAATAAAAACAAATTTTTTATTAGAATTATATTCTGAACCCCTCATGTCTTAAAATGTGGAAATTGAATATGAGAGAAAAAAAATAGAATTTAATACTGACAATACTATATTATATACTACTAAACATATAGTGCGCAAATTTGTACAATTTTATTCATTATTTTCGGTTTTGTACAAAAGAGAAATATATATACATCAACACATTTTTTTTAAGTTATGCGCGTTAGAAATCTTTTTAGATTACCATGTTAGAAATTTTTTTATATGTTAGAGATCTCTTCAAATTTCATTTGACCCAGACATCTGAGAAATGATTTAAAATAGTTCGAGGACAAGAAAATGGGATTTTAAAGAACGATTTAAAAGAAATTATGATATATACCGATACGTTTTAGAACTCTTTAAACAAATATTTTTTATATATACTTTATTCGATTTTATGTTGAATAGCTTTTTATATATTTTTGTTCAATACTAAAGGGCTTCCCAACGTTTATTGAAGAAGTAAATGTTCCCGAAATGTTCTGAACCTCGATAGAACTCGAGAAAAAAAAACTCGATAGAAAGGTTTAGAAATGAAAGAAAGTTTAACCACAAAGAATATTTATAAAAAAAACAGCCTTGAATGGTCATCAAAAGAAAATCTATAAGACTTTCAAATATTATATATTCTAGTGTAATGCAAACATTATTCAAAACGAAAAGAATTTTTAAAATGACAAAAATATATCTATGTTCTTAAAATTTCAAGCTAAATATACATGATCAAATATCAATATACATAAGGTGAAAAAACGATTAAAAAATGAAGATTAAAATAATCGGTTTATCCACTACAAAATTGTTGCTGAGACTAGCCCCAGCAAATTAAAATTTTTGGCTATTGAATTTTCAGGCAATTTTGGATGGCCACCAAAAATTGGGGACCATCGATGATTTATGGTGTCGGTACCCATCGCTGATTCCACAGTATAACACACACACATATATATACATATATATACATATATATATATATATATATATATACTTATATATACATATATATACGTATATATACATATATATATACATATATATATATATATATATATATATCATATATATACATATATACACATATATACACACATACACACATACACACACACTCACACACACACACACACACACACACACACACACACACACACACATATATATATATATATATATATATATCTATATATATATATATATATATATATATATATATATATATATATATATATATATATATATATATATATATACATATATAAACAAAACCAATGAATTTCTAAAACCTAGATTAATCAAAGTTTCATGCATTCCATAATATGGACACCAATCCAGTGTTAAAATTTAAAATGCTGAATCTAAAATAAATATGCGGTCTAATTATTATTCTAAATAGGGTACACACGGGGCTCTAAATTTAAAATTTTCTGCAACGTAAAAGTTGCGTTCTAATAATGGACTATACAGATACTTGAAAGAGATTTTTTGGTCCCAAATGCTGTTCTTTGGAGTCAATCAGATACACGGGCCGTGAGGGACCCCAGGGAACTGGGATGTTTTCTTTTTTTTTTTTGTTTTTATTTTTTTTTAAAAATTTTTTTTTGTGTTTTTTAATTTTTTTTAATTGTTTTTTTTTCTTTTTTTTTTTTTTTTTTCTTATTTTTTTTTTTTTTTTTTTTAAGCAATTAAATAAATAGTAAGCTGTTGTTTCATTTTTTTCAACCAACATCAATTATATTCGTATTTTGAAGCAAGCTTGTTATATTGGATTAAAGTAACAACATACAGATGCATTTCAATTTTACTATGAAAAAAAAATTAAACTCAGAAAGCTGTTTTTGTCATGATTATGCATATATATAATGATTATTTAACCCTAACTAACTAATTTAATTATAATTATAATCTAAAAAAATTTAGAGATGCTATCCCTAAATTTACAATGTTTGACCAGATTGTCTTTGTTTCTCCTCTAACTGTGATAACCTTTGGCGACTTCGAGAACACCAAATTGACTTCTGCATAGCTCAACTATTCTTATAAAACGTATAAAACCCCTTTAAGTAATTAATTTCACTTTTTAAACGTTATGATGTGGTTAATATAATCAATCTGACTGGCTGGCTTACTTGCGCCCTCACAGCACGAAATTAGCGATTTGTAAAATGTTTTAGCTGGAGAGAGCCAAACATGGTTGTTTGAATAAATTCTACATTTTATATCTTTAAATTTATTAAATTTCTTTTATGGCCTAACGACTGCACTGCTTCTAGCATTGACACCATTTTAAGTTTGTAATGGGTTACACCCATTACATTTATATACGTGCCTATATTTATTCATAGAAAAATATTTATGGTAATGTATGCATATGTATTTATCCATTAATCTATCTTTCTCTATATATTCTATTGGCTGGTACTTCTCATATTAATCACAACAAGATAAATATTATAACACGAAACACCAATAAAGAATTATGCGCAAATTCCAATTTCCTCCTGTTTATCCATGAAAGATGTTCACAGAAAAAGTTTTTACATCCTATTTTACTACACTGTTCATAATCGGTTAATCGATTGAAAATAGAAACTGTCTAAAGTAGAAGGCATTCCTCTCTCGCAAGTTTTTGGGCCCTGCCACATGAAATTATGGTGTAGTACAATCTGTTTTTTCATTATTTTTACTTTGGAGCTCTTTCGAAACAATTTTTTTTATTTTTCTCGTTTTTCATGCTTCCGTGTGAATGGAACATCTGTTATTTCTCACGAAAAGACCTTTTAATGGCAACTACTCCTGCTATAATTTTTGAATTAAAAAAGATAATAAAGGATTTGTTCAAAGTTTTAAATTCAAATCATATTATAAAAAATGAATGCATGTAAGTTATATTTTGAAACAAAATTCTAATGTATCTTTCTTTTTGTAAATGCAATTATTTTAGTTTAAATTACATTTTGTGCATTCATCAATAAAATACCGAGTAAGAGAGAGGAATGTAAACAGCACACTTCGAAATGGATTTATTATTAAATAATTTCATTTGAGAAGAAAGATAACTTTTCAAAAATATATTAAAAATATTTTAAGGAAGAAATTTATTTCAAGCAGGTTAGAAATATTTCGCATGAAGAATTTTGTTTAAAATCAATTTATGGAAAATAAAAGTTTTTAGTTTTAGTAATAAATAAAAATGATCTTTCTTTAGAATTTTTGGAATTCGTAAAGTTTATTACTAGCATAGACATTTTATATAATTTATACATTCCAGAATATTTTTGTCTAGAAGTTATTAAATACTTTAAAAAAGAGAACAGAATCCATATTAGTAATTCAGTTTGAAGTACGTACAACTTTATATGCAGATCTATTTTGAGATTGTGACCTTCTGTGGACCTACACGTAACTTCTTCAGGTTGAACGGATTAACGCCGTAATCAATTTAGAATAGGAAACTCTTTCCCTCCAATGATTTACAGAGTGAAGTATCGACTATGCAACCCCTTGGTATGTTGTAATCGATACAAATCGAATTTCTTTTGCACCAGTGTAAACATTAATATCAGTCCATACTAGAAATGTTTCGTTTGAAGCATTACGGTGCCACATTTTTGCCACACGATTGTTAATGAGATCAGGACTTAAGCTTAAAGCCTATTCCGATCAGCTACAAAAAACCAGGCCAAAGTAGGATTCGAGCCTATGAACTCGTACCAAAAATCAGTGCCATAATCATTCTGCTGTACTGGAAATGATCAATTCCACTTTATGAAATTCCTAGATCTCCGGGCTCTGCCCAACTGAGATATGCTGTTTACAAATGATTCAGAACGATTACGATTACAAAATATAGCGAGAACCAACACCAAGTTTGTCCAAATAGACGTTGTAAAATCCGCCCTCCTATAATTTGGTTTTTAAGCCGGTGTCATTTTTAATTTTAACGCAAGAGCGTGCCACAGATTTATGGAAGCGCTGTTTTCAATAACCAGCTGTTAACTCTTAACTACACTTTATTTTATTTCCTCCACATCATTTTATCCCCTTTTAGAAATTGTATAACTTCACTATTCGTTGAGGTTTGGTTTGGAGTGCTACGGTCTACTTTTTGCAACACGAGGGCTAATGAGACCGGTACCTACAGCTTAAAGCCGATTCCGAAAGGCTACGAACATCTATGCCACTGTGGGATTCAAACCCACGAACTCCGGTATCGAAAGCCAGTAGACTAACCAATCGGCCATTGTTCGGCTTGGTGTTCGTTAGAAGCGAGCTTTTTGAAGGTAGATCTCAGGTACTATGTGATAAGGAGATGGCAACATTGAATGCTTTAATAGAGTTATAAACAGGCTCACTATGCGTTGAGAGTCATTCACAAATGCAATCATTTTGCTTTCTGCTGCAGAATTAATTCTTTGCTTTGTTTGATGATTAAAATTTCATTTGAGTTTCAATGAGTATTTTTCTAAAAGACTATGTAAATTGTAATTTTCTGTTAAACTTATGCGGAATATGTAGCAACAAAAATATCGCATTGTAAACAGCTAATACTGTAAGTCTGAAAGATTTAGATCTTTTGAATATGAATCTGCTATATAATTATTGATAACTTAAAAAATATATTGAAATAATCAACAATGAATCTTTCCATGTATAGTTATAACTGTTTTACTTATATGAAAAATACTAAACTCTTTTAATTTTCCCTCCTTTATAACAGCAGTTTTTGCAAAGTTAACATATTAAAGTATCGATATAACTGTGTGAGATAAAAATAAAAAGAAACGTAGACATTCCGAGAGTTATTTGACAAAATGACGTATATTTTATATGATAATACACATGAGCCATTAGCTAAGTGAAGCGAGTAGAAATTTAAGCGAAGCGACGGAATTAAAGCAGCGGTTAGACAGCTAATTTCACGGTATGTAGATCATTAATGGGGACCATGAGTATGATATTATTTTTAAGGATGAAGATGGTTAAGTTAAGGATATACTTTATCAATATGCCTTGTGATGCACAAATTATTAAATGACTTTCTCTCGCGTATTTTTTATTTGTAATGTTGTGCCAGTAAACCAGTAAATACTTACACTCGCGCGTGTCAATCACTAAAGTTAGGACACTGTTTTCGAATCGTAGCATTTGGACATGGATATATTTGAAAAAACCCCACCATGGCATGCATGTGCGTAAATTTTCCAAAACCTTGTAAAGCAACCTCATTATCTAAAGTAACTTTAAATTTATCCTTTATTAATTTTTTTTTTCATGAAACGGGTAATTCCCATATTTTCTCTTTAAGATCTATAAACCTATGTCCTTAAATGGTTGTTCATATGGAGAGAGTGTATACTAAGCATACGTTGCACACACACACACACACACACACACACACATATATATATGTGTGTGTAATAACTATTTTTTCTAGTCACAATAATTATGTAGCCCCTATTACTTGCCGGGCTACTGGGAAAGGAAAAAGCTAAACAGCTAGCAATAATAAAAATGCAGTTGGCAGACATTGAAGAGAACGGCACAAGTCTAATTAAAACTTTATTTCAGAGCTGCTAAAACGGACATCTTTACCAGTCAACAACAGACAAGAGAAAGACACAAAAATCACTCTGCTCGAACAGAGGTACACCCAGAACAGAAAAAAATTTCGAATTTAAGAGTAGGATCAGGAAAAACGCTGAGCCATTTGCCGGCCACAGCTGGGAAAGACAGAATTGGTTGAATAGACAGAAAATTTACATTTATAGGATAGAAAGCTTTGGGAAATGTATCGAAAAAGTTTTTAAGTCGAGAACGCTCCTTTGATTAAGATATTTAGAGGATGGGAAAAATATTTTAAGGAATCTGAATGGGAGAAAGGAGATTTTTAAGAAAATGTTAAACTTAAATAATTTTGATATATTGCATATATATATCTGTAATACATCAAAATTAATACACTTCAATATCACTTAAAAATTCTCACCTTTAGCACTTTTATTCCTCAAATCTATTTTTCCAGCCGCAAAATATCTTACTTTAAGACGTGTCCGCAGTTAAAAATTCTTCCAACCCATTTCCCAAGCATTTATCTTTAATAAATTCAAATTTTCGGCCCAATCTTCATATTTTTCAGATGTCTCAATAAAATAGCTCATTACTTCAACGATCTAAGTTCTTGTCTGACTGCTAAATTCGCTTACCGGTTCCTTGGGAAAATTCTCCTAGTCTCGCTCTGTGGTCCAACCCTGTAAACTACACATATTTCTATAGTCTTCTGCAACTTTTGCATTCTGTCTTCTACCTTTGAAAGAGCATGCTGTAGTCTTAGCTCAATAAAAATTTAAGTTCCGATTCGACTTTTCATGTTATTTTAATGGAATAGTCCTACTACATATTGGCCAAACGATGGCCGAATGGTAGAGCGCTGCTCTTCGGAACCGGAGTTCGTGGGTTCGAATCCCACTGCGGGCATGGATGTTTGTAGCCGTTCGGAATTGGCTTTAAGTTGTAGGTCCCAGTCTCATTAGCCCTCGTGTGCAAAACAGTTGACCGTAGCGCTCCAAACCAAACCAAACCAAACCTACTACATATTGTTCAATATGCGAGTTACTTAGGATTTTCCTTGCCCAGATAACTAGAGCAAGTAAAAACAATAGAAGATACAATATTTTGTAACCATTGGTTTAAATTAAGTTGGGTTTACATATAATAGATGGATACACTTACGAAAACAACCAATAATATGTACTGCGATACTGGATAGCAGGAAATATTCCTATGTAATACTGTAGTTAAATATTGGTGGTAAATCTGGATTATTATAAAGCCATAAAACTTTTGTTCCAATGAGCCTTAAAGTAAAGTCAAATCAAATCTGTCAGCTATTTCCAGTAGTTTTGGGTTTTTGTTTCCGTTAGTTTGGAGAGTATATTATACCAAACAACCATTGCTGAAACGT
The DNA here is from genome assembly GCA_032207245.1 of Pardosa pseudoannulata. Lineage (NCBI taxonomy): Eukaryota > Metazoa > Arthropoda > Arachnida > Araneae > Lycosidae > Pardosa > Pardosa pseudoannulata. The sequence goes on from CM063501.1 coordinate 170,035,643, forward strand.
TTATTCTGTAAGTGACATCACTGTATTGGAGTAAATAAGAAAACTTAAAAAGGGATTTTTCAGATTTTTTTCCCTCTGATACGCTTCATCTAATATTACAATTTGGTCCACACCGCAACTTTTTTTTTTAAAAAAGTATGCTTTGACGTTGAAAAATCACGAATACGTGGTATACAGGAAACATTTTCTCATTCCATTTCCTAACTCCATATTAAATCACCCCTCAAAAAGTTTCAAGAAAAGTCTAAAATAAAAACAGCTTAAAATTGCGAAATGGCACGTGAAATATTCCCTTGCTTTCACGCAATTTGATCTTTATACTGAATTTTCTTAATATAAAACAAAATTTAAACTGCATCAGCAACTACAAAGGAAAAGAAGGTAATGCGTATTGCTTGCTTATTTCTTGTTATTTTAAGAAAATCATTTCAAGAATATTAATAATTTTTTTTTCGTCGTTGTTCTGTTCACTTATATCATTTCACAAACTCTCTCACTCTCGTTTCTTTGCATCTTCAGTCAACTTCTTTTTCTCAGGGTCGAATTTGTATTTCGAGAATTACTTTTTATTCTATATGAGAAAAGGAAAATAAATTTCGTTTTATTTTTAAAGTAAAAAGAAAAGAAACATTAGAAGAGAAAATAATGCAAAATGAAGATATTCTTTGACAAGATTTATTTGTTTTTCTTCTCGTTAAA
>CM063501.1:170041341-170051341 GCA_032207245.1 Pardosa pseudoannulata
AACTTGTACATATTATATTTTTTTGTAATTTTGAAGAATAAAACATCAAAGCCCATGGAGACCCCCCTCACAAAATGCTTGAAGTTAGCAGCACGTTGACCAGGCTATTGTAATATCCTTGATGCGAAAATTGCAAAAAAAGGAGGCGTTTTAAAAATTTATATTTTTGTAATTTTGAAGAATAAAACATCAAATCCCACGAAGATCCTCCCCCCGGTCACAAAATGTTTGAAGTTTGCAATACGTTGACCAGGCAATTGTAATATCCTTGATGCGAAAATTACAAAAAAAGGAGGCTTATTAAAAAACTACAGGTGCAGGCGGGATAGACAAAATTCTTATATCCATCAAAGGATAAATACTACTTCTTCTATAAAATTAAATCATTTATTTAAATGACCGTATACAGTTAGTAACATGATGCATTTGCGTACAACCGAACTACCACGTCCGAAAAGCCAAATAGTAGTGTTACATTATATGACGTAACAGACAGGTGAGCCGCCTATTGGAAAATATGAACTTTTGCTACAATCCTAGCCTTAGAGATCCATATTCATAGTGGAATGGATGTAAGTATGATGTACGCCAATTAAGCGGATGATGTACGGAACCCTGAACTTTAATACTGCAGTTTGTGTGCCTTTCGTAAAGACTTGTCTATTGTGGTTGTATGGGTTACGCTAGATCACCTTACGAAATTCATTTACATTGCCGTTTATAACGTGCGTCTTTTTAAAGTCTTTGTGGCCGAGTGGTCATGGCATCAAACCGGATCAAAACCCGGCAAAAACACTGAAACTCCTTTAATTTAATTTAATTTCCGTTATATCTAGACAGGACTAGAATATTCTTTAAGTTACTGGAAGGGTTTTCCAGAATATTCTACGTTGGTATAAGAGAGCGAGTAGCTCAGTTTGAATTAATTCTCAGTTTGTTATCCTTCTGTTGTGTGCTAAATAAATAGCTTTGTGCTAGTGTTACTCGAGTGCCTCGTTTGTTTCCGTAACATCAACGTGACCACATTAAGTATAATAGCATGAAAATTTACATACGGTATTATGAATTATAAGATTGTCCACCTGACCAGGACATATGCTTTGCATCAAAGGTCCCTTCGTCTCGAAAACAGATACTGACACCTTAGGCCATGGCTTTAAAGTTAGGCTGTATCGTTGAGAAGTTTCGTTTTATTTATTACAAAATATAAAAAGTGATACTAGAATTACTAATTTATTATTAAATTTGAGTGAATAAAGAATTCCGGAAGATCAAAAAAGGTTTTTGTATTAAACAGGTTTATATTTAGTTATAAATACTATCATTATATACAGTATATATTTTTATTTTTGGATGAAACAAAATCTGATTAAAATTAAAATTAAAACTTTTTCTTATAGTTACTTAAAATTGGAAAGACGTACTATTGGAATTAATAATATATCCCTGATTTTGCACTAAGTAAATAAATAATTCTGGGAGACCAAAGAAATTGTCGTTATAGATAGGATCACAGTTATTATAATACAGATGTTCCTTTGGAATTTCATTTTTTTATGAATCAGCATGTAAAATGAATCAAAATTTATATATATATATATATATATATATATATATATATATATATATATTTCTATTAGCTAAAAGGGTGTATTAATGAAATTACTTATCTATTGATTTTTCATTACAGATACGGAATTCTACAAGACCAAAAAAATTATCGTTATAAACAGGCTTACCGTTTTGGATAATACCCTTAGACATTTTTCAATAAAATTTTATTCTTTTGGGAATTTAACATGGAGTTCGAATCAAAATTCTAATTTATTTTCTATTATTTCCGAGGACCTATTAATGAAGTTACTAATGTGGTGTTGATTTTTCATTCGGTAAATAAAGAATTCTATGAGAGTTTTGAAGATATCTTTATAAACAAGACTATCGATTTGGACATACATAATTCCAATTAAAATTAAAATGTGTTCTCTATTATTTAATAGTATGTGGTTTTCTATTAAATACTGAGACAAAGAAAGGATTAAGTTATTAATAATGACTTAACGAGGAGTTATTAGGCCAAAGATAATTTCCTTTTCTTACAACTTTAAATGGGCTGAGTTACATTTCTTTAATAAGTAAAGATGCAGCCTATAGACTTATAGCGAAAGAAAAGGAAAAAATAAAGTATCGGAACGATTTTCCCTCGCTCTCTAACGGTAATAATTTCTCGCCCCGGAGTCGGGGCGAAATCAGAAAAAAAAAGAAAATAAAAAGGTTAGGGCAGAAGGAGTGATCGAATTTAAGATACTTCGTAATGACTATATATAAGAGTGATCCGTGATATCTTTTTTTGATTTCTCCCAGGCTGCATACGATTTCTAGAGGACTATCAAGAATTTCGATTCCCAGACATAGAGGACACTTATTTCCATTTTCGTTCTTTTTTTGCCCCGAGACACTTCGAATGGGTCTCTCTTTTACGGTCAGCAGAACGGAAATTTTATCTCTACTCACGAGATTTTTCATTCCGAGTCTAAGAATAATAGACAAGAAAAGTTTTTATAAAACTGGTTTTTATCGTATGACAGTGATTGATAAATGTAGGTACATTTTAAAATAGATATTGAATTTTTTCCCGTTTCGATAAATTGAATACTTTATAGGAATCAATGTACCGAAAATAAAAGGGGTTTTCGTATACTAGGAGGAATTTACATATTTTAATAAAATTTTGAGAAAAGTTATATAGATATGTATATGAAATAAAATGCTTGTCTCTAAAGTCACTTGGATTTATCATTTTCTTTTTGTTCTATGTAAACTTAAACTACCACATTCCAACTGCAATCCAATTTAAATAAGTACTATACTTTCCAGAGTCATCAAGACTTTTTAAGAGAACGGTAGATATTATCAAAAAGTTTTTGGAAGCTATTAATTTAAAGTTTTGAAATTTTTTTTCCAAATATATTGAAGTATAGCCAAATAAGAAGATATAAAATATGTTTTATATCGTTTGAAATATTTCATTAGTTTTTAAAATATCCCTTGTTTTCTAATTTTCTACCCTGTTATTTCAATTTTAACTTATTATTAGTTATATTTTTAAAGCAAATTAGATAGTTTCTGAAATATTTCATTAGTTTTTAAAATATTCCTTTTTTTCTAATTTTCTACCCTTTTATTTCAATTTTAACTTATTATTACTTATAACATATTTCAAAAGCAAATAAGAAATTTTTTTTAAATTCATTTTTTGAAATATTTTATTAGTTTTTAAAATATCCCTTGTTTTCTAATTTTCTACCCTGTTATTTCAATTTTAACTTATTATTAGTTATATTTTTAAAGCAAATCAGATAGTTTCTGAAATATTTCATTAGTTTTTAAAATATTCCTTTTTTTTCTAATTTTCTACCCTTTTATTTCAATTTTAATTTATTATTACTTATAACATATTTCAAAAGCAAATAAGAAATTTTTTTTAAAAATTCATTTTTTGAAATATTTTTTTTTGTTTTTAAAATATCCATTTTTTTTCTAATTTTCTACCCTTTTATTTCAGTTTTAACTTATTATTACTTATAACATATTTCGAAAGCAAATTAGAATTTTTTTTAAAATTCATTTTTTGAAATATTTTTTTAGTTTTTAAAATATCCATTTTTTTTCTAATTTTCTACCCTTTTATTTCAGTTTTAACTTATTATTACTTATAACATATTTCGAAAGCAAACTAGATATTTTTTTGTTTAAATTCATTTTATGAAATATTTATTAGTTTTTAAAATATCCCTTGTTTTTTTAAATTTTCTACACTTTTATTTCAGTTTTAACTTATTATAACTGATAACATATTTCGAAATCTTTGGATATTATTTGTCTGAATCTTGAATGATTAATAGCTAAAAATAATTACATATGTATGTAGAATTTTAATGAAAAAATGATATTTAAAAACTTAGATTGAGTTTTTATAGATTTAAAATTTAGGTTAAGTTATTGAAATTTCTACCCTTTTATTTCAATTTAACTTGTTATTATTGATAACATATTTCAAAAGCTTTGGATATTATTTGTCTGAACCTTGAATGATTAACGGCTAAGAAAAACATTACATCTGTACGTAGAATTTTAATGAAAAAGTGATATTCAAAAACTTAGGATGAGTTATTAATTAGAAAAGTAAATTTAAAACCCATACCTAGATTAATTTTACTATATATAAAGAGTGTATGTAAACAGTTTGCAGAAATAAAGATCATATTTATAATTAACCAAAATTTAGTGAAAATTAGTTATTTAAAACTATTATTTAACTTTAAGAAATAAATTAATCTGATAATGTTCACAAACTATTATATTACATAAATTATAGACAGAATTTATCTTCATTTTAGGCACGCATAACTATTTACGTAGAAAACATACATCCAGTTAGCTGTAAAACAAAATTTATATTTAAAGTTTTTATATATTTTGATTAAGCATAAAAATATCTATAGACATCTAAACTCAGTGAGAAACTGTAAAACTATATATTATTAAAAAAAACAGTCTACTTATTAACATTAATCTACTCTCTGGATAAATACAGAGGCGAAATAAAATAATAATCATATTGTTGAGTTCTAATTCCTATAGATTTTACATATCATTGAGCAGCATTCATTTTGTTTGTCACATATTATAGAAAATGCCATATATAAATTACGGGATTTTTCGCCTTACAAAATAATAAATTTTAAATTTCGTTTGCAGTTGTTGTTATAATTGCCACTTCACGAGTCAACCACGTGTACGAAAGGCCAAACGAGAAGTGGCTAGACTTTCGTTTGCCGAGCACTGCTAAGGTGAAAGAGAGTCTTAGATCATGTGGGTCTTTGATATTTAACACTAAACATATCAAACTTACTACGTACCTATTTATTTTATCTTATTTATTTTATTCACTTAATATCTACCTATTTATTTTATTTTATTTATTTTATTCACTTAATACCTACCTATTTCTTTTCTTTTATTTATTTCATTCACTTAATACCTACCCATTTCTTTTCTGTTATTTTATTCACTTAATACCTATTTCTTTTATTTTTTTATTTTATTCACTTAATATCTACCTATTTCTTTTATTTTATTTATTTTATTCACTTAATACCTACCTATTTCTTTTCTTTTACTTATTTATTCACTTAGTATGTACCTAGTTCTTTACTTTTATTTCTTTTATTCACTTAATACTTACATATTTATTTTATTTTATTAACTTAATACCTATTTATTTTCTTTTATCTATTTTATTCACTTAATACCTATTTCTTTTCTTTTATTTATTTTATACACTTAATATCTACCTAGTTCTTTTATTTTATTTATTTTATTCATGTAATACCTATTTCTTTTTTTATTCATTTAATATATACCTATTTCTTTATTTTATTTACTTTATTCACTTAATACCTACCTATTTCTTTTCTTTTATTTATTTTATTTACTTAATACATATCTATTTCCTTTATTTCTATCTTAATACATTACAAATTACATTTTTTACATACACATTACCGGTTACTTGACCGGTTATTGAATGTTTAGTGTTAAAAGTACAATACCACCAGGCTTGGCATGCAATCCCCCTGCCCAAAGGTATCATTTGACAGCTTGGAAAACATTGTGACCACTAATATATTTTACATGTTTCACTAGCCATTAACGAACATTATTGATCTTTATGCCTATTAGAGAGCTGAACCTGCAACCCTCCAATAACGAAATCTTTATCTTTTTTGATGGAGCTACCGCGGATTAATTTCCATAAAATAGGCCAAATGAAAAAATGCAACTAAAGGGTTAAAATATTGAAAAACTACAAACATTCCAGCGAATTTAAGCAACGTTTGGCTACGATATTAACATTGTTTTGTTAAAAAGTGAAGCTTTATTTAGGATATATGGAGGTATAAAGAAATAAAATACGGAAAACAATGCACAGAAAAAAATTTATCCTCCAAAAGTAAGTAGAATATCGTATGTAAAAGGCTTGTTTTATCCCATGATCAAAACAGATACTGCATGCATAAAAAATGAATAACATATCACCCCTTAGATCAAAATTTTCTTCAAGTATGAAAATATTTTCTTCAGGAAATACATTAAAAGTTAAATTATAAGTAAAAGATTGTTTTTTGAAAAATAAAAATATCGCTTTCATATTTTACTAGAAGCTCGCTGTTCAAGAGGTATAAAACGAAGATTTTCCTCGAAGAAAAATTTCCTTCCTGGAAATATGAATTTTGGTATTAAAAACAAAGTTGGGTAATAAAAAATGCCTGAAAGCTCCCAACTCCTGTCTTACATCTTGTCACCGATATTTTTTCTTCTCGGGGAAGAGACTATTTTGTATATTTTTATAAGTTTTTGTGAAATTTGACGTGAAATTCTTACACGAAATAGATAGATTTGCGTCTTGTTTTAGTCCCCAACCAAGGAGATTTCATTGGCATTCTCGTTACTTTGAAAACTTTGTAACAGAAAAAAGTATTGATATGGATTTAGAAGTGGCAGTCATTGTTGACCACAGTTTATAAATGATATATTATGTGAAAGGTACATAGTATCTTTTGCACAAAAATGTCTTATTTTTGTTTCAATGAGATTTAAAACTTTTACTCTGTTTAGATTAAGGGTTTTCTGCGATCATTATTATGTATCTAACTGTAAAAGAACAAATTACATTTTTGTTATCTGAAAAAAAAGTTGTTTTTATCAGTTGAGAAAATCAAAATAAGCTTAAAGTCGGAAGATAAATTTTGGGCTTGACTAAAGAATTGGGTTTCTCAGCCAACTTGGCGATAATTATTTAAGTATGGTAGCCTATTTTTTTTCTCCTGATCTCACTGTGTCCAAACAATCTTAATCTATATTATAATTTATATGATATTTGCAACCAACTCTCCATGTGTAACTATTTTTTAATATAAAGTGTTCAATGCTTAAAATAATTACATATAACAAACCATTAACGTTTCACTATGGCTGATTTTTAATAATTAGGAGCTGATCCGCTTGTAAACTGTTAGTGATTAATTGACCATAAATATAAATGTCCGGATTCCAAGTCGTTTTCTTTAATTAAGTAAGAGTATATAATTCTATTACGATGGCGCTCTGTGCTTTAATTAAAGTCACCAGAAAAAGCAAGATATACAATCTTTATATGGATTACCTTTGTGTTTTAGTAAATATCGCCAATAAGTTTGCCAAATTTGCCAAGGGGAACTCAATTCTTAAGTAGTCCCAAATTTTGTCATTTATGTATTATAAATTACAGTTTTATATTAAATAGTACCTAATTGCCTTTTTAGTTTTGTAAACTTCAATTATGCAAATACAAGAAACATGTTTATTTCCATACCATGATAACGGCAAAATTGTAAAATGTCTCATATCTAGCACGTCATGTCCTGTTCATCATGTATATACAACTAATGCTTCGTATACATATAGCTCAATTCTATAATACAAGCCTTCGTTTCAAAAGGAATAAAATAAAGATTTCCCTCTAAGAATTTTCGTCCTGAAAGTCATTTTGTTTTATTATTTAAAAGTTGAATAATAAAAAATGTTTGAAGGCTGTATGTTATTAATATATTTGTTATACATAATGATATAACATTCAAAATATAGAAAAGTTTTTATATAAGAATAAGATATACGAAATATCGAATCATTTTAGGAAAAATTTGCTAACCTCAACGTCGACTCTAGCCTTAAGGAGAATGTTGAAGAAATAAAGTAAAAACAATAATGTATAGGCCTCAGATATATGTAGAAGTATACCAGAAAGTCGAAAAGCCAACAACCTAACCTATTCTTATAAATGCTATCCTTCTGTGAGATTAAACGAGAAAAATGAAGGAATATATATTTGACTAGATATTTTTAAGTGATATCTTTATGCTGATGTGTCTGAAAAAGTCATTTATTTAACAAATGCCAGCTTGTTGACTATTAAGTCATTAGGCTACGTGTTTTTCAATACTTTTCAACAACACACTTACAACAATTTGATACAGGGCAATCTTCTATGTGTTTAGCTGTCATATATCTTCTTAAGTTGGAAAAAAAAAGGCTATACCTTACAGAAAATACTGGTTATCGACAAGCAGTATTAGGTTCGGGTTGTGCTGCACTGAACTCACCACCTATAAAATTCTAATTCCAATAGTGGCAACACTACAGACTAGCTATGTTCAATTCTACTGTGTGACTTGCAGTCAGTGTGTATACCGTTTCTAACGTTGTTCGTGTTACTAAGATTTTCACCATTAATAAATGTTTAGTTATGTTTATTTAGTTGAAGTCACTTTATAATCAACCCTTACACGAGCACACGACAGAGTAATACTTAATAAGTTAGCACCACGAACAGTAATTAAGGTTGACCTGGCTACACCGCATGCCGATGATTATTTTAAGGTGAAATGTAGTAGACCAGGGTAAAGCAAAATCTGCTATTGCATTCCGTCGTGTTCTCCAAGAAACTACTTTTTTTGTATACCATTGCTATTGTATATTAATGCTATACCATTCTAAGGCTATACTAAAAGTTCTTTTAAGGATATAGATATTCTGTGAAAGTCATTAAACATTCTTGATAAAAAATAAGGCTTCATGTACTATTTCAGTCTTTGGTTTAAAATATTTTCCAGTCTTTAGTACCCAATATTTAAATGGAATTAGTTTTAATAAGTAGAGTTGTTTAAACTATATACTATCTCACTACATAGTTTAACACATTGAGACCATTTTACCATTCTGTTCACTTATCACGACGTCAAACTGGTCTGTTTCACACTTAAATACCTTATCAGTTCTTCCATCAGTGAAATCATCGCGGATCTTTAGCATCATTTGCAGTTTTCGTCATCTATTTTTATCTCTGACCGTTATTTCCCAAGTTTATCTGATATTTCTGTTTCTCTTCTGATATTTCTCATTACTGAATCTCATTTTTGCAGTCGAGAACTTTTTTTGTCGCCCTACAATACAGTTTTATTTATGGCTGTCAGATTTCCGTAATTGAGTGGATTTTTTTTTTCTTTTTTGTTTTTATGGTCATGACGGTTATACTTATAAGCTCAACATTTAAACGGATGTGTAGTTATTTCTTTATTGTATTTGTCTCAAACTAGATCAATAGTTTCTTCCTCAATGTACTTATAGAATTTTAAATCTGAAATAATACGAAATTTTTTTTTTAATATTTAGTACTCGTGCTTACATATGAAGGTAAAAACATGATTTCGTGTGTCACTAAAGGAGTTTCTCAAATTATAATGTCCCATTATGATATATTAATAGATATAACTTCGCAAGTATTGTATATATATATATATATATATATATATATATATATATATATATATATATATATATATATATATATATATATATATATACTATTAAGTTTAAATACAGAATTATAAATTGATACTCTAGCATACATAAACGTTATATCATACCTAGAATATTCAAAGTTAAAATACAATAAAAATTTAAAAAATTGATGGGTCATGATAAAAAAATAACGTGATGTAACATGTGTAACAGGATATAATTAACATCATGTTCACTACAGCTAAACAAAAAATACATATTAGATAGCAATAAAGTACGATTATTTTTTCTACGGCAGAAATTGCTGCATTGCCATAAAACACGTTAGCGGCAAACAGTGAAAATAAACAAAACTTTAGATAGCTAACGTTTCCAGGGCTTATGAAAATTATTACCAGCTTTAAAACCGAGCAATAAATCACACGTTAATTTACGTAAAATATCCTTAAGCAAACTAACAAGGAGAACAACAGTAAAAAAAAGTAAAATTGTAAAATTTTCTAACGCTCTAAAATTACGTAAATGGTTGTGAAACTTTTCCGCGGCTCCTTTTCGCAATATTTTTTTCCATGCAACGCTCTAATAGAAAAATCTCGGA
>CM063501.1:170056341-170058841 GCA_032207245.1 Pardosa pseudoannulata
ACATGATCCTTTTTAGTGCAAAGTGAGGTGACATTTCATCCAAATATCTAGTAAACTTATCTAAAATCCGTCAAGCGTAAGGGCTTAAAATTCTGTATTTCTCTAGATATTTGAAGACAAAACCATAACAACTTCATTTCCTTTGTCAATGGAATACATTTAAGTCAAATCCAACATTTAACCTAAATGTAGGTATTTGTAGGTAAATATGAAAGAAGATCTACACATAAGCATTATTAACAGTTTCAAGAGAAGGAAATGAAATTTAATAGCAGAGAAGTGTTTGAGTTTGGATGAAACTCGCATGCCGAAACAAATTTTATCTCCATCGACATTTAAAAATAAAGAAGTACATAAAACTTTCTATGAGTTTTCTGTTTTCAAAAATATGTGTTCATATTTTAGCATATTAATAGAAAAAAATCAGCTTAAAAAAAGCGTTATGTTTTTGCGGTATGTGTATCAAACTGGAAAACATAATTTAACTCTTTAACGATCAGTGGTATAACAGCGAAATCACCTATTAATATTTTCTTCTCTTCTTTTTAAAAACATCCGAAATATTTTTTTTCAATTTTCTGTGTTATTGACTCTTTGATGTAGTAATAGATAATAGAATTTTGCATAATTTAATTTTCCCTTTAAATATATTGTTTAAAATTTATAGGAAAATCTCGAATTTGATTTCTCACCTTATGACCCCTAAAATAAAAACCCCTACCCAAAAGAACAATGAAAAATTGTGCAGTTATCTACTTGTTACATAATTTTTATGATAATTATACATTGTTCTTCCAATATAATTAATTTTAAAAAACTTATTTTCATTCTACACACACAATTATCCCCCCCCCCCAAAAAAAAAATTCCCACCTCACAAGGGAATGTAAAATTTGTTTTTATATGGTTCCTATTTATAAACTTCACAGACAAAGTTTATAACCTAATTCCGTTAAATCTGACAGGATTTTTAATCGTGACCTTTAAAGGGTTAAGTTTGAAATACAAATCCATTATTGTTTATTGTTTTATCTAGTATATTTGTAAGCAATGAAAGTTTGAATTCTTCTTTTTAATAATTTGTTTTGGTATTTTAGCATAACTTTATCATTTTAAAATTAATGAAATTATATATTTTAAAAGTTGAGAGTAAACAGAAACTATTTATTTACTGCTGTTTAATAAATTTGTAGATGATCTAAGTTTAAGATTTCAATATGCATTAACACTATTTTCCTATATTAAAATTCAGTTAAAATGAACTACATTTTACAATAGAGAATAATTTGTGATGACAACATAAAAAATATTAAGTCTGGTTTCATTTTTAATGCATCTGTCAATGAACTAATTATGATATTCTAAAATTCAGTAACCCTTTTCGAATTTATCATACAACGAAAAGAAAAAAAAAGTATGAAAGGGAATAGTTTATGGAGACAGTGAAAAAAAAAATAAAGATTATTGTCATTTATAATACGTCTGTCACTGAAATTCTAATTTTCTTGCACAGCTAAGTATGAGTTTCTAATCTTCATTAACGCTTTTTCATATTTCAAAACACCATTAAAAGAAATTACACTTTTCGAAGAACTTACAGTTAGAAGAAGAATTTATAATTTCTTATTCATTATTCATGCAAGTTTCGAAGCGGTTTCCGATAATTTTCTCTGCTCTTGGTAGAAACTCACTGTCTAATCGAGAAATGCAATTATTATAACTCGAAATTCGTCAAAACATTTCACATGACCATGCCTTTCAGTTTGTACGTTAATAGACCTGGTGCGTACAGCTTCTTTTCAGTTTCAACTATTCAAATTATCTGGTGTTTAAAACTGTGAAAATTGTTCAAAAGTATAAATTACGGGAAAGAATGTCGAGTTTTCTGTCAGCAAACTTATCATTATTTTTTTTGGCATTATAAATGTACGATTATTTTCACAGCATGAAATTTATGAAGAATAGATCTCAGGTTGCGAATTTATTTCCAAGCTATCTATTTCCTCGCACCGTAACGATACGTCCTTCAAGCTATACATTTTTCCAATACTTAAACTTCGATCAATACTCGGATATTTTTTGAGAAAAATAAAAATGAAAAAGCAAACCCCTCTAGACATTCTCTTTTTCGATAATCTGTGGTAAAGCTTTGAACTGTGAAATAACACGTAATAGGATGTTTTGAGTAATAAAAGTAGACTGCAAATTATTGAACCATGGTTTCTGTATTTTTCTTTCATGTTTATCTGATTTTCTACTTGTTTTTAAAGATAAAATTTAGTAAACTACAAATGCTGCTTTTGAAACACATATTTGCAAGTATAGTATAGTATAGTATAGTATGTATATATAGTGAGCATGTCAGAGAATTCATTTTCAAGCAGGGAGAAATCTTTCGTGAGTGCAATTAGTGTGAGTCTGACAGGATGATCCCGGCCCATATTTTAATTTGCGTGATTTTTTAAACAGGTCGTGGTCTTTAGAGATCGTGTATTAATTC
>CM063501.1:170068841-170086341 GCA_032207245.1 Pardosa pseudoannulata
AAGATATAAATAGCGTAATACATCAATAAATAAACAATAACTTTTTAACTATTCTTAAAATATATTTTTAATATTTTAAAAAGTTTAATATTTTAATATAATTTGTAATATAATTTTGTACACATTGCATCGTATCACGATGGTAAAACCAATAAATACTAAACCATATTATGATAATTTTACCGGGTGATTTTATTAATAGCACAAGTATGGAAATTAATGTTTATTTGGCCAAAAATGGATCCATAAAAATATATTATTTAGAGAGACAACGATTATATAAAAATTAGTATTACAACAGATAAAATATTCTATAATATTAATATTTATTTTGACCAATCTCTTGTTTGTGAGGCGCAAGAAATGGTCTCAGGAGATGTAGTTTGACAACTCACGATCTTAGTATTTGGGATTTCAACTGTATCTTTTAAAAACGTAATCTTACGTAAATAACAAAAAATATTGATTTTTGAGTATTTCAGATTTTTAATTGGATAAAGAGATATAAATATCGTAATACATCAATAAATAAACAATAATTTTTTAACCATTCTTAAAATATATTTTTTATATTTTAATATAATTTGTAATATAGTTTTGTACACATTGCATCGTATCACGATGGTAAAATCAAAAAATAGTAAACCTTATTATTATGATAATTTTTCCGTGTGGATTTATTAATAGCACAAGTATGGAAATTATTGTTTGTTTGGCCAAAAATGATTCCATAAAAATAAATTTTTTAGAGAAACAACGATTATCTCAAAAAATTATAATTACAACAGATAAAATATTATATAATATTAATATTTTTTTGACCAATCTCTTGTTTGTCAGCCACAGGAAATGGTCTCGGGGGATGTAGTTTGACAACTCACGATCTTAGCATTTCTGATTTCAACTGTTTCTTTTGAAAATCGTAATCTTACGTGAATAACAAAGCATACTGATTTTCGAGTGTTTTAGATCTTTATTTATATAAAGATATATAAATAGTGTAATGCATCACTAAATAAACAATAAATTTTTCAATATTCTTTAAATATACTTTTAATATTTTTAATTGTAATATAATTTTGTAAAATAATACTTAAATTATTAAGTATTTTTATTTAATTGTTGATGTATTAAGATATCTAAATCTATTTTATCTTCCACAGAAAAGATTTATAATACTTGTTTTTATGTTTTCTGTTAATATTAATGGACAGTCATACTTTGAGACTGCATCATTTTTCTGGAGGGTATTTATTGAAAACGAAATGATGGTAATCTGCGAACCGTTTCCTCGTCTATCAAAATGAACTGAGCTCGGAGCAACGCTTTTTAGGAAGCGTTTAACCTTCACCTTAGGTTGTTATGCAATAAGAAAACTCTCCTTCCTCGATGTGACAATTCAGATTCGGGTTCAATAACCGTTGTTCGTGTTATTTCAAGGCCATCCCACTGCTTTGAATACAGATTCGTTCAGTTTGTTATGCATGATTTAATCTTACTGTTGCGCACAAGTTCGAGATCCCAGTACGATAAACTTCTTTGAGACTCCCGGCTTCCGAGTGCATTTCAATGTCACTCATGTTTATTTGACAGAAGGGAGATGCATACATGCATGCGGAAGCGAAATATTTTTCGTATTTCTTTTCTGTCTTAAAGAAGATTCTCCTTCAATTCTACATTGTGAATTTTTCCTAACTTACTGTTCAAAAAAGTTCAGTTTATTTAACCTACTTACATCGTAGGATAAAAATTTAAAATTTACACGTGAACTTTTCATTTCTTTGAATAAAAATATACAAAAAAAACACTAAGAAAAGTTTTCATATGCGTACGTTAACAGTAGAGAAAACTATTTCTAGGATAATAATTTATAAAATTTTGCTTTAGAATACGGTTATAGCTACTATGGTGTGTAACATTAAATGGAATATTTAATCAAGTTAAACAAAATACATTTTTATGTTAATAGAAAAACAATAGCATATCAGTTTATTGTCAATAGCATAAACAATAAATAAGTTTCCTTATACTGGTGTTTCAGATATAGAACAAAAAGCATAAAAGGGACAACCGTAGAACAAAACTGATTAGAATCGTTAATTTTAGCATACAAATATTTATGCATAGCATGTAGAATTATTTTATTCTTATTAATTTTATTGCTGGAATTTTAGAATATCATATCCACGATGAAACATAATTTCTAGAATTAAACTACATTACATCAGTTTATATCAGAGTAGTCTACACCTGTTTTGAAAACTTTAAAATATTATTTTATACCATGGTAAATCATATTTTTAGGATAAAATATATTAAAGGGTTACAATATGTAACTACTGTGCAACATGCTATATCAAGTTATATTATAGATTTGACGCCATACTATTATTGGCTAATTTTGCAACAATTACCTTAAGCAAAAAGGTATTTCACTCTTTGATCTGATATAACACTATCACTAAATTATGTGCAATTTTCGAGTCAATCATGAATGATAGGCCATATTAAAAAATGCCTGACCTATAAATTGATCAAAAATGAATAAAATCTCCAAGAACTCTTAAATAAATAACATAAATTAAAATGTGAAATGTAGTATTTATCTTAGTAAAGAATGGTAATTCTAAAGTGAATTCAATTTATTGTTATACTACTCCTCATACATATATTTTCATAATTCATAATCAAAACGATGTCTAGACAACGATGTCTAGATATTTACTGAATTGTATTACGAGAATCTTTGAAAATATTAAAGCTGTATTTTATAATATGTTAATCTTAGAAAGGAAATTAATAAAAACTGTCAACTGTTGAAAGTTAAAAATGGAATTGTACTTCTTATTATTTTGGATCACATAGTTGTGGAAAATTGAGTTCTTCAGAAGTCCAAAAAACTTTTTTATAATTAATTGTGTGTTGTATTTTATTTTGCTTAAGGTCACCGTTTGCATGGTTCTAATGAGAACGTATGTGCTATCTTTTGGGTACTGTGTGCAGACTACATATTAGTGGTGTTCACATATGAAGTTTATTTTTTCATACCGTAAAAAGCTGCACTGTAGTTAAGTACGGGACCCTTTTCTAAATTATCAATGATATTACTTAAAGCCTTTGTCGGGACAGGTAGCGATCTCGTAACTGGAAGGTTGCGGGTTCGGGGCTCGAGCTGGCCTAATATCCGGGTGTACGTTAAAGGTGACTGGGGTACGTAAAATATGTTCGTGGTCACAAGTTCCTCCAAGTTCTCAAACGATACCTCTGGGGATTGCAGGCCAAGCCTTTTGTTTAGTCCTCTGCTTGAAAGTTACGAGAACCCAGCTAGGTTACTCGCGTTTGTAGTATACCTTAAGTTACGCGTGCTACCCTTGTAGTGCTAAATCGATAACAGATTCGCAGCCTTGTATTAGTATAAAGGCATATAGTGCCTATATTTCCAGGTGCGTTAGGAAAAAATATCACTTTAAGTTTGTGTTATTACTTATGAATCAAGCCATATTTTTAAACCAAAAATTTGTTTTTTTGGGGGATACAACATTCTCTTAAGTTTGGTGACAATGTCATGTTTTGTCTAAGATGGACAACATTTAAACACCATTCACAAGATAATTTAACTTTTAAAAATTCCCTTTGCAAAATTATTTGAAAGAATCAGCAAAATATTTATATTTTATATGTTTTTTAATAATTTTAAGTTTTTAATGGAGAATAAATAAAATAATTATTTTGAGTGATCAATTAAGTTTAATTTGCCACATTTCATACATAGTAGATACACTTGTGTGCGGGGTTACCTGTATAAGTCGCTAATATCCCGTGTCCTCTGTCAGTCTTCGGTTTCAGCCTTACATGTATTAATAATGCAGCTCTTTTATAGCTGAATAAAAGCTGTTTTATTAATATGAAAAATACATTTATTATTTTCCTATTAGCGCCTGACTTAGTTTGACTTTGAAACTGTTTGCTATATACTGGCTAAATATTTTACCTTCTCCTTTATGTGTATGTGCAAGTGTATAAGTGTGTGAACATTAAAATCCAATACTAGAAAAATCGGTGAATTGAATATAGTAAGTATAATTGACACAGAAATTGTACATATATTTGCAATTTTGGTTAAAACTGGCCTGTCGGGAAAGATACTGTAAAATATTTTATTCATAATATCGATAATCAGAAAACGATAAAGAAATCCAATTGTGTGGACAGGATTTCGAATTTTGGTGAGTTTTATAAATAAAGATCAATTAAACCAGTTTGCAATAAAGTTTGACGAGCCTTAGAATCAATTGTCAAAAGTTTTACATTATAAGTGTTCTTATGTGTGGGTTATATGTGGGTAAATTCGATTTCCTTGACAAATCTTCACGATATGGACTTCGAAGCAAAGATTTTTCGTTTTAAGAGTAGAAAAAATCTATTTCCGCATTGCTGAATAGAAAAAGAAAATGCTTGGAGTATGCACCGTTGATAGTGTTGTCACAGTCAATTTATAGGCTTTTTCTCTGATTTGCATTCTTCGTAGTTCGTCACGTAACAGCGCTACGCAATAAGCTTTAGCTACAATTCATGAAGGGCTATAAGATTCTAAAATTGTGTATACCGCCAACGAAATATTAAGTTGTATTTACAATTTTTTTATACAGGATTAAAGTTTTTGTAGGTAAATTTATCCATCTCATTTTCTTTTACGTTCTACATATTTTCTTTTACGTATGTTTCTCCCTCTCTTTCTCACATACACATACACACATATATATTTAACATAAAATCTAACCATTGTAATTATAAATGTATTGTGAAATAATTTTAGGGCGATTTTATCCATTTATGCCAAAACTTAGGGACTATCTTTTGTTCTTTCCTTAGCTTTACACCAAAATTAATTAATACTTTCATCAGCAGTTCTTAAATAACTCTTTATATATTTAGTTTCACTTGCTCCAAACGTTATTAGCAATTAAGAAACTTGTTGTCTGGCTCATACATATATAAATTTTGACATACCGTTTTTGCACCATAAAAGCCTTCGGAAGGTGTGGTTAGAATAAATTGTGTTTCTCTTTTCCTAAATTCCTTGTTTTCTCATTGGGTTATGATTTTACTAAATACACGCAAGCCAATAAGGATTCTCTTATCTTTCTCATGGGCTATATTACCTCTTACACGCACACACGCACACGTAGACACACATCATATATACATATACATATATATATATATCTGACATGGACGAGTGATTAAGGTATGGAAGATATATTTCATTTCATATATAAAATCTTTATTGTAATCCTTTTCTCCATAGCTATGCCATTTAGATACCTTTTGTTCTCATAATTTGCCATGACAGGTGGGAAGGATGTTATCCGTCCTAATTCTCGCTCAGAACTGTCTTTTTTGGCGTTTCTACTCAGCAAAATTCCTATGTCTACTTCTGCGTCAGCTCTTTTACTCTGTATATTTCCGCTCGAGGGTGTGTCTTTCTCCTATTACGTTGCCATTACTGAGTTCTAACTATTTTTAATTATAACTCGCTTAATTCTTAACCCCCATTTTTAAACCTCACACACACATTATATATATATATATATATATATATATATATATATATATATATATATATATATATATTTATATATATATATATATATATGTATATGTATATATATATATATATATATATATATATATATATATATATATATATATATATATATATATATATATATATATATATATATATATATATATATATAATGCATTTCATGTTTAATTCCTTTATATCGATATTATTAGAATCTAAATATATTAATATATAATTTATGAAACGGTATATATATATATATATCTATATATATATATATATATATATATATCATATATATATATATATATATATATATATATATATATATATATATATATATATATATACATATATATATATATATATATATATATATATATATATATATATATATATATATATATATTATATATATATTTATATATATATATATATATATATAAATATATATATATATAAAAATATATATATATATATATATATAAATATACAAGGAAAATATTATTAAAAATACTAAATGAATGTGTCATATAAAATAATGTATATGCTATATCCATCCTTTGAACAAATTCAAAATTCTTTGCCTATATAATACACCCTCCTCAAAGGGTTAAAAAATCTCCTTATATAAATACACAATCTATAATTAAAAAAATCCTTTGCTTATATAATACACCCTCCTCAAAGGGTTAAAAATCTCCTTATATAAATACACAATCTATAATTGAAAACTAACGTCTTATCTTTTTAAAAGAAGACAAACATATTTTGCTGAAAATTTAACGATTTTGGTTCCATTTAACAACCACTGTCTCGAAAAATGATGAAAACAAATATTAGAAAACACAAAGACTGCTGAAACAGGCATTAAACTTATTTATCTATTATTGACTTTTTTAAGGTTTTTATTTTCTCCCCTTCATCAATGTCATCTAAATAGAAAAAGAAAACCCGCAAAATACAGATTAATAAAAGTATGCAGTTTTGTTTTTTTCCAATAGTGTGCCGTAAAACTTTTGTCATTGTCCAATATTTTAAGCATAACGGTGAAATATTAAACAGAATAAAAAAGAGAAATCTACATCAAGAAGCAAAAAGAAATATTTGTATGAAAAAAATTCCCCATTACGCGAAATATATTGATCAATAAGAACAACTAAATGCCCTCCAGCGCACCATTGAAAAGAAATATCATTCAAACGATAGACTGCTAATATTTTATGTTTGGGTTACGAAGCGAGGTAATAAAAATATACCCACAGTTAGGGGGAAAATGTGTTTGTATGTGTGTGTGCCGCACAAATATTTCTGCGCAATTTTGAAGTTTTGATTCTTCGTTTCGCATTTCTTCCAATTTTTTATCGCTATCATATCTTTTTTATATTTATGTGAAATTCTTTCCCAAGTTTTTTTATGGCTCGTGCGTAAATACACATCCGCCATATTTGTGACCGGGTTATTTATAAATTACCTTCGAGCGCTAAAATGTTTTCAATGATAATGAGTTAACATGTTTGTTAAATAAATATGACAATAAAAAGACACAGATATTGTAAAGTACTTATTTTTAAAAAGAGTTCTTATTGAGGGCAGAATTTGTGTTATTTTCCCAGCAATATCTTTTCCCTTTACGAAATATTATGGAGAAAATTTATGAGTCTGCAGATGTGAAGATGCTCTAGAACGATGCTATTAGGTGGTAGGGTGCTTTTTAAAAGCTATAAGTATCGACGATAATATGTCTATATTCAGACTTTGATGGTTCGGGGGATCATTTATACAGAAAATGAAATTTTTACGCAGTGGTAAACAAATTCTACTTTATAAATAAGAAAATACTTTAGAAAAGAAAAAAAAAATTAAAAACTCTGTAAAACTCCTTTAATACTTGAATTATTTCTGGTAATAATATAATGATGAATATCGTAAGGACACAGTACTTTTTGAGCTAAAAAAATCTCCATAATAACATTCTATTTTTGATTCTATATAAAAAAATATTTATGTTCTATTTAGAACAAAATATTTCCTTCATTGAAATTTACTTATATTCACAAGGCTTCAAACATTTTTCAGGGCCGAACGATGGCCGAATGGTGAAAGCGCAGCTCTTGGGTAACGAGGTTCGCGGGTTCGAATCCCTCTTCGGGTATGCCCATAGCCGTTCGGAATTTGCTTTAAGTAGTAGGACCCAGTCTTACTAGTCCTCGTGACCAAAACAGTAGTTCAGAGCATTCTGAAGCAACCCAAATATTTTTAAGTTTATGGTGGACATTCCAACAATGTATATAAATTTTTAATTCACAATTTTGAAGTATAATAAATCAATCTTATTAACTCTTTAAGATCAATTAATAGTTTTGTATAGCTCAATTAAAAAAAATTCGTTAATTTTTAAAATACTCCTTCGAATTAAATTTTTATAGATTACTACGAAAAGTTTACAGAGCATGTCTAATACATATAAAAAAAATCTGTGTATCCGTTTTAAGCATCGACTTTATTTAGGATATTTAAACGAAATATTAGTTTTGAAATTTCGAATATTATACGAAAATTCTATGTACAAAATAAAATTATTTCATAAAAATCATCTATTAAATCTATATACAAAATACTATTTGACTATGTTCGAGAGATACTTTAAAAGAAAAATTATTAAAATATAAAAGAAAAATTGAAAATTAGCACCTAAATAATCTTTGAAAATTTAAGAAATTATTTCAAAAAATGAAAATTAAAAAATTATCTGACATTTTGACATTTAAAAATTTTTAAATGTGATTTTTATTTGTTTATAGTTACATTTATTTAATTTAGTTATAATAATTTTTAGAATTATTTGTAATTGTTTAGTTATGTTATTTTATACATGTAAAAAGTTTTATAAATTTAAATTAACAATTTATAAAAATATTATAATATCTACTAACTCCTGAAAACTTATAAAATACATATATTGATAAATGCCGAGTAATGAATGTTATATATATTAATTCAGAAATAATATCTGTAAATAATTAGTGTACATAATAAATGTTTTAGTTCAAATATCAGATATTATATTTTTGAGAAAGAAAACTGGTGTTAGCGTTGTAAGTACATTACAACAACATCAATTCAAATCTTCATTTTAATGTTGTTGACGTATATGCACGTCATGTAAAACAACAACAAAAAAATCCGACATTAAAATTTAAATTTTCAATAAAAATTTAATACAAATGTCATTTAGTATTATCTCTTAATTATTTTATATTATCTGTCAGCCCACTATACAATAAAAAGTTAAATTATTTTGTTATTTCCCATACAATGCATTACGATTTTTAAAATGAGCTATATTATTTTCCCGAATGCATCGGATATTATCCTTAATGGTGCTGGACCTGTAAAGTACCACTTAGTGTGCGGCACTTTTAAAAAATACTGCACTTAAGTTATCTCTAATATTTATAAATCATTTTTTTAATCTTCTCCTGTTTATGTATATTATTATTTTTTGGCGATTTTTGCATGTTTTCAAAAACAATCCAATTTTCAACTATCGTTATTTTTTTTTATCTAATAAAGATGAAATCTCCGTGGCTTTACTTTGATTTTTCCTTATAATACCTTACATGCATTTTAATACAAATGTCATTTAGTGGTTTCTTTTATTTGTTTTATATTATTTGTAAGCCTACTATACAATAAAAAGTTCAAATATTTTGTTATTTCCCATACAATACATTACATTTTTTAAAATGAGCTATATTATCTTCCCGAATGCATCGGATATTATCCTTAATGGTGCTGGACCTGTAAAGTACCACTTAGTGTGGCACTTTTAAAAAATACTGCACTTAAGTTATCTCTAATATTTATAAATCATTTTTTTAATCTTCTCCTGTTTATGTATATTATTATTTTTTTGCGATTTTTGCATGTTTTCAAAAACAATTCAATTTTCAACTATCGTTATTTTTTTTTATCTAATAAAGATGAACTCTCCGTGGCTTTACTTTGATTTTTCCTTATAATACATTATGCGACCATTCTATTGCGTTCGATGTATATACATGTTATCGCTCGATTTTCATTACGGAAGAGTATTTTGACAGCGTTAGAGCGGATTTTTATATAAACATTCCGTAGAAATTTGTTTAATCTACTATGAATTTGAGAGAGTAAAATAAAATTAAAAACCAAACAATACTTTTTTTAAAATTACAAATTTATTCTTATTTTTAGGATACAGTGTTGTTAAATTTCGTACTGTCACTTTTAAAATCGGCATTTTACATGTGACAAGAATTAACTGTCCTATGTTAACACAATTTATATCATTGGAATAGATGTAATGAATCATCAATATTTTTTCTTAATGTACCAGAGAAAAATTCAAATTTATGTATTATTCAAATTTATGTTATGTTCTAAATAAAATTTTATATAACAGCGAGAATCTCAAATATATGGAAATTCTTCAAGGGATATCCTGTGCTCTAAGTAAAAACGAAAAATATTGTTTCGAAAACATTATACTTCCTTTTTTTCATTTTGTTATAAATTCATAGGTTAATTATCGTTTAATATTTTATCAATTACTTGATTGCCCGTACTGTAGCAAAATATTGTTAATGGGCAATTACCTTACATTAAAAGAATATATAATTTTTTTCAATTATAGAAGTCATTGATAAAATGAATATGTACTTTGAAAATTACTTAATTTTTTGCATTGTCTTTTATATAACACCTAACTTATAAAGCCAAAAAAATAATGCACTTTATTAATGTGTCGTATGAAAATTTAGACAACTATGGAATTGATATATTAGAGTGAAACTTGTGAATAACATCAAAATATTTACTTTTAATGGGACACATGATGTGCAAAACAAGGTTATATAGCAGAAAAAAAATCGATCCTGAACATGTAATTTAAGGTTAGTTTTTCATTAAAAAAACATCATACAAGGAAAAACTCAATGTTAAGATTTTTAAAAGCAATTTAAATGCGAGCGAAATGGATAATGGTTTTTTTTTTTAACTAAAACCTTTACTTTAAAATTAAATGGCCTTTTTTAAAGCCATTTCAATGAGAAAAAAAACACATTCAGTAGTTTTTTCAAATAGTAAATCTCTCCAATTATCACTAGATAATATATATTAATGTAGTATTTTTCAATAATTCCATGTTGTAAAATTAATATGAAATACTTACAGTATTAAAGAATAACATAGCGTCAAACGGAATAATTTAATTTCAGATGGTGCCAAATTGGTATGACACTGCTTCTCGGAACAAGCGGGTTTGAATCGCGATACTCACTTGCAGTTCATAATCGTTCATAATCTATCGTAATCAACTTACGATCCGGTCTAATTAGCCATCGTGGTGCAAAACATCGACCGTAGCTCTTCAGATTCAATTCAAATCAAACAAGATATCACTAATACTAGATACTTTTATGAAGAGGGAAAATATGAAATTACAAATAATCAAAATTTTAAAGAACATTTGTGAAGATTTTAAACTTTTTTTCAGTATTTGGCGAGTCTCAGTTGTTCTAGAACACATCTAACGAGTAGTTTTTATTTACTTGCTATACAAGGGTTTATTGAATTTTTTTCCTACTCCTCTTTGGTTTGCACGTCCACAAGGCCTATGTGACATAAGGTAATTATGTTATTTTTAGATGTTTATATTTCTTTATTGATTCACTGAATAAAAATATCGCAGTCCTTTCTAATAGGAAATTTTTATGTTTCAAAGACAATGTTCCTTTTACGATACAAAAGAGAGGCATAAAATATTCTTACACGAGATCAGGAAGTTTTTCTATGTTTGCTATAAAATTTTTTTAAAAAAGTATATGGCATCGTGAAAACCAATATTTTTATTCCTAACGGAGCCATTTGAAAGTTTGACAGCGGAATTTTTTCTCAGATTATTTTTGATAACCTAAATTAGTTCTAAAATACTAAACATTTTATAGAATACTTTCGATTTGGATATGTAGTAAATATTAAGATGAAATTTTATTCCTTCAGAGTATATATAGTAGATTACAAACGTAGTACGAGAAGCTTTTTATTCTTATCTATTTAGAAATTAAAGATAAACATATATTTTTTTTACCAATTTTAGGTCTACACGAAAGTCTATACTTCAATATATATTCCCACAAATTTTCATTAATATGAAACCAGTTGAATGTAAAACTAGTTTTTGAATTTCATCCTCTTAGAAATTTTTCTCCTGGGAACGGTATGGTTATCCTTTCTATTATTTTTCTAATTTTTATGAGATTTTGATCTTTTATAAAACAGAGATTTTTGTATTATTAGTTCATTCTATACAGCTGTTTTTAAAACACTTTAATTTAAGTTATATATTTATATTATATATATATATATATATATATATATATATATATATATATATATATATATATATATATATATATATATATATAAAAATTCAAACAGATCTTAAACGTCTCACAAATTTGTATAATGATATTAAGTATTTAAATTTGAATGTTCATTTAAATACTACAGATACAGATTTTTTTAGGAATGGGAACCCCTTAACCGCTTAACGTGCACGCTCGAGTTAACTCGAGCCCGCTAAATGGCCAAATTGTGCTCACTCGAGATAATTCAAGCGGCGTTGTACTTTATGCTGCTATAATTTTTCACACTCGAATGCAATCGAGAATTGAAAATAACAACGTGAAACCCCCCCCAAAAAAAAACAAAAAAAAAAAACAATGTAATATGTGTAATAGTTTCAATGTTGGACTATGCGCTGCACTTTGTTTCAAAATATATCACACAAGAAAATTTTGATTAATTTTATAAATACTAGTATTTTTATTATTTATGTTTTGAAAGTATAAATAAGTATTTTTACTGATAATAATGTTTATTCTGCAATGGGAATTCGAAAAGAAAGTTAAAAAACGTCGATGTGCGTGTAATATTACAATATTCGACTATTTTCTACAAAATTGTAATAAAAATTTTGACTTTTTTTGTATTTTTGCAACTTTCTTGGCAGGAAAGAGTTCTAAATTTTGTTTTTTGTATTAAAAAATTGATTGGTTTTGAACGGCTTATATTTAAAAAAACTGTGCATTAAGGGGTTAAGAAAAATAATTACTCTAATCATGAAAAAATATGAAATTTTTTTTATTGTTTGTCATAAAAGTTATCTATAAAATCTTTCTTCAAGATATGTTAAGAGTTTATGAATCTGTTATACATGTTTAGTAATCAATATACCTTTTATTACAGTCTTTAAAATTAAATTTCAAACTTTTAATAAACTCTGCGTCCCTGCATGTTTATACGAGAAAAAAATAATTTTGGGTCACTAGGTATAAATATTCATCATCATCCCTCTCTTCAAAAATATATGAGAAATACTTTTTTGTTGAACAAATTTAATAAACTGTTTTTTTTAAGTAAAGCAGTATTAGGGATGGCATGTCGTGCCTAAGTAAATGATATATGGGAGCCTATGGCTGCATGTCGCTTATGGTGATTTATTTTCCACAACATACTGCGGAATAAACGCAGTTTTCTCCTATTTGCACGATACTTTATAATCTTGTGACGTAAGCGAAATGCTAAAACTGTTATAAAGTAAAAAATGCATTATTCTTTGAAGGTGAGGAAGAAAGAAAACTTTATTTGCGGAGATATTTGGGGACATTTCTTTTAATAATTCTGCTGCTTCTGAACTTTGCATAATAAATTTTTACGTTGAAGTTTAATACACAAATTTGTTTTCAAAATTGAATTAATGCTTCTTGAAGGTAAGTCATTCAGGATATGCCCTGAGAAACCTTTCAAGGAATTTCTTGTTTGACATGTTAACCTTTTAACTGTCATGCTCGAGATAATCTCGGGCACAGCACTGGTGTTTGAAAATGTCAAGCCCAAGTATTACTCGGGGTAATTTTTTATTAATGCATCGTATTGTTATACCCGAATATATATCATGTACTTCAAAATATAAATTTTTAACTACTAAGTATAATTTATTTTCTAGTAAACATTTGAGTTTTGCAATAAAAAAATTTGACAAATTGTGTACCTAAATCATCAAAATAACTTGACAGTTAAAGGGTTAAGGCAGCTGAAAACAATCAGAACTAATATATATGGTTTTAACGTAAAAATATAGAAGTTATTAGTAAGCCTTTAATGAATTGGTTATAATTTGAAAATAAAGTAACGTGAATTTTCAAATTATTAAACATTGTTTTCATAGAAGCTTTATTAAAAATTGTCTATATTCATAAATATTGTCCATTTTACAGACTTTTAAACCTTATTTCTGTTGACTTTATACTGTTTTTCACAATGATATTCAATTATATATATATATATATATATATATATATATATATATATATATATATATATATATATATATATATATATATATATATATATATATATATATATATATATATATATATATATATATATATATATATATATATATATATATATATATATATATATATATATATATATATATATATATATATATATATATATATATATATAATTATTTATTATATAGTTATATCGTTTTACTTGAGCAAGGAGACAGCCTAAACAGCTAGCAGTAATAAAAATACAGTCGGCAGACATTGAAAAGACAGCCACAAGTCTAATTAAAACTTTATTCTA
Organism: Pardosa pseudoannulata; assembly: GCA_032207245.1. Taxonomy (NCBI): domain Eukaryota; kingdom Metazoa; phylum Arthropoda; class Arachnida; order Araneae; family Lycosidae; genus Pardosa; species Pardosa pseudoannulata. Next base: position 170,083,129 of record CM063501.1, read on the forward strand.
CAGCTGCTACAACGGACATCTTTACTAGTCAACGAGAAAAAGACACAAAAATCACTCTGTTCGAACAAAGGTGCACCCAAGAGAGAAGACAGAAAGAAATTTCCCACTTACTCAGTGTATTTAAGTGTAAGATCAAGAAAAGGCTGAGCTATTTGCGGACGACAGCTGGGACATGTGTTGAATAAACAGAAATTTTAAATCTCTAGGATAGAAAGCTTTGGGAAGTAAATCGAAAGAAGGACGCTCCTTTGATTACGACGTTTAGAGGCTGAGAAATTTAAATAATTTTGATATATTACATATATATATATATATATATATATATATATATATATATATATATATATATATATATATATATATATATATATATATATATATATATATATATATATATATATATATATATATATATATATATATATATATATATATATATATATATATATCTGTGTGTGTACGTAACAGATACTGAGCTATTACGTCATTAGTACAAATTCTATTTTTTTCTGAAGGTAACTGGATAAAACGCTCAAAAAATAACTTTTTGCCAACTCCCGAAATCAGTTTAGTATTATTATTATCACTCTGATACCTAATCTTAAAAAAAATGTTGACAAGTGCATTAAGGATGCTTGAAAAAACAATAGCTAAATAAAGAAGTAAGTACACAAATCGATTAAAATTAAGAAATAACAGAAAGTTGGCTAAAAAAGTCACTAGGGCTTTCTCGATAAATATTCATTATTTTACTCAGTAAACTATTAACATTTTTAAGCATCATCTTTTTATGTCCCAAACAAAAAAATATTAAAAACAAAATAAAGAGGAGAGGTATTATTGAAACTTTATAGCTTTGATTTATCGGTTCTGTCTTTCACAGAAAAATTTACTTATTTAGAATAAGGGAGAATTTTTTTAATGGTACCTCATTATCAAAGATTTTTGTAATAAATTTTTCATATTAAATGAAATATGAAAAGGTAAGCGGATTTTTTAAAGTTTCTAAAATAAATAATTATTGAAATTTATAATAAATACCGACATTAAAAATTCTGGTATTCATGTATAAACTTGTAGCTGAAAAATATCCTTAAAATGTACAGTTAAAAATAAGATCGATATTTTAGGATATTTTGGATATTTAGCGATATTTTAGGAAGTACAAAGCAGATCTTGGGTGTTTTGTATATGTGCGGATTTGTCTCTATAAATGTAAAATTATTTTATCAAAATTAATTCAGAATTCTTAGTAATCTTAATTATTTTTAAAGTCTGCATGTAGAGAATTACTCGAAAATGTAAGATTTTTTTAAAAATATAAATATTATAATCAGACATCAGAGTTGCTAATATACGTTTGATTTAAACACAAATAAGTCTTTTTATATGTTGATTTAACACAACTGTATTTATTTTAAATGTATGCATTATCAACATCAAATTTGTTCATTATGCTTTTAGATGTACCTGATTATGTACTTTTAGTTGGAATTAATTTTAATATTTCTAATAAAACAGATAAGATTAATTTATTAAATAAATCTAGTAAAATAATTTATAAGCTTTATGTACTGTGTCATACTTTTTAACTAATGTACCAAATCTTGATTTTAGACAATAATGAGAAATAAAACAACTTTACATGTAGGATTTTATACTATTTCAGATATGAAATTTTCTACTATAATGTACTAAACTTCTATTAATTTACACTTATTAATAATTTAATTTACTTGTAAAAATTGATTACTACCTGTCTTATTTTAGCTTAAAATACGTGTGAACTCTAATTAATAACTCATTTTATATTCTTGTGGTATTTTTAACTGTGATGGTCTACTACTATTTATTTCAATTCTCAACTAGCTTTAAATGGTGTTAACTTTCTGTTAATTTACTATTGCTGTGATAATCATCTATTTATTTACATACCTTAATAGTTTTAAATATGTGATACTTCATTAACAACAAATTGTAGGTATATGTGCCTTCTTTATGTATAATAATCGATATGTTGTTGGTATATTATTAAAATTCTAGTAATTCTAGCAATTAAAAGTGGAATTCGCAACTCTTAAACTTTATAAAAATAAATGGTTACACCAAAAAAACCTTTATGTATAAGCAACTGTATGTTGTTGGTAGATAACTAACATTCTAGTAAATAAAAGTGGCATTCGCAATTTTTAAACCTTATAAAAATAGATAGTCACATTAAAAAACATTTATCCATGAGCAACTGTATGTTTTTGGTAGATAACTAATATTCTAGGAAATAAAAGTGCCATTCGCAATTCTCAAACCTTATAAAAGTAGATGGCCACACTAAAAAAACCTTTATGTATAAGCAACTGTATGTTGTTGGTAGATACCTAACATTCTAGTAAATAAAAGTGGCATTCGCAATTGTTAAACCTTATAAAAGTAGATGGCCACACTAAAAAAACATTTATGTATAAGCAACTGTATTTTTTTGGTAGATAACTAAAGTTCTAGTAAATAAAAGTGGCATTCGCAATTCTTAAACCTTATAAAAGTAGATGGCCACACTAAAAAAAAAACACATTTATGTATAAGCAACTGTATTTTTTTTTTGGTAGACAACTAATGTTTTAGTAAATAAAAGTGGTATTCGCAATTCTTAAATCTTATAAAAATAGATGGTCTTACCAAAAAACATTTAAAACATAAGCAACTCTATTTTGTGTGCAGATAAGTAACATTCTGGTAATTCTAGTAAATAAAAGTGGAATTCGCAATTTTTAAACCTTATAAAAATAGATGGTTACACCAAAAAAAAAAAAAACCTTTATGTATAAGCAACTGTATGTTGTTGGTAGATAACTAATATTCTAGTAAATAAAAGTAGCATTCGCAATTCTTAAACCTTATAAAAGTAGATGGCCACACTAAAAAAACATTTATGTATAAGCAACTGTATTTTTTTGGTAGATAACTAAAGTTCTAGTAAATAAAAGTGGCATTCGCAATTCTTAAACCTTATAAAAGTAGATGGCCACACTAAAAAAAAAAAAAACATTTATGTATAAGCAACTGTATTTTTTTTTGGTAGACAACTAATGTTTTAGTAAATAAAAGTGGTATTCGCAATTCTTAAATCTTATAAAAATAGATGGTCTTACCAAAAAACATTTAAAACATAAGCAACTCTATTTTGTGTGCAGATAAGTAACATTCTGGTAATTCTAG
>CM063501.1:170093841-170106341 GCA_032207245.1 Pardosa pseudoannulata
TTGAGAGCAAAAACGTTTTTATTTTTGTACGAGGCTTCTTTTATTGAGAGAAAGTAAATCTACGTTTTCATAATGCACGAGATTTAGGGCTTGTAAGGATGACTCTAATTCTTTTAAAATATTAGCAAAAGTCCCAAACTTGAATAATTAATGGATTAACTGAAAAGTTCCATTTTTAAAAGCATTCGGGCGTTTCCACAAAAATGCTTATTTATTCACAGCTGTAAATAATGCTTAAAGTAAGTTACTTCATTTCATGATAGATTATACCTTCTGTGAACGACAACGATAGACTCTAGGGTTTTTTCTGTGTTTCTGGGAATTTTCATGAATTATAATTCGCGTGATGTAAAGATATTAGATACGTTTTATTTTGAAGAGCGTTAAGATTTAGTTTACTCGCGTTTCTATTTTATTGCTAAAACAAGTGGTAGATACATCTTTGATTACATAGTTTTTATATTATATATTCCAGCCGTAGGCGTTGTTTTCATAACACTCGAGTCGGTTAAAGATCTACTGTGTATATTAATGAAGGCTGGGAGAAGTAAAAATAGGTGGTAAAATAGGTTCGTGTTTGCAATCTTCTCCAGGTTGAAACTATAACAGCAGAAGTGGCAGGGGTACTCCAGCCTAGGGGATCAATTGCTTGGTACCCGATTCTAAATTACGATTACTTAGAGGGGGTCAATGTTTTTCGCGTTGTTAGTATTCATTAAACTACACATACTCGTCGTATGGAGTTAAATGAGTAACAGATTTGCAGCCGAATTTGGCATTAGTCTATTTGCTTGCATTGCCAGCTACTTTGGAAAAAATGTCCGGCCATTTATCATCCTGAGTTTAAATTGACCCCATTGGAAACTGGTACTTTATATTGAATTGGGAGAACACCATTGGGAGATATTTCCAATCAAATATATACTTAAACAGAGTTAATAGGATCATTAACAAACTTCTTTTTTTTACTTGATCTTAAGTCTTTGTTGGAGTTTGTTATCTTAATAGTGTGGTGGTAAATTATTCAGGATCCAAAAGTTTTAGAAACCTTCCGTTTGATTTAACCACTTTACGTTACGTGGATGTATATAGGGTTTCAGCATAAATGGCAACTTCCTAACAGCATGCTCAAGAATTTTCACCTCTCTCTCCTCAATTGGATATATAATGCTTCTCTGTATTTCTTAATTTCTTAGCCAACCAATTGCCTGATCAAAATCTATGCCAAATTCAGCCCTGTTTCAGCTGCGAGCCAAACAGTGAAAGAGTGATAATGGATCATTCCAGTAAACTATAGAATATTCCTTATATATCTGAAAAGGTAAGCCTAATGGTTTCCAAAAGACTAATGGAAAAATTGAAATGAAGCACCATAATAGTTGATAATTATTATCTTTGTTTGAATCAGTCGCAAATTTATACTTAAACTTTTAAGAAATGTAAACTTATAATTTTAAGAAAATATAAACTCATTATATGATATTTTTAATATAAAAATTTAGTTTTGTCAAACATTACAAAATCTAAATTTTTTATTTCCCTTTCCCTTGCTATATTGTTCACAGCATCTGTTCTCCTACCAGAAATACTAAATAAAATTTCTAAAGTATATGCGCGTGCATTAGGTCTCAAGAGCCACAATAAATTAAAAGCATCTCTTTCTGAGAAAATTATTCAGAGATAATTGAGTAATTGAGTATATATTTGTTGATTGCATGTTCTTAGAGTCTACAAGAACTATAAGACAGCTATTGAAAATCTGGAATCTTTATTTCTAATGGGTGATTTTGTGTATGTTTTTATATCGCTCGGGCCTCAGACTGTCGGTGCTTGTCGTCGCAGGCTACATTTAAAACTTTAATAAAAAAAAATAAAGCTTTCACTCTCCCTCTTTGGGGTGTCGATCAAAACATTTAATTACGGTATTTTCAAGTTGAAATCAAACATCATTTTTACACTCTAAGGGGGAGGAGATTAAAAAAGGTAATGGAAATATTAGCCTATTTTAGTGGAAAACACATTGTACATTACTTTATAATCATTACACTCCCTATGTATAATGAGGATGTTACCACCCTTTTTGTAGTAAAAGGAACGTTGCAACTCGAATTAACGTAACTAATATTTTAACTAACCACAAAAGATAGAAAAAAATCATATTTCCGGAAAATTTGAGCTTAAATATCTTAGTCAATAATTGTCATAGAGAAGTGGAATTTTTTGTGTTAAGTTTTTTGTAACGATTTTCAAATTTTAAAAAGTGTAACAAAAAAGAATGGGAAAGTATAAAAATTTAGATTTTTATAATTTTCTCAAATTTTTTTTTGTAATTATATAATACCATGCAATAAGTATTTGAAATTTTTTTCGGTTGTAAGTATATATCTATGCAAAGGTAGATGAAAAAAATATAGATTAAGGACTTAACTATTGTATATGTGTGTATATCCTCTCAACCCTTTACAGATCGTATAATTTTCAAGAAAACGATCATAAAAGTTGCTATTTTTACATAAATTTCAATTAAATAAAAAATAATTAAATAAATTCCAACTAAATAAAAAATCAGATAAATATAGGTGTATAAACAATATATGTATTCATTTTTAATTTTTGGTTATTTTTTAGATTGAAATTTAGCTTTTTAGGTAAAGATAACATTCAAGGTTACTGTGATAATGTTGGTTTTCCTGTAAGCAAGGAACATTTAAATTATATATATATATATATATATATATATATATATATATATATATATATATATATATATATATATATATGTATGTATGTGTGTATGTATTTTACATATTAAAAGATAATTTTATTAAACATAAACATATTGTAAATAAAAATTAGTAAAATTTCTTCTGTGGTAAATTTTAAAGCATGAAATGCAAAGCCAAAGTCATAATCTAGAAAATAGTACTGAGGTCCCTGCTACATCTCTTCTGGAACAACTTTGATTTCATAATGAGTAAAATTAAAAAACATATATTGTTCCACAGAACTCAAATTACGTATATTCAAGGAAAGAAACCTACTTCGAAACCGAGCTTAGATTACAAAATGCATAACATAAAATACATATACATTTGAATAGGGATGTTTTGTACAAAATAAACTTCTTCATATTCATCAGTTCTGCCAACTGGTGTATAACAGGAGAATTTTTACCAATCATATGAAATGGACTGTTGTAGTAATTTTGATGCATTACTTTTAAGCATATCCGCTCGGAACTATCACGGGCAGTAGAAATAGAACGCTGAAGTTCAATAGTGATTCCATATATATGAGAAGAAAGGGGTTAAACTAGAATGGACTCATATATCCCGTTCGCGACTAAGGTCTCGTTGAAGTGACACAGCGATACCAGTCATATCAGTCTATCTTCGCCTCCACGCGAAGAGCTCCGGTTGATATTGAGAGACCAGCGTCGCGTATGCCTTATAGGAGATCTGATTGTTTTATTTGAATTTTTAAATGCTACATTTAATTACTAGATGGAGTTAAATAGCAACGGTTTTCACAACGGTCGATTCGTATAGCATTTATGTGCTGATCCTTAATGGTTTAATAGAAGTGAATACGACTTCCCCCAAAACGTGAACAAATTTATTAACTTACAAAAGGGGTGCAAACGGGAAAAAACGTATAGTTCAATTTGATATCTTTCAGGTCTCTTCTTTTTTTAAAAATAATGCTGTTCATATTAGTGCTTCTCAACCATGCTACCTGTTCTATGAAATACAAACATGAGAATTATTTTCTCTCTTGATCAACTATATATTTGTACGTAACCCAAGCTAAAAGTTATATGGCATGATGCCATTTTGCTAAGTTTTAAGTATAATTATTATCTATTATTTATTCCTTTTCTTCCGATACGAACACTCTAAGCAATATTTATTATAGCATCTATTTTCAATGTTTTAATCATTATTCGGTAACATGTAAAAAAAATCTTTCAATATCTAAATCCCTGATAATCTTAATTTTTTTTATCTGTCATTGAAAGCTGGTTAACTGTAAAGAAGAAGGGTAGTTCCAAGGTCAAACGGTATGTCTCTTTTAAAAGTTGTTTTGTCAGCGTTAGGTATTTATTTTACTTTCTGGATGTCCTTTAAGTCACAAAACTACGGCTTAATGAAGTCCTTTATATAATTTTTAGCAATTGCTATTTCTTTTACTAATTAACTTTAGTTCAAAAAGAAGTTCGTTAAAAAAGAAGTTCAAGAATTTGTCCGGGTCTCTCGATTTCTCTCTCTCTATTAAAGTACTTTTGGAAGAGGAATTCATTTTTCAAGTTTTTGTCTTGCCTCTTCTTTTCTGATTTTTGTAAAGGTATCCGTTTCTTCTACAATGAAACGCTTATCCGTAATTTTTCTGTAGTTAAGATCTGTAGTTACCGGTGGAGAGGCTCTTTGTGGAGCAAACTAATTGGAATCGCTCTTTGTTGGTTTCTTCACTGTGAACTCGATAGATATTGATAACTTTTCCCTGTTCCAGTAAAAGTTATGCATCCAACTAAAAGTAAAATTTTGATTTTGAAAGAAGTCACGTGTTCGTGTTGGTAAGATATTTGACATCGTCATAATTGATGGTTCAAAAATGTTATAAACATTGTGATATTTTTAAACTATGTAACTTATGTTTCTATCTAATTTGAAATATTAGACATAATTGCATCGATATTTGTCCCGGTTAGATTTCCAACGATTGCGTCAAACTAACAGAAAGAACATTTTCATTTAGTTTTCTAACGGTATTTTTCAATAAATTTTTTACTATAATATTTTTTATTTACACACATACACACTGACATATATATGTATAAATGTACATACGCACATACACACACACACACATATATATATATATATATATATACATACATATCCACACGCACGCATATGTATTATATATATATATAGTATACACACACTTATACATACATATACACACACCCATATATATATATATATGCATACATACATACATTTATATACATACAAACGCATACACACACTGTCTCTCACTCTCACTGACACACAGCCTCATACACACATGTATATATATATATATATATATATATATATATATATATATATATGTATATATATATATATATATATATATATATATATATATATATACCAGGTGGCCATAATTAAACTGACATTGCTCACAGTGGTCTGTAGCGCGATCTATTTGCGAGAATCACGCCACATTTTGTAGGAAGATTAAACAAGACGGGGGACGAAGGATTCCTCTAAAAAACAAACTAGTTCCAAAAGTCACCGCTAGGGGAATATTTGGCGCTGTGTTATAGAGTATAGAATGTTAACAAATGCTAATTAATACGTAATAAAGTTATTTTTATTATCCACATTTTCTGATTTAGTTCAAGAGCAATATGACAGCACTTTTAAAAAAGGGTAAAATCTACACACACTGATATAGTCTCGTGACACATAAACACAGATAAAGTCTCGTGATCTGCAATATCACGTACGCTGAGCAGCAGAAGTTCTTTATTCAAATTTCAAGTTACATCCATTGGTACAGTGCCAGCTGCTTGGGTTGTAAAAGTGTGTTACGTTTCTAATCAATCGGATTGTAAGTTTATGTGCAATGTCCTTTTTGTAGTCGAGCGTGCGTTAATAGTCAAATTCTTTTACCTCAACCAGTGCAACGCGTCAGCCGCTCGTCGTGGTTTTAAAAAGCTCAAAAAATGCGTAAAGGTAACGGTCCTGTGTCAGTTAATGGTCTAAAAGCAATGGTTGCGACGTTTGAGAAAACAGGTTCTCTGAAGGTTCAGTCAGGCAGAGGATGAAAATCTGTACCACAGGATACAATCGAAGCAGTTGACACGGCGATTGTAGATAGAGGACCAAACAATATTGCTGCCACCTTTACCGCTCGTGGAGTAGCTCGCAAATAGATCGCGCTACAGAACACTGTGAGCACTGTCAATTTAATTAAGGCCACCCGGTAGATAGATAGATAGATATGGAATTGGAATAAAAGCTTAATAAATCATTGAATAAGTAAATATAATTGTATCGATATTTATTGTGTATTATTATTATCTATATATCAAGCATCATTTATACACCCAGATGTTCTAGCATTAAAGTTCCTTAGAAAAACTACAAATGTCGTCCAACATCTAAAATTTCCCTATCCTTGGTCCGTCTTTAACTCTAAACAAGAAAGATAATTCCAAAATCTAATGGCAATATCTCTTTTAACAGCGTTCTCCTTTTTAATCAGGGTTTTATTTTTGTTTTACTTCACGTGCTTATTTAAGTCTCATTCTCCTCTAACTACTGCTTAATGAAGTCCTTTTATCCATTTTTTTTTGCTCCAATCGCCACTTCTCCCACTAATTAACCCGTCGTTCAAAAAGGAGTTCGCTAAAAAAGAAGCCCATCGTTTTGTTCCGTCTGCTATCTCTCTCTCTTCATTAAATCCCTTTTTCAAGAAGAATACGTTTTTCCCCCGTTTTTCCCTTTTCCTAGATAGTTTTGAATAGGTTTCCGTTACACTCGGAACGAAACGCTTATCCATAATTTCCTGGACTCCGTTTAAAGCCTTTAACTAATGTTCGAGAGGTTCTTTAGGGATAAATTAATTGGGATCTTTGCTCACGATTGTATTCTCATCTCAGATGATAGGGAGATAACCTTTCACTGTTCATTTGAAAAAGACAAAACATATCTCAGGTGGAACTCTCGACTCTAAACGCAGTCAAGTACTCATTTTTTTCCTGCTTACACTATAAAGGGTTATTTTTAGTTAAAGAATAAGATACATCATCAGGACATCATTATAATTCAACAATTCTTATTTCACTCGAATTAGATCTCGATTTACATACTAAAACAATAATTTTTATATGTGAATACAAAGTCAGTTCTGCTCATTTTAAAAGAATCCTCGTAAAGAATTCCAACATTGAGAGAAGTTATGTTTACTGTAAACAATCTTAGAATTACAAAACTTTATTTTTCTCAAATTGTGTTTTTTCATGTAATGCGCAAGTAATCTCAAAAGGTTTTTAATATTTTTTCATGAAATTTTACAGGTTATTTACAATATAATTTACATCCTATTCAATCTAAATTTTCTTGTATATTTCGCAAAATATGTTTTTTTTATCATCATAGTTTTTTAATTTATAAGAAAAAATCACTTTTTTCAAAGGTTTTTAAAAAATATATATCTATTGTAAATATATACAAATTTAGGTACTGAGATATTTTGAAATATTTAAGTATGTTTTAAAAGAATAACTTTGTCTTAAACTTAATTATAATTTAATTATTCATACTCGTTAGACTTGATATCATTTTTGTTAACAACAAAGTGAATTGTTACAAAAGACTTTGTTACTTTGTAACAACAATGTCTCTTATTTAAAATTTTCTAATAAAAATAATTTTTTTAATTTTCAAAAATGAATGATATAAATGTGTAAAGGTAATAATTTAAGTAATCATACTCGTTAGACGTGATATCATTTTTGTTAACAACAAAGTGAGTTGTTACAAAACACTTTGTTACATTATAACAACAATGTCTCTTATTTAAAATTTTCTAATAAAAATATTTTTTTAATTTTCAAAAAAGAATGGGATAAATGTGTAAAGGTAATAATTTAAGTAATCATACTCGTTAGACGTGATATCATTTTTGCTAACAACAAAGTGAATTGTTACAAAAGACTTTATTACTTTGTAACAACAATGTCTCTTATTTAAAATTTTCTAATAAAAATAATTTAATGATATCAATTTTTTAATCATGTTAAAAATAGTTGTTAACAACAATTGTTGACTTATACAAAAGTTTTTAACAATTCTCTTATTTATATAAAAATTTTAATTTTAAATACTTAAAGTTTTAAACTAATAATAAAATAATACAGTTTATTTGACTTTTTCATTTTGTTCCAAATTGTAAAAAAAACACTTTTTTAAATTTTTTGTTATTTTTAATTTTTAAAATATGTTATTAAAATCAACATTTCTAATATTTTTAAGCATTTATTACAACTTTTTTTAGCATCATAGAACTGAAGTTTACCTTTAAAGGTCTCATCGATATCCAATAATTTTTTTAATTTATGAAAGCAAATCTAGGACACCGAAGGATTATGCATTGATTTAAAAAAATTGTCTTGCTTATATTCCATCTGTACAACTATCAGACACTACTTCCAGGTCATCTAGTAACTTTCGCTACTATCATTTACAGATAAAATTTCTGATTCCGATAAGTTCGAATCAAAATTAATTAGCTCCACATCTGATACATTATTTAAAAGTAAAAAATATTATTCAACTCTTACATCAATAAAATTATCAGGCGGTTAGTAAATATAACAGAAAGCTATACACTGAAAGATAACAATTCATCTTCTGATACAAAACATGAACATAACCCGCGCTTTACCAATAATAAAAATAGTAAACTGCAAATATCATTTACTGGACGAATAAATTACTACACGAATAATTTGTTCCTAAACCTGGAAAAAATACTGCCGAAACAGTGCAAGCGAAATAGAAATCAGATCATAATACGGGCAAAACAGGGAGGATGTTAAAATAAAAAGTTTTTACGTTTTCTCTAATTTTTCTAAACCTGAGATTTCATAAGTTGGGAACTCAAGTGAATTAATTCCCAATTTATCCAACTGAAGTACATTTTATGTGATTAGAATAAAAAGAACCCATGAATTATTGTAATTAAGCTGTAATAATCTCTAGTTCTAGTCAAATGAAATATCATTTGAGCTGTAATTTAAAAATCTTTACACAAGCAAACACATACACACACACACACACACACATACACACACACTTGCAAACACACAGATCACATCACTTAGAAATACATGTTTCTGTGTGCTTATGAAATTCCCTAATTGGTCAACTGAAAAATATGATGAATGGACAGAAAATTTCAGAGTTAGCTTTTTGAAATGAGAAAAAGAATTTTAAATTCGAGTACATTCCTTTAAATATGAAATTAGATGACTGAGAAAAATAGATATAAAAGAATTACAATGGGATTATCCTATTTTATGCGGAATAATTATGACATATTACACACACACACACACACATATATATATATATATGTATATATAATATATATTATATATATATATAAACATATATACATATATATATAATATATATATATATTTATATATATATATGTATATATATATATATATATATATATATATATATATATATATATATATATATTATGGTTAAAACATGTGAGAGCTGTGTTTGAAAAGTTCTTTTATAATTGAAGCATGCATTAGAAAAGATACAGTTTTAAGAAATGGCTTTTTGATTGGTAGAAACAAAAATTACCTATATTTTACTGAAGTAGAGAAGATCTTTGTATCATCTTTGAAAAGATCGTTTTTTATACCAAATAATATCTCTTCAATTTCAAAGAGACAAATTGAAAAATGTCGTTCTAAGCAGTTTTCTATTATTTTCCTTCTCTCCATTCCATTTAATTTAGGTTTGTGAAAAAAGTATTTTTTTCTTTGAGTTATACCTATCATGTGACGGGATAAAGGTAAAAAGAACATCAGTGATCCTTTAAAGATTAAAATTAATTGTTTTTTCGAAACCCCAAAAATAATTAAAAAATACTCTAAAGCTTTAAGTATTATTAGTTGTGGATGAAATGTTCTGTTGGTATTTACACACTAGCATATAGCCTATCATATGACGGGATAAAAAAAAATTTAACTTTCCAGAATTGTAATGTACCTTATGAGGAAAGTAAAAAAATAGTTTATTTTTTGGCTGAGAATTATCTGGTACATGCTCAATAATTTGTTTATCTTCATACTCCTCTAAAGTCTCCCAATACAGTGAATATAGTTTAGGATCCCGTTGAATTCATTTAGAAAGATAATTCAAAGTTTTCTTAGACTAATTATCGAATTATCGTTAGACTCGTCCCAAGTTTTTTTCTACAGTAATTAATGGAAGTAAAGGAATGAACTGTTATTTCCACTACACCTTGAAGGTAGATAGAATTTGTTGTTAATACATGATTTAAAATTTTTGAATTTTCTATTTAAAGGGAAAAAATAATCGATGATTAAATTTAAAATTATCACATATGTACCTAATCTATTATTTAATCAAATATAAAAGAAACGTATTTACGTAATATCTATGTTAAGTTATAAAACGTCTGAAAATAATGCAGATAATATTTAAATAATTTAAAATAAGAAATGATTAAATGAGATAGTTAAAGAAATGGCGTCATAAGGCTAGAAAAAAAATTTTTTTTACCTATTTATTATGTGATAAACAGATAAATTCGCCTGTTCTTAACAGGGAAAAATATTGCTTGAAATAATGGCTTTAAGAGCACGAAAAGGGGGGAAGGTGTGGATTTCGAACGTTGCTAATTCTAACTCATCAAGAATCGAATCTGGATGCCATTCCAATTTCAACCGCTTCATAAATTCGAGGACAGACGAACAGATAAATTAGGCTATTATTATATAGGGGATTTAAAAACTTATATACAAATGCGTTTTCTCTAATAATTGTACTTTAATAGTAATATCGTAATATAACTATTACTAATTATCATGAAGTGTTTCAAGTACATCAGTGCAAAATTTGAATATAATTTAAACTTTCAATTAAGATTCCTTTCAGTACACTTAATTAAATTAAAATATTCAACCTACCAAAAGGAAGAAATATCAAATATATAGAGCTTATGGAATGTAAGTTATTTGACAAGAAAAAATTACAATGTGATAGAAGAATACCCGCCTTTTTTTTACCATATATTACGCTTTCTAAGAGAATGTATTTTCGACCACTGTGTGAGTTTGCTACTTTCTCCCTTAGTTTCTGATTTCTGTGGAAGATTCTGCAGGAAAACATATTTTAAATTTATCATATAATTTAAAACTTATTTGAGATAAGTTCGTCCAAAGTTAATACTAGAAAACTAAATGAAAATGTCCTTTTCGCTTAGTTTTGGGGCAACTTATCGACGATATTGTGTTATCGACGGCAAATGGATCAATACGTAAGTACTAGTGTTCTGCTGGTAAATACGATTAGTGTCGAGTTATTTTATGGTAATTCCCATTTATAAAAATAATCGGGAGTTTCAATCTTCTCAGAAAAGTTATCGAACTAGAAAGAATATTATATAAAAATAGATGTTTGAATCGATCATGAAATCGTTTTCTGTTTTAAACACGTATAGTATAACTAACATACTTGCAACGTTGTTGAACATTCATTTCAGCTGGAGATGTTTATTGATTCAATGAGTCTGTGTACACACACAAAAAAAATAGAAATAGAGAGGGTATGCCAGAATTTCTTTTTAAATTAAAAAAAAAATTACAAATTAAATGATTAAAAATATTTTCACAATTTATTAAACATCAATCAATTGAATACAAAACTCTGTTTATTTTGTGTTAAAAACACTAAAATTTTTTACAAAATATTTTAAAGTCAAGGGAACACTATAAGTTTTACGGAGTTCCAGGCTGTGTAAAAATGAACCATCTTCACTTCCGAACGTATATATAATGATGAGTTTTACTTTGGAACATCTATGCAAACATTTGCCAAAGATGACAGTTATGAGCACTCCTATTTAGTGCTGATCCAAACTTCGTTAAAAATAATATGATGCATATAGCCCTTTTCATACCAGAGCTCTGAGAAACAATGCTTTGCCTTAGTTGAAATATAAACTAGGCTGAAAACTTGACGATGACTCAAAAATAATCAGATTTGTAAAAGCAAAGAAATGTTTAGATTGTTTGAAATTTGTAATACAATCTTTATCAGAATACTATGGCTAAATTTTGGAAACAGCATAAACAATAAAAAAGTGAACAATACGGAGAATTATTTGATTGGTGTAGTAAACCTTTAACTCTATTATGCAATCACCCAGACTTCATTCCTAAGCCTTTTCATCTGTTTGACTCAGACTGCTGATGCAGACTTACTTCAGCCTTTAAAGTACAGACAGAATCACCTATCCAACAATTCACAATTTGACCGTATAATGTATGGTCAAATCAGGGAAGTACTGTGAATAAACTTATTCATGTAGAGTAAAAATTTAAAATTGACTAACGATAAATAATTGAAAGATTTTCGTGGTATTTTTTTAAGGAAAATTAATTTTTTTGTTTCTTTAATAAAAAAAACTAAAAATATTTAAGTCTTAAAAACTTTTGCAATAATTTAAAACCCTATGTCTTTAAAGTCACAGTTTCAAAAGGTTTTCTCTGTGTTCCTAACATTTTAGCATAAATATTTCAATATCTGGTGTCATTTATTAGGACTGAAAAATATTTACACTCACTTTGGTATAATTGAATAATATACTCGGCATTCAGGCATTAACACAAAGAATTATGATTGGAACTTACCTAAAAAGGAAAAAAAAATTAG
>CM063501.1:170108841-170123841 GCA_032207245.1 Pardosa pseudoannulata
CACACACACACACACACACACACACATATATATATATATATATATATATATATATATAATAATTTAATACTTTAATCCTAAACTAAAATTACTAACTCCTCTATTAAAAAATTAACGAAATTCGCAATTTCGTCATCTTATTGTGGCCTCACGGCGTTAAAATCTTGAATTTTGGCGAGCTTAACAGGCCAAGCTATTTTGCTAATTAAGAGCATTTCTAATTTGCAGAGTTAACAAATTCCTTTCTCACACTGTCTCGTCCCCAACGTTATAAAAGGCTGTGCGATCACCTTTGTTGGATTTTTGCTGTGGACATTGTCAAATAAAGTATGTGGAATTTATCCATAAAAATTGTACTCTTTTTCGACCACGCTTCATCCTCGAAGCTTAGCAGGCCACGCTATGCTTCATATATATATATATATATATATATATATATATATATATATATATATATATATATATATATATATATCTATATATATATATATATATATATTTATATATTTGTGTGTGTCCGTGTATAAGACAAATATTTATTTCATAATAACCAATAATATGTCGGTAAGCTAGGGATTCTTTCTCGCATTCCAGAATACAAAGAATTGAAAATTTCTGATTTGATAATTTGACGTCACGATGTAAAAATTTATTCTTTCAAGATTTGTTAAAAATATCTTCGAATTATTTCTATTCTACAGATAACATTATATATCCATTATCGATTAAGAGCAAAGAACGATATTAAAGTTTAATAATTCTTTGAGGTAATTTTTGGAATTAACACTAAGAAAAAGTGTGTATAATATACGTTTGTCTGGGATATTAAAGATATTATCTGATTTATGATTGAAATATTTCCCCCAATTTAAATCCACATTTCGTAACGCAAACATAGCCTCGTTATCGAGAGTACAGAAACTTAATTTTGAAAAATTTACTTTGTACATGGATGCCATGTACATACAACACAATGTGCTTCGAGTCATACAAAGCCATGTTTAAGCAAATAGTATTGGAAGTTACGTTTAGAATAAAAAGAAGATTATTTAGGCTACGACATGTTTCACCAGTTAGTACCTATGACTCTTGTATTTGATATTATTTACGCACTTTTGAATATAATTCTAATGTATTAACAGTAATAATAATTACAGAACTTTCTTTCATTCCACGAAGGAAGTAAAAAAGGTAAATACTTAAGGTTTCTAAACAGTTAAAATGAAAGTCATGACAAATAATAATACTAAGTGTGGTTCTTCTTTATAATATAAATAAATAATTCTATAAATTCTATAGTAAGTTATATTAAGCCCTATTTCCTGTAGATAAACAGACATTTTTAAAAAGAGAAAATGTCTTCCATGCATCAGTTATTCAAATAAATCTATGCATGTAGAGTTTATAAATTCACTTCTGGGATTCAATGCGTGCCAAAGTTGTTCCATGGGTACAAAAAGAAAAAAAAAACACATCCTTAGGAACTACACGTTTTCAAACATGTACTCTAAAATTTGCAAAGTTGGTATGCCTTTCTCAAACACCCCCACTACCCCCATTTGCATAAATCTAAATAGAAAAGTTTTTCTTACCCCCTTTCATTTTTAAATCCCGTTACAGACAATTCAAGTGGCCCTTCATCTTTTCAGCGTATTTAACACGCTTCATTTTCTTTTGTGTCTGTCATTACTTTTTTTTTGCTTCTTCTGTTCCCTTACACGGAGTTTGAATTTTTTATGATGTTGTCTCTCTTTTTTTTCTTTTTAGAAAATGAGACTGCTCCAGTATTACGAAATGGCTGTATCTTAATCTTCCCTTTTTCGTGGAAGTTTAGGTTCTCTTTGAAAGGATCTTCCTGAATTTGGAAGTAAAAGGATGCCTTGCAAGAAATATTCTAATTACTTTCTGTCAGGTTTGCGCATTAGGTTGTAGTATAAGCCTCCACTGCTGATGACGCGAATACACTATAAAAAAATTTAAAAGCTGTTTTGCATTCTGGTAACTAAGTAAAGGAGTGTTTCTAAATTCCTGGGGTATATACGCACATACATATATGTATGCATATATGTATACACACACACAAACATATATATATATATATATATATATATATATATATATACATACATATACATATATATATATATATATATATATATATATATATTTATGTATATATATATATATATATATATATATATATATATATATATATATATATATATATATATATATATATATATATATATATATACATATGTGACAAGTCGTGATCCAGAGTTAAGGCGAATGTAAAACAGTCTTCTTGATAATAATAATTTTTATGAACTCATCGCTCTTAAGGAAAGCAACATGCGCCATTTTCATTGTTCGTGGCGGAGCTATGCGTAAAGGTGTTGAACGCTCCATGTCCACGCGCCAAATCTAACTTATCTGTTTGCAATCTCATCAATTTCCTCTAAAATGCTTCCGCCTGACCGGATTATCCTGAAAGCTCGCGTGAGGGTGAGTTTTTTTCATTTATTTTATTACTATAAAAGAGTTACCTTTTTAAAATCGGTTTTAACTCACGTAATTTCCAACTACCCCTTTTTTAGACCTGACAAATATATATTATATAGATACATATATGATATATATATATATATAACACATAAATTACTTAATGTAGATGTATATAAAGTGCACGTAATTGCACGATTACACTTAAACGGATCCACAACCCACTGGTATTTGTTACAATGTCTTTTCCTGACACAAACCTAAACATTTCGAAGCCTTATTTAAATATTAATTTAGTATTTTTGATTTAATTTATCTAATTATAAGTTATCTTTTCTATTTTTTAACAATCGTTTTATATCATCAACAGAATTTTCTATGTTATTACTTTGTGGCAACACTAAAAAAATGAATGTTTATTGTATATTGTATAATTTGTGAACAGCATTACTTTCTTACGTACTATTTACTATTTTAGTTACTTAAGGGAAAAGAGACCTAAGAAGTAACCGAATTCGAAATGATTATTTCTTCTGAAAATAGTCAAATTAAGTATACGTTTCATTATTAAAAAACAATTTTCGAATACAATGATTTTTTGCTGCACTGTAAATTTTTTTTCTCATATACTCTTATAATTAATCTATAAAAAATATTTTTCAGTTTCCCAATTTTTATAATGAATTAGTTATATCAACATGTTTCATATGCATTACTTTTAAGCAATTTTCTTTGGAAATTAATATTTTCCAAAACATTATGTAGGCTTTTTAAAATAGTAAAATAATTTCTCGGACATTTCTCGAGGATTTAATACCACAAAACGTCAAAAAAAGTTACTAAAACATGGTATAACTTTAAATGATTGTGTTATATAAATAATATTTCCCATAAGGGAAAACAGAAACCGTCTTTTGTTTCTGCATAAATCATAAAGGTAAAATTTATAAAAGAACTGTTTTGTTTGATGTGTACTAGGAGTATTTTTAAAGTATATTGTTGAAGAAGTATTGTAGTCTGGCATTTTAATCAAAAACATTTTAATAGATTTTACTATTATGATGTTTTACGTAACAGCTTAATATATTCTCACTATAAACTAAAAACTAAATTCCAACGTCCCTTCTACTTGTTTAGTAAATTAAGAATTTTATTTAAAATTTTCATGCATCAGTTTTTCGTATTGTAGGTTGTAGAAGAAATTGGGAAATTTACAGTTTCTAAAAGCATTACTTCGAAAAACATTTCGTTTTTTACTTTATGGTAAGGTTTTGGAAATAAAAAGATTTTCGTGAAATTTTTGAAAAAAAATGTCAGCTCTTAAATATAATGTTTCTAAGCTTATAAGATTTGTTTTATGTCAAGAAATTAAAAAAACTTCTGAACACAAATTTATTTAAGAATTGGTGGAACGAGAAGAAGAAAAAACGAACACTTTTATTGCCACTTTTAAAAATAAACATAGATAACAAATCAAATAAATAAATATCGTATTTGTAATACATTGCTTTTTTATAAAAAAATAGCTTTTATTACATTATCAAATAGACAGATCTGTAAAGAAGGCAAAAAGAACATTTTCACGGCCACTGGTGGGAAAATATTTTTCCATTTTTTTCCATTTCTCATTATTATACTAGTTTTACCTCGTTAAAGAATTTTCCCCATCGAATTCCGTAAATTAAAATGCTCTCTGTCTCCTGAATGCCATTTAATTTTTACTCTGGCATATTACACGAAACAAAAACAGGAAACTCGCTTTATTTCGCGCAAAACCCAGTGACGCCCGAAAATATCCCTTTTATACATAATTAAAATTTCTTGGAGCAGAAAATTTTTGTATCCACATTCCTGTGTCCTTTAAATGAAGCTTTAATTTAAGAATATAATAGTTGATGGGGTAATGGAAGACTTATATTAAGGTCGATGAAAACAACACGAAGGTAAGCAGCTCTTTTTTATATATATATCTCATCAAGTTGAAGGTAATGGGGAGATAAAACATGATATAAAATGAGATCATATTTTTAATACGAAAATAGTCTCGAAGATCTGTGTTGAATAATCCTATATTTTATACTAAAATTCTTAGATATTTAATTAAGGAATTCTTTCAAGCTGTATTTAATTATTAAAAGAATTCCAGGTATATAATTTGAACTTTTAAAAAGATATTGGCAGAATATTGAATCGCATATAAATCGATGTCTCCAAGTAGCTGAGAAAAAGGTTTTTTCCCCCAATGCAGTTGGCAACATAGATATTTTTAGGCTAAACATGGCTGGAAAGTTGTTATTTATCACTTATCGGAGAGTATTTAATACTACGTTCAAGCTACGTTCACGACCCGCTAATTTATCATACCTGGATAACAGGATGTTCTCTAGACTTAATCTGCCATCTTCAGAGGTATCGTGCCGTACGATGGCCGAATGGTAGAGCGCTGCTCTTCGGAACCGGAGTTCGCGGGTTCGAATCCCGCTGCTGTCATGGATGTTTGTAGCTGTTCGGAATCAGCTTTAAACTGTAGGTCCCGGTCTCATTAGCCCTCTTGTACAAAACAGTAGATCGTAGCGCTCTAAATCAAACCAAACCAATCCAGAGGTATCGTTTTAAAGGGAAGGATATTGCGATCACAAACCTGTTTTACTTACAAGAAGCCATTAATAAATACCGTGGATCTTTGGCCGCATTGAGCCTCGATTTATCAATCCTTCAGTTATGAGATTGAAGGAAGAAAAAAGATGAGGAGCTGTATCCAAAATTTGATGTATACATTAAAAATCTCCATGATTAAATAGGATAATATGTAATGTTTCTTTCGCTGCATGGTATTTTAAAGTCAAGGCTGTCCTAAGAGTGAATGTTTGTTCTGGTGGTAGAAGAAACATTCATACTGCTGTTCGCAATATACTGTATGCATATTTTGTATTTATACAAAATACTATATTTGGATACAGCCCTTCATTTTTTTACTTCCTTTTTGGGAACAACATATTTCGAGCTTATTCTACCGACGATCATTTTCAGGATTATCAAGCTGTATTTTTCAGATTTTCTCTAAAGTTGCTGTATACATTTAACTAATACATTATGCACATTATATTTTGATTTCATTCGCACATGAGCAATGAAACATTATTTAATAAACCTTCTCATCTTTCATCCAATATTTATTATTTTTTAATTCCAATTGTAGGGTACTGTGTGAAATGTAGTTTATCATGCATCTTGAAAATAGCATTATTTGATATTGAGAGCTCTGACAATTATAAGCAAAACACTTATAGAAAATTGGGATTGCTTTTATAAAAAACTAAATTTCTCCACACGTATACGTGTTGTCCTCATACCTATAAACAGAGATTATTACAAAAAGCCTAATCACGTGGCAGAGATTCAACGCTTTTCATTCATTACTTTTTACAGGGTTATCCAAAATATATTCGTTTTTCTTCAATTTGTTGACGGTGTCCTATAGGGTTTCGAGAAAAATTGTTAGCTGAAATATATGACGTCTACCATCCTGATTACACGAATGAGGTTTGAGGATAATTCCTCGTATATTTTTCTAGATATACAACAAAAAGTCAAAATTCTCAAATGTTCGTTCATCATTGGCAGTATAGTGTAAATACTATTGATGCACACAGACACACACACACACACACACACATATATATACATATATGTATGTATATATATATGTATATGTATGTATATATATATATGTATATATATGTATATATGTATATATATGTATATATATATATGTATATATATATATATATATATATATATATATATATATATATATATATATGTATATATATATATATATATATATATATATATATATATATATATATATATATATATATATATATATATATATATATATATATATATATATATATATATATATATATATATATATATATATATATTATATATATTTATATATATATATATATATATATTTATATATATATATATATATATATATATATATATATATATATACATATATATATATTCATATATATATATATTATAATATATATATATATATATAATATATATATATATATATGTATATGTATATATATTTTTTCTTATATAAAAATACATTCTAAAAATATGTTACACTGGAAAAAAGTAAAATTGAGAATAAGTAGATGTAACAGAGATTCTCAGATTTAATAACACTCTAAAGGTATTTAAGTGTCTCGCTGATGTAAGTAAAAGAGACATTTCTATATAAAAATACAGAAAAAGAAAACAATTGAAGCAACTTATGAAAACTAGAATGACACAGACAAAGCCGGGGGAAAAATCCACGAGAATCCATTGAATTCCCTTTAAGGAATCTTTCGATTCCCGGGAAAAGGTTTTCAAGAAAGTGTAAAAAATATAGATATATGAACGAAAGTACAATCTCTAAAGGAGATATATATGCATATTTACCTATGATTTTCTTACGCATCCAATATTTTCTGGCTCTTAAATTCAGTACGTTTAAAGTATTGTAAAAGTTATTCTTGTATTCGATATAAAAGGCATAATTTGATAGAGTAAACTTAAAATGTTTAGATAATTAAATATTATTACGACTCTTAACATAACACAATAAATATTATATGTCAGAAGTTAATATAAAATTTAGAAAAGGAAATATTTTTTTAAAGTTATTTTAGGATCAATAAAAGGAAGGGTGTAATATATTTTCAATGCAAAAACATGTAATTTTTAAAAGAAAAAGAAAATTATACGTCAGAAATCCTTTCTAATTTTTTCACCATCCAAGTTATTTATAAAATTACTTTAATAATTAAATTAAATTCCTCGGTACAACAGCCCCTAGGGGGCCAGGGCCTACGGTTCCAATCTCCGTTTACGTGCCCAAGGGCTCTGGGATGCGAAGCACATGTCCGGTTAGCTGGTCAATCTTACACAGAACCCCCAGTGCTTAGTTCCCAAGCACGCCTGGTCCTCAGTTCATCTACCCACTGAATCGATGAAAGACTGAGTCAACCTTGCCCAGCCCGGGGATCGAACCTCGGAAAAATTACTTTATATTCATATCATTAGTACTGAGTGTAAAATAGATATGATACAGTATTTTCCAATCAAATATAAACATGATAAAATCTAGGAGCGTAAATTAAAATATAAATTGGGGTTGCAATTATATTTTTCACGATAAATGAAATGTTCAGCACTTTTGATCCATTTTATGACTATTTATATATGCATTTATAACAATAGATGAATGCATTACACTTATGTATGGATGCAAATAGTTTACATGTGTGTATGATGAATTTTTACTATGAGATGAAAAGTTTATTGTAACAGGTTATAAGACTTTGGATCCTCCGGAAATAAAATCCTACTACATGACTGTCTGAAATAAAATAGAAAGTTTGTCTCCAGTCTTTTGAAATTTGCTCTAAAAATGAGAAAAGTGTAATATTAATTTACGTAATATCTAAGAATATTACAGTTAATTTTTTTACTAAGGTAATGAAAACAAATATGGATAACAATTACCATTATCCCATAAAGGAAAGAACGAATGTATTTAGTCAATAAATATTTATACTGAGTCAATAATGGGAGTAATATTTAGCAGTATGAAAGGCCAAGCAAACATCTCGCAATAACTTTAAAAAACTCAAAAAAAGGAAAACAGAGTATTAAGTCACACACATACCACACCATCTTTAAATCAATCTTTTAGAATTATAAATAGGTTCACCTAAATTTATTGAATATTATAAAATAGTGAAAATACTGTAAATACTCTAGTCTTATTTACATATCTTTAACTTTGTACATTTTATTTCCGATGAATAAAAGGGCATTTTCAAAAGGGTACTACGTGATTTCATCTTTTGTTGCAATTGGGGTTTGGGTGGCAAATTGGGGTTGCAATTATATTTTTCACAATAAATGAAATGTTCAGCTCTTCTCATCCGTTTTATGAATATTTATATATGCATTTATTACAATAGATGAATGCATTACACTTATGTATGGATGTAAATAGTTTGCATGAGTGTATCATGAATTTTTACTATGAGATTAAAAGTTTATTGTAACAGGTAATAAGACTTTGGATCCTCCGGAAATAAAATCCGATTATATGACTGTCTGACATAAAATAGAAAGTTTGTCTCCAGTCTTTTGAAACTTGGTCTATAAATGAGAAAAGACATATTAATCTACGTAATATCTAAGAATATTACAGTTAATTTTTTTACTAAGGTAATGAATACAAATATGGATAACAATTGCCATTATCCCATAGAGGAAAGAAACGAATTTATTTAGTCAATAAATATTTATACTGAGTCAATAATGGGAGTAAGGTATGAAAGGACAAACAAACATCTCGCAATAACTTTATAAAACTCAAAAGAAGGAAAAAAGAGGGTTAAGTCATACACATACCACTCCATCTTTAAATCAATCTTTTAGAATTATAAATAGATTTACCTAAATTTATTGGATATTATAAAAAAGGAAAATACTGTAAGAACTCTAGTCTTATTTACATATCTTTAACTTTATGTCTTTTATTTCTGATGAATAAAAGGGTATTTTTTAAAAAGGAACTACGTGATATCATCTTTTGTTGCTACACCTATTCTACATCGAAGATAATTTTTATTTTTAAAAATACGAAACACAATGCGTTCCGGTATTTAGAAAAATCTTTTGTCAGTCATCGTATTTTTTGATTAATGTTTGCTGCATTGAAGCTAACAATAGATCCGCTAATAAGCACAGAATATCTTTTAATGGAGAATTTCTAATTATTTAAAGAAATACCTGCGTTGGCTTTAAGATTTCTACATTATTTAGTATAAAAATTTTCCTTACAATTCACAATCTAGCGGCTGAATAAACAGAATTTAAATTTTGACACAGATACTTTTCTATTTGTTATGAGAAAACATTTGCATTATTTGTATGAAACAAACGTGGAAATATTTTCGTGAAAGAAAAGAAATCTTTATTTAGAACTTAATATGAAATGAGCGAAGGTGTGAATTAAAATTAATTTTCTCTCGATATTTTTATTTGGTCTGAGATCAATAAAAGATTTTTCATTATATATATATTATTTTTCAGAAATAATAAAATATGCAAATTCAAAATATCTTGATTGTTTTGTAGTAACAGAAATATTGCAAAAATGTATGTATATATAGTCGACTATGTTTAATAAGTATAAAACTGCTTTTAAACAAAATATATTTCCATTGTCTAAGCTCTAAATAATTTTATATAAACTACAGAATTTATATAAATATCAGTTTCTTTATTATTGACATACATTCTTACGTTTAATTATCTATTTTTTTCTTTAGATTTCAGCTTCTTTTTTATTTTTCTTTTAACAAAATTTAGAAAAAATAACATTGACTGTGAAAAAAAAATTCTATTTCTTCTATAAATAATTATAATGGTTGAAATATTTGAGAACAAATTTAGTCTTTGTATATATATATATATATATTATATATATATATATATATACACAAAATATAAAAATTTGCGAACAGAATTAGGAAATGAAAACATTTTGACATACATATTTGTAACAGTTATTTCATTGAGGCTTCATTCTGTCCTATTAATAAGCAATTTTAGTTAAAATAAATAGAATAGTTTTTGTTTTACAAATTATCAATCATTTATATATATATACTATATATATATACATATATATATACAAATATATATATATATATATATATATATATACAGAAATATATATATATAAATATATATATATATATATACATATAATAATATACAGATATATTAAAAATATATATATATAAAATAATATATATATATTTATATATAATATTATATATATATATATATATATATATATATAAATATATATATTTTATAAATATATATATTATATATATATATATAAAATATAAAAATATATATATATCTAATTATATATATATAAAATATATATATATTTATATATATATATATTATATAAATATATATATATATTTAATATAATTGTGTATTTTTTTGTGTGTGTAATATTAAATATTATCAAGTTCTTTATTTTTCTCTCTATATATATATATATATCGCAATTAAAAATATGATCATTTTTTCCCATGTGATAGGTAAAAGCAGTTATCAGTTACATAGCTATATTATATAATTCAAGAATAAAGCTATTCCCATATATTTAAAAGGCACGAGTTATACTCTTACGGTAGAATCCCATTTCTTCAAACTGAAAGACTATTTTATGAATTCTTAAATTTTTCTTTTTTAAACACTTTAATCTTACCAATGCCCCTACGAAAAGTAAAATAGATAAAACATTATGACAACCTCTGAACAAAACAAACACTAAAAGACAAAAGCAAAAGAACACAGGAATTTTACAGGCCTGTCGACGACGCAAATATTTTTACAATTTCTCGTTGAAATTTAAACACATATATTTCTTTCAATATCTTTAGAAAAATTTATATTTTACTTATACTTTTATAGACAATATAAATATATTTTATATTCTTTAAATATTCTATATTGGAATTATTTTTTATATTTCCTCTTTTGTGAATAATGAAAAAAAGGAAATCTATAAATAATTTCTATAGATTTCATTTGATACAAGTTTATATAAAAAATATCATAATAAGAAATCTGTGTTAGAATAAGGTATTTCTGGTTTCTTGCTCAAAGATTTCATACGTAGTACTTTAAAATAAAATCATTCGTAATTTAAACAAATTGTAATAACATAAAATGTATTTTTTTGGCTATATTTAAAGAGAACCAATATACCAGTAAAATATAAATATAATTACGTGACATAAGATTTAAACGCTACGAATTTTAACAAAAATTTACAAAATTTATGCACTTAATTTTACGATGTTTTCTGTTAAGAATCATCGTTTTTATACTTTTCTTTAATAAAAAAAGTAAATATTATTTTCTTATATAAATTTTCTAGCATTTAGTATTTTTATTTGATTTTTTTCTTTTTCCCTATAGCATAGAAAAAAAAATTAAAATCTATATTACTGCTCTTTATCTGATTCCATTTAGAAAGAAATAAACATTTTCATACAAAAAAGGATTCCTATGTAGCAATGCTTATGTGGGACTGGCTTATCTAATCGTTGAGGAATAGAGTCATAGCTGAGAAAAATGTTTGGTCGAAAGTTTTTAAATATTTATAACAATGTTTTTTGCCATAAACTAAAGACATAAATATTGGAATAATACAAAATCAGTTAAAGAAGTTTTATATATTATACACACACACATACATACATACATATATATCTATTTATTTATCTATCTATTATCTATCTTTATCAATATAAATATATATATATATATATATATATATATATATATATATATATATATATATCTTTATATATATATATATATATATGTATATATATATATATATTTTATATATATTATATTATTTATACATATATATACATATATATATGCATATATATATATATATAATATATATATATATATTATTTATATAAAATATAATATATATATAAATATATAAATATATATATATACATAATATATACACATTTACACATATATCCTGTCCATAAAAGTTTAGAAACATACTTTATTGTAGTACTGAAGATAATAATTGATTTGCCGTTCTAGATTTGGCAATAATTTTTAATAAAAAACACCAATTACATTTGTACCGATGTACTTTCCCACGATGGTCAGCACTTGCAGACACAGCTGTACTAAATTTAAGAAGAATTTAGGTGAAGCTGTTGAATACGAGTTTTAGTAACCCCTACGGAGCAGTTATAGCTCATATACAAGTGTAACATCCTAGAAAATGTATATAATATATAAGCAATAATTTCAATTTTCACTAAATATATTTAAATGAGATCTGCATAAGATATGTAAAAATCACCAACAAATGATTGACAGAGAAAAAATTAACCCAGTTGTAAATGTGGAAATAAAAAAAACAACTCGATTCGAGATTAAGAGTTACTGGACATCCAGATCATGAGCAATAAGAGCACAAGCCAGAAATTTATTCCCGATCCGCATGCGTTTATGCCTTGCAATACGTCCAGCAAATAATGGCCTCTAACCACGTCCAGTGTTGACAGTGCTCTCTGTAATACTAAAAACTTATAATATTCATTTTTATAATACTTCTCATAATCTGTTATAATAATAATATTTCAAGAATATTGATATATAGCAAAAACAAATAATTGAAGATATGTTAAAAACTAATATGATATTAATTTGTAAATATTGTCAAAATAAATTTAGATTTAAAATATTATGTATTTTCATATAAATATAGTATATGTTACTGTGTTTTTTGAGTACGAAAAGGTGTTTTGCTGTAATACATTACAACAGCATTTTTATTCACAATCTTTTATATAAAAACATTAGAATAAATAAAGAAGGAAGATTAAATAGCATAAGATTTTTTCAATATTTAATCACCTGAAATAGCAATAAGAATTAATGTGATAACAAAGTAGACATGAAATCTGTCACCTAGACTTATAAACACGAGAATTCTGTTTTATGCAGCTTGTATGAAAAAAACTGTACTCTTTTTAAAATATGTCATAAATTTACTGCAGTGATTTAAAAAACTTCTAGCGTAAACAGATAAATTATATATTTAAAGCAGCCAAAGATGTAAACAAATATTTTATTTATTATAAAATCTTATCTAATAAAATGCATTAATAAATTATATATAAAGAGAAGAACAAGACTGTGGAGAAACATACGCCATCTTATTAGTATAAAAAAGTTTTATAGCAAGAGAATTGGTCTTTTAACTGATTTCTGAAATTTATGAGTAATTACGAAAAATATATATTCAATTTTTATATCATTTAGAGTACGTCCAACAGTTTTGTATCAATATTAAAATTCTTATATAAAGTGGGCAAAATAAACAAAAATGGAGTAAATTGCTATGTTGTAAAATCCAGGTGCAAAAATTCAATATTTACGCCTACTATTTTATGTTACCTCCGAGAGATATGCCTTCATGTATTGCAGCATTATTTTCCAAGTCCAATTTATACCAGACTGTATTATTAACACACACACACACAAATATATATATTATATATATATATATATATGTATATATATGTATATACATATATTTAAAATATATGTATATATATACAAAAATGTAATATATATATATATTATGTATTTATATATGTAAATATATATATATATATATATATAATATATATATATATATTTATATATATATATATATATATTATATATATATATATATATATATTATATATAAATATATATATCATTAGCCTCTGATATTTACATATAAAACATTGCACTTTTTATATACCGAGGCATGTTTTTATGTACAATATATTTTATGAAATCTGTAACAAATAAGAAGGATTACCATCGCACATAGTGTCAGTTTTTACTCGTCAAAATCAAATTTATCGGTATATAGACTGCAAATTCCAATTTCATGAGAAAAGTTGAGTAAATATATGTCAACAGAACTAAATATAATATTTCTATATACTACAGCTAATCCTTTTTTAGTTCAACCATATTAATACGTGCTTACCTGCAAACACGAAAACTAGTTTGGTGAAAATGAATATTTATAAATTAATGATTTAAAGTTTCTTAGTATGCAGACATTTTTTGCAGACATAGCATTCAAACTACTTAAATTTTATTCTAAATAATTCTTTCTGTTGAAATTTGAACATGATTTCATAATCTAAAAGATTTGATAGATGAGACAAGAGTCTTAATATTTGAAATTTCGAAAAACGAATTACATTACAATTCGATTTACATTATATTTTTCTTGCTTTCATTTTAAAAGTTGTCCCATCAGTTGAGATACATTTCATATTAAGCGTTCTTGTCATGTTTGATTTCATGATGAGAGCTAAGGATTATATTCTCCTCCCTGCAGTCAATCTATTTCTAATTTCTTAACAGTACTGTTATTTCTCACTGAAGAAAAACGTAGAAAATATTTATATCTCATTTTTTTCTGTCTCGCTGTCTCTCTTATCTGGTAATTACTCTTGTACTTCAGAAATCACGACTCCGTTTCGGAATTATCCCAAAGTAAATCCTGTAATCCTTACGAGAAGTGATTTCGTGGCTGCGAATATCGTGCCCCGTGGAAGCTCTAAGTGTCTTTCGTTGGGGTGGGGTGGTGCGGGTTCTTAGGTTAAGCCACCATTCCGATCGCTAATCCAATAAGAAGCGCACTGCGGCCCGTGAATGATCTTCGCAGAGATCACGAAAGGGGATTTCATGTTGCGATGGTAATCCCTCTTATTTGTTACAGGTAAAAAGAGTATTATTTCATGAAATATACTGTACGTATTTAATAGTATCTCGGTACATAAAAAATGAAATGTTTTATATATAAAT
>CM063501.1:170128841-170131341 GCA_032207245.1 Pardosa pseudoannulata
TTTCCTTTCCAAGACAACTTTGTCCGTTGCATTGTACTTTTCGTTATTTTAATAGCTTGCATTAATTAATAACATCACTGAAAATTATAGTGTTAAATTCTTAACATTTTTGTTAGAGAAATGTTTAGGCCTATAAAAAGAAAATTTGAATATTACTTTGTATAGTTTAAGAAGTTTCATATATATATATATTTTTTTTTTCTATTATTAGATATATATTTCTATTATATCTATAAGTAATTACTTAACATCCAATTTTAAAAAGAGATAATGAATTTAAAAATCCTTATATTTCTTTGATTTATTTATCAACCCTGATTTTTTTTGTATGTTTTACTGTATTTGCATTCTGACACAAACTTCTTTATCTAATAAACAGTACAATTAACAATTATTATTATTATATGTGAAAAACTAAGTAACAATTATCTAGAAAAAGAAGTAGTTTACATTACTCAGAAAAAAAATACACAAATGACGATAAAAGAAATATTTTCATACATACAGTTTCAATAAAACTCTTTTTCTTTAGACGAATATGTACTTACCTAAAAGAAAAAAAAATCACAAATTAACACATAGAAATATATTTATAAAACAAAATACTTTTTGTACTACAATTGTTTTTTAGAGAGAAATTAAAAAAAGGCATTTAAGAAAGTTATAGCTAAAAGTCTGCTGTAAGATTATAAATTGAAAAAGAAACTGTAAATGCAAGTCTAACTTGTAAAAGCCTTTTGCGACTAGGGAAATCTCTTAAGAGCATTTGTGTACATTTGGAAAAGAAATCTTCTTGCATTTTTAACACGAAACAGTTGTTATTCTATTTCTAATATCAAAAATATTTTGAGTCCACTGTCTGTTTAATTGGAAAAAAAGTAGTTTAAGTTCAAAACGTCAAAATTATTTAAA
The DNA here is from genome assembly GCA_032207245.1 of Pardosa pseudoannulata. Lineage (NCBI taxonomy): Eukaryota > Metazoa > Arthropoda > Arachnida > Araneae > Lycosidae > Pardosa > Pardosa pseudoannulata. The sequence goes on from CM063501.1 coordinate 170,129,754, forward strand.
GATTACAGACAAAATTTAGCATTATTCTGTATAAAAAACTATGAACATTTGAATATAGAGTTAAGCATAAATGGGAAGAATATGTATATATATATAATATTATATTAATAATGTTAAATAAACGTCGCAAACTTCAGTATTACAAATTAAGATATCCACACGTCATTTATTTAAACTGATTTTAACATTCGTAGTTAATTAAATACACATTTGTATAATGTGTTGTGCAAAAATATATTTTATTTTAATGATATATATTAGGTTGCTCTAGCATATATGATTCTAATTATGCGCATAAATTAATATCTAAAAAGTTAGAGACGAGCTTTGGAAGTGTTAATTTAATTCTGAATACTGAATAAAATAGATATATAATGGCTTCTGTATGCAGAACACATACCAATTAATTCACATCTAATAAGATTATATTACGTGTCTTTCACCTGCAATATTCATATTTCCCACGAGGTATTTCAACATATTAAGTGATATTTTTAATATCGTATAAAATACTTTATTTTATCACTAATTGGAAACATTTTACCAGGAAATAGAAATTACAGCCTATGAATTACACTTAGTTTTTATCGTTCACCAGCTGGAATTCCCTTGGTATATTTTTAAAGAAAATTAAATTTTATTTCACAGAATCAGTCTCTTTTTCCCAAATACATTGTCGATTTCCTTAGAGAAATATTCAATATACCATTCGAGAACAAATTGTTTCATAAGCTGTCTCTATAAAAGAATCAGTATTTATTGTATTTCGAGTATCGAGTATTTTGCGTCTGCTGTTGTAGAAAATTACTTTAGATTATTTCAAAACCACACAGCTGCAGAGAGATAATTAAATGGTTTTTTATGGGTTGTAACATTAAAAAACCAACATTTAGAAATATAGCAGATTATTAAAAAATAAAAAAAAAATAAGCCGAACGATAGTCGATGGGTTAAGGTCTTCGGTACCTGAGTGCATGGGTTGAATCGAACTGTGACATGGATGTTCGTAGCCGTTCGGAATCAGATTTAATCTGTAGGTCCCGGTCTCATTAGCCCTCGCTTTGCAAACAAGTAGATCGTAGCACTCATAACCAAACCAAATCAAACTAATAAAAAATAAATTTTCATAAGAAATTTCAGTTCATAAGTTATTACCTAATAAGTGAGCCTCGGTATTTCAGTCGATCTCATAACCGGAAGGCTATTACTTAGAGCAAGCCTAAGATCCACGCTGTTCATTAATGACTGGTAAGGTGCGGGAAATAAGCCCATGCTCGCAATGTCTTCCAAGGCTAAAGGATACCTCTGGAGGGGGTAGGATAAGCTTGGGAGGACTTATACTTGGTCCCTGCTTATAAATTACGAGAACCCATCTGGTGCAATGCTACTCGCGTCCGTAGCATTTCTTAAGTTACATCTGCTCTCCGAGTGTTGCTAAATGGAACCTCTTTGTATTCGTATGTGGTATAAAGATATTTTTCTAAATATCTAGCTGCACTGAAAAAGAATAATTCATTATACATTTCTAAAACTCTGCCTATAGCATACCAAACCATTCTTATAGACTGTAGCATTAGACTATAAGAAT
>CM063501.1:170133841-170168841 GCA_032207245.1 Pardosa pseudoannulata
CTTGTAATTAACCCAGTTTTCATAGAAAGATTTTTTAATTTGAAAATATAAAGTAATTGCTACGACATAGATGGAATTAAGATTAAAATGTTTTGTAGAGGTATTCTGTAAAGGTATTGCCGCTAGAAATTTAGGTAAAACCGACTGGAATTACATAAAATATTCAACTAACTTCAAAATACTTTCTTGATATGCGTACTAGATATCAACACTATAAGGGGACATCGGACTTTCAAAATAACAGATTTCAACTAAAAATGAAATTACTTAATTCGTCTCAAATCAAGTTAACTATATGTTTCATTATCAAAAGAAACTTTGAATAACATGATTATTTTAATCCTGAAATCAGTTTTATTTTCATACACTCTTATGACTCAAAATTTCAGATTGAGGATTTTTTGTATTGAATTAGTCATTACAAAATGATCCAGGGGCATCACATTTATATATTTATTATTAGCACTTCTGGAGATTTTCCATTAGTGTTAATATTCTTAAAATGAATTTGACAATAGCAAAGTATTTTTTCGAGTTATGAAGCTTTTAATACCGATAAGAGAAAAGCATTTGATAAAATATTGTAAAATTATCTTATATAAGTATTATTTAACACTAGAGAAAATCATTATCTAGATTTGTATCTAGTTTTAATACCGTAAAAAGATGAACACAGTGGCCAAAACACTGTATAATTATTTTAAAAATATTATTTATAAGAGCAAATTGATATCTAGATTTTTATCTAGTTTTAATACCATAAAAAGGCGAAAAATGTTGCTAAAGCATTGTATAATTATCTTAAAACTATTACTAAACATAAGAGAAAATCGATATCTAATATAATATTCTTTCTATATTAAATCTAAAGATATAAGGAAACAGAATAGATATTGATTAGTATGCAGCGTGCTTGGAATGTTTTAAGGAACATTGTTAGACGACTCAGTTTTCATTAAACAATGTCAAAAACTCTTTCCATAAGATTCTTATGTCCTATTTGTTTCTTGGAACAATATTATATATTCTTACTGCAAAAAATACCATTCAAAATGGGAAATTAAAAAGAAATTGAAATTGAGAGTCTTTTGTTCCTTTAAAGATCGTAAGAATTTCTAAAAAGGGACTTGAAAGACATTTTTAGAAAGACATTATAATAGGGTCTAAATTTACACAATTTAATAAAAGGATTACTTAAATCGCATTATTATTTACTCTTATTTACTAGTTTACTATTATTTTCTACAATATTTGCGATACAATTATAGTGGTTTGTGAAAAGACTCTCTAAAAGATGTTTTACAAAATTTACCGTAAAAGATATTCAAGTTTGATTAGAGAATTGTCCCAAACAAAATCTTTTAAATATATGAGTTGAATTAAACATTTTAAAGAGTTTAAAAATAACAATTGATGTGAAAAAAGGTTTTCAGTTTTCTTTTAGTACTCTTCAAATTAACATAAATTTAAAAATAAAATATTTGAATTACAATTATTCTCTTAGACATCAAATAAATACTTTTAATTTTTGTAATAATTGAGAGTTAGGAGGTGTTTAACAAAACGAAAAAAACTAAGCATCTGTTGTAAGAATATCCCGGAAACTTAATTAAAAGATTGGTGTCTCTTTAAATACTTAAAGAGGGGAAAAGAGAGGATGTGTGTGTTTTTCTTCCTGTTGATGGCAACAAGCGAGGATTATTATCTTGTTAACGTCATTAATTTACACGAAAGGAATACCAGTTTTTAAATGGTTTCATTTAAATAAGCGATACGGAAGACAATAACAATGGGATGCACTCAAAACTTCTAGTGGTGAAAACATTTCAGTAATTCTAGAGAAGTATTATTTAATCTTTTAATAAATTCCTTACATTATTTCTTCACTATTTGCATTTATTTTAGCAGGAAGTATTGAAAATGTACTATAGAAACTACCTTATTACGAAAGAAAACTGTAATATGAATAATTAATATAAATATGATATATGTACAGCAATATAGCCATTACTAGAACTATAAAAGGATATCCAAGAGGAAACCATTTAGATATCCCCTATTATTTCCCTCATGATTTCTTATAATTCACAATTTCTTCTCTAATAAATGGTTCGAAATGGTTCATGGTTTCAAATATCACTGTGGCATGGATGTTCGTAACTGTTAGAAATCGGCTTTAACCCTTTAACAGACAGTGGTTTCAGAGCGAAACCACATGTTAAATTATTTCTCTGCTTTTGAAAGACATACGATGTATTTTTTAGATCTTTTATATTTATGACATTTCCTACTCACAGCAGAGAGTATACAAGAGCTCCATATTTCATTTAAAATATAAGTGATTAAACTTACTTTACCTAGAAAAGTCAGTAATATGATGTTTTCACTTATAACCCCAAATAAAAAATATCTATCTAAACAACATTTATAAATAGTTGATTTTGAGCACTACGGTCTACTCTTCTGCAACACGACGGCTAATCAGACCGAGACCTACAGCTTTAAGCCGATTCCGAACGGCTAAGAACATCTATGCCTGCAGTGGGATTTGAACCCACGAATTCCGGTACCTAATTCCGGCATCGTTCGGCTCTAAATTGTTTCGTTTTTTCTTTATTACACCCTTTTTATGATAATAATTGTTTCCCTAGCATAATTAAACCTTGATAAAATTAATTTTACTCCGAACAAGGGTTTTATACTTTAAACACCCCTCAAATTATACACCACCCCCCTCAAGAAATGTAAAAAATAATTTTCATTTATATTTATAAAGTTCATAGATACCATTTATGTACTAATTTCATTAAATCAAAAAGAATTTATATGAGTGACCTTTAAAGGGTTAAACTGTAGGTCCCGGTCTTATTAGCTCTCGTATTGCAAAATGTAGACCTTAGCAGTCCCAACTAAACCAATCCCTAAAAAATGCACACTATTTAATACACAATTTATTTTAATTCTTTTATACAGGTTTAGACACAGATTTATATTTAAATAAAGTTATATATTTGAAAATAAACAAATAAAGTACCAATGCATTTTAAACTTAGAAATATTTTTTCTGTCTTTGGAGTGTTCAGAATAACGGAACGGGGCATTAAACAATTTCATTAAATTAATTAAATATAAAAACTAAAATAACTCTAGCATTTCTGCTTTTTCCGATTTTATTTATATAATTCAGTCTAATATATTAAAAAAATATACATTATATTTGGTTATAATAGCATTAATTTCCTGGATTCTTGTTTGATTATGGACATGTTTTGTTCAATTGATTTTAATGAATTTTTAATTTTTTCTTTTGAATTTATATGCCTTATATTCTGAAGATTCCATTTTTCGTTTTTCGATATTTTTAGTTAACAGCAAATAAGCCTATTTAAAAAATGAACAAAAGTATAATTCTCTCTTTTTTGCTGACGGAATTCATTATTTTTCTTACAGATAAAAACTTTTATCGCCGTAGTTATTTTACCGATTTAATATAAGAATCACAATCCCCTGATTATTCTCTAATGTACCAAGATTTGCCATATTCCATCATATATGCATATTATTTATTTTATGTCTATATTTATTGTATTTACATAGATGAGTAAATAAAAGACATAAATATGATATATACAGTGCTTTTAAGTTTTATACTTTTATTAGTTTATTTATTTTTATCTATGATATATAAATATATATATCAATTTGATTACGTAATGTCCATTATAAAATTTTTAATACTTTAAGAATATTTAAATGTTTTTAAAAATGAAATTTAATTTTTTAATCAATAGGGATTAATTTTTACATCCATTATAACGCATATCTATAAACAGTTCTTAAAATCTCTATATCAAATATATATATTCTTAGATGAATCTCAGAATAAAATTGTAGTTTCCATGCTTTGCACAAGAAGTATTAAATTCGCTATCGCATGACAGGCATCGTTTTTCAAAATCTAGTGATTCTATATTTTTTTCTTATACATTAAAGAGATTAAGGATTGTATTCGAAAAGCAGATCTAAATATGTTTCTCTTTAGACTACAATATGGTTTAGAGCATTAGGAATAATATTACAGTGAACTGCGCTTACTGTGTTCGCACTTAATGTTGTCAATTGCTTATTGTTATCGAAATCACTTGATCCCGATTTTAATTATATGTTATGATTATGGTTATGATTTAAATCATAAATGATTATTATTGAAATCATTATTTAATTATGATTTTAATTATATGTTAATTATATGTTATGATTTTCATTTATATGTTAAAATTATCGCTTTATGTGATCATTAAATCGGTTAAGGTTATCAGTTTTCGATCCTCATTTTAACTGGTAAAGGAATATTCACAATGTATTCAGAAGGAACCCATTATTTTCGTTTTAATTTCTGAGATTTTTCCCTCTTCCACCTAGGGAAATAGAGAATGACCAAAGGAGTGGGATATTACAAGTTCCTGGAATTTTTCAGAAATACGCACACCTTGTTGGTGGTCAATATTTGTCAGATACGCAGAAGGCATCAAATTCAATTCGGAATTGAGAAGAGTATATTCATATTTTATGCCTTGCTCGCTTACATGCAGTTTGTCGATATGGAAAGCAGAAAGCGAAAGGATTCAACATTAAAACTAAATATCAAAATTTTAAATCATTATGACAGTTTACCAAATATGAGTCAGCACAATGCTACAGAGCAGTTAAACACTTCTCAGCTTCTAATTTACATTGAGAGTGTTGAAACGTGGAGCACAACACCGCTCCGATGACTTTAAAAAACATTATGATTACGAACGATTTGTCAATGAGATTCTTAGAATGAATTGTAGGCAGTCAACAATTGATCATTTATTTTTATTATGTAAACAATTCTTATGTCTTAAAGGATAATATACGGTACATAAATATTGTTGGAATATATAATCGCACTCATACTTGACGACTTGGCCGATTATTGTTGTATATAAGTAATAGCTTTCTTTGACGTACGAGGTTTTCTTTAGTTGATCCTTTTGTGTTTTGATTGGCTGTGTTTAATTAGTGTGCTTTGTGCCTGTAATTTGATTGGCTTGACGCAGGATCTTAAAACTATAAAAGCCCAATGTACCTCTTATTTCTTGATTATTTTGGTGTTTTCAATAAAAGGTGTTTGCGATCTGGGGCTTTTCATTATGCTTCAACAAATATAAGGTGAGTTTTTTCATTTTATTTTGAAATGTGGTACGTGTGAATTAAAAGGGGTAAATTTACCTAATTTTGCATATCGTTTATTGTTATCAATCGCTTACCTTTATCAAAATCACTGTGTCCCAAACTGATCACATTAAGCGGAGCTCACTGTAATTCTAATAAAGACTGATATGTAAATTATTCTATTAACTTACCAGCTCACGCATCTGCGCAAATTTTACGACAATTTAGGTTTTTAATACACTTTTTTCTTATATTGCAACTTGGATATTTAAAACTCATTCTACCTTTTAACACTTCCTCAGATTATGGAATATGCAAGCAAGAACACACACATTTCTGTTTTAAACCAATCTTTTAAGATTATCATGGGGAAAAATTCGAAAAAGAAATCTTAATTGTTTCATACGTTTGTGTTAAATATTGAAGTACTATATTAATTTGTATAAAGTAGAATATACGATTTATACATAGGTTTTCATGACAAACAAAATATATACAACAAACTAATTTTTCTCACATTCTTCAAGAATTAAATAAATAGGAGAAAATGAAAGGAATAAAGGGATAGCAATTTCTGTGAAAAAGATTTGTATGCTACACTTTTGCCTTAATTCTAATTTTAGATGTAAATAAAAACACTAAAATTGAAGCTAGTTTAAAATTACCTTTTCTAACCAGCATTTATTTTCTCGTCTTATTTTAAAGAAAAAAATTTCCTTGCCCAAGCAAGTAGTTCTGACTGTATTTTTATCTTTCAAAAGGAGCACATTTTCCTTTTTAACTCGTCTATAGTTGACTTTTATAGATGCTAAACTACCTTGAATTTTAATATAAAAATGTTAACTAATAAATGTTTAATATCCTATTGCCTCTCTATCTGACTACTTTAAGCATCTAAAAATAATTTACTTTCATTTAAAAGTGACGTAATTAGTATTTTGAAATAAAAGTTAATTATTAATTTTTTTAACTAGTTTATTACCAATATTCATTTATTTCTGTCATTTTTAATGCCAAAGATCGTAAATTAGGAACTGTCGTAAAAAATCGAGCTCTCAAGTAAATTTTCTGAGCGCACGTCCTGGAAGGCTAAATATTTAATTATCTAACTTTTAATATTTACTGAAAGGTGCAAATTACTAATAATTAAGCTCATGCATTTTTTCAAATTTTTATTTCGGGACAATCTTAGGCATTATATACCTAAATTTAAAAAAATAGAGAAAGATAAGAAAATTCATATCCTTTAAAGATTTTTGAAACAAAAAAATCTCTCCATTTTTTTTAAAGGAAACATGATGTCACGAGGGTAATCCTTTTAAAGCAAGCGAACCTCAAAAATATTAAATACAATCTTTTTAGCTCCAGCAAAATTTTACCTTTTTTGCTTCAAGATATGCAATACATATCTGGATTTTTTCCAATTATGTAGTTGCGAAATTTGAATCTTGGAGAAAAAAATAATGAGCCCCCAGGCAAGTTTGTTCACAAATTCTATAAATTTTGGAGCATTTTATCGGAGATTATTTTCTAAGCAGAGTGAAATAATGGAATCATTTTTTGTTGTGCAATTGGGAATTTCTCTGAGTGAAAAAATACATTTAACCTTCCTTGACTTTCTAAGCAATTTTAAGCAAAGAGTTTCTAGTTTTCAACGTTTTTGAAGTAAATATTTTTTGAATCCATGTTCTTTCCCTTACTTATCCTTACGGTTGACAGTTAATTACGTTCTACTTTCTCAAAGGAAATCATCTTCTTAATTTCCCTTTTCGTGTACAGTTTTATCAAAGATCGTTTGAAAACATTCTATTATAAAGAGACGACATTTGTTAATTAATTCGTTTTTGTTTCTTCTTTGTTGTAAATATATTTTGCCGTTAGATATTTATCAAATGACAAAATATAAAAAAATACCTAACACACTTTGATTGTACATTTGTACATGATTTCTCGAAAACAGAATTCCTATTTTGTGTTGGAGTTGATTTGTTTTCAAATATTCGAAGAAGTCTGATGATTTGTTATTCACATTGTGTGTTGGTATATTTCACAGCGGAATTGTACCGGGAACAGACGTTTTGCGCCTAAATTTAGTTATTCAGTTAAATCTCAATAGATCGGAAATTATTTAATTTTTTAACCCACTTTTCGTATTTTATATTGAAATATATAAACAAATATATAAATAGAAATATATAACTAACAACCATGAGATTTTTGTAAACAAAAAATATATTTTTTAGTGAATAAATTTATAATAGTATCCGAAATATGAAAAATCAAATAGAAATAGTAGTATATAGTTTTAAGTTTTTCCTGTTCTGTTTTTCCGCATTGACTGATGAAAAAAACTAGTTTTTATTTGTCTAAATTTTTCCAGAAATTATGTAGTAGACAAGAACATCCGGCTTCGTTTTTCTGCATATACCGTTATTTTTGCACCCACAAACCATGTTGTTACACTAACCCGTACTAGTACGTGTCCCTCGGTCAAGTATCAATCGCCAGAAAATGTACTAGTACGTGTCCCACATACAGTGTGTTAATATTTTGGTACAAAGAATTTTTTAGAATTATTATTCAAATGTTACTTAGTGTAATATTGGTTTTCTTTACATTCCTGTACATATATATAGAGCGATATAGCAGAAGGATATATTTGCTACAAATGATAAATAAAAGTCATTTATAGTAATCAATGCAAAGCCAACATAACTAGAAACAAATAGAAAGAGATTGTGCGCATAAGAAATCGTAGATAGAATATTTCCAAATCTTCAGAAGTAATAGTAATATTATTATCTAATGAAACACGCATTGTTCATAATATGAAGAGCTTCCCACAAATTTTCATTCAGAATAAAATATTGTCTCACACAGAAAAATGTTGAATTTTTAAAAAATAGGTATATATTAAATCATTATAAGAGTTTACACATAGTTTTTCTATTATATTAAGTTCTTTTTATCTTTTTTTCTCAAAATTGATTTTTTCGTGATTTTCCTAACTGCAAAACATGTTTACTTAAAAAAGTTTAGATAGAATGCTTAGATATTTTAAGTGTGTGTTACATAAATATATATACAGGAAATAGACTGCAGTTATAGTTACGGATTAATTATTTTGAAATTTACAGCCCTTTAACTCATGAATTGCATGAAAATTTTGAGAATGTTTTTCAATGTTGTACCTAAGTTTCTATAACTTCACAAATATATTTTTGATCACCATGATTGTAATGCCATGCTAAACCCTGAAATGCCAATGATATTCCCTAAAATTTTTAAATAGAAATGTTATCAAATATACAAAACAGTGATAGCATGATTTATTTTGGAGTTATCGTGTTTTGAGTATTGCCTAATTTTAGAGTAAATTTTAACTTTTTTCTCAAAATAAAATAGGAAAATATTATTAAAGAATTGTATAATATGCATTTTTAAAGTTTAAAATTGTGTTTCCTCTTAAAAGTAACATTGAAAATAAAAATTTCGAAAATTTCCAAAAATCACTTCTGATTGTGCACATCTGCCTTAATGTGAGGAAAATAACGACACTTATGACTATCGAAAGAAGTAGTATTATTTATATCTTATAAATTTTAGACTATCGAATAGTGCTTCAATCGACGCTAAAGGGAAATTATTACACTGTTATTTTATCCTTTATATAGTAGCGATAGTTTGAGTTAGAACTCACTACCCCTGTGGTTATTGAAAAATATCTGAGCGCGAAAGAAATACAACTTTTTAAATTATTTCTTCCTTTACAATTTTGTACCAAATATAAATAGTCTCGACATATTTTAATATCATTCCTTAATTTAAAATACAAAGTATCTTTAATTTGCCTAACAGTAAAATAAATACGTACGCTTCCGAAGCCTGATATAGAAAGAGATCTAAAGCATAATAGTTTTTAAAAATGTACATAATAACAGGTATTGTAAATTGTCATATTGAAATAGAGACTACAGAATTATAATTTATAAAATGAAATATTAGGTAATAAAAGCTGTATATCACACAATAATATATTAGTAAGACATATAAATTAGTTTTACTGTGGTATTGGATTTGGTTTGGGAGAGCTAAGGTCTAATTTTTGCAACACGAGGGCTAATGAGACCCGGACCTACTGCTTAAAGCCGATTCCGAACGGCTACGAACATTCATCCCATAGTGGGATTTGAACCCACGAACTCCGTATAATACGAACTAACGTACTAACGTTTGTATAATTAGAAAGACAGCACCCCTAACTATTCGGCCATCATTCGGCACTGTGATATTAGAAGAGTTTAAAAGTTTAAAATAATATTTAACATAATATTCTTTTCTACCTGAAATTACCCTCTTATATATATATATATATATGTGTGTATATATATATATATATATATATATATATGTATATATATATATATATATATATATATATATATATATATATATATATATATGTATATACATATATATATATATATATATATATATATATATATATATATATATATATATATATATATATATATATATATATATATATATATATGTATATATATATATATATATATATATATATATATATATATATATATATATATATATATATTATATATGTATATATATATATATATATATATATATACATATATATATATACATATATATATATATATACATATATATATATATACATATATATATATATATATATATATATATATATATATATATATATATATATATATATATATATATATATATATATATATATATATATATATATATATATATATAATATATATATATATATATATATATATATATATATATATATATATATATATATACAAAACAATCTAGAGCTATTCTGAAAGCAATTGCAGTTCAAAACATTGTCCTAATTCACATTCACAATTCTATTTTAAATCCTGAGCATACCACTATTGCTGCATGACAAAATGAATTTCCATTCAGAAATATTTATTGCATACAGGACATGGGAAAGAGAAAGTGCCCGATATTCAATTCAGAACAGAACTCATTCTAGCAAAAGAACTATCCAATGTCACCTTTTTTTTTATACGGATACGGTCTTCGTCCTCCGAGAGACGTAATATTTCTTCTGTTCGAGTATTCGAGATTAAGTTGTAAAAAGGATTTTGAACCACTTTTCATTTCATTTCCCGTCCTTTTGATTTTCAATCGAAATTCCTCCCCACCTCCTGTTTTGAAATGCTAATCTGCCCCGTTTCCGTAGATTCGTCTGTGTACGATTCAGGGTTTAGCAATACGGATAAAACATATTTCAGGAAAAGTGATGTTTAATGTCAAATATTTATTTGCTTTTTGAGATCCCGAAAACCAATTCCTTATAAAGTTATGCAAAAATACATAATAAACATTTAATAAACCATCACTTTCGTTTTAGTTTTCGCCATATTTTTGTGGGAAAACAACGGCCTGTTGATATTGCTAGCGTACACAGTATAAGAATTGCTACTTTGCAGCAAATAAATGTTTTAAAAATCACAAGTTCAGTGTGTGAAAAATGTTATCAGTTTTCTCTTTTTACTGAATTAACTAAAAAGTCGTTAAATAAATCGCCGATAGGTTTGTTATTTCTATAGATATTCAAATAATATTTTAATATGAATTTCCTTATACAACGATACAGTTGACTTTGAAATTATAGTAGTACTAAAATTTATTTAGAGCGAATGCTTGACAATTTATTTGTTTAAAACCAACTGAGTATATTATTTATTAATTTCATATTTTAGTGGAATAATACTGCTACTGTTTGTCAAATTTAAAAATACATAATATACATTTATTAATATATTACTTTCATTTTCAACATTCAGCCTTTTTTTGTAGCAGTATATCTTTTGATACATTTCACAAGTTATTTGGTTATACTAGTTTGTATAATACAAGAATACAGATACTGGGTGCTTTTAAGAACAAAATGAATTTGTGAATAGTCTCTTATCAGTTTTTTTTTCTCTTTATTTTTTAAAAATCTGATCAATAAATTGCCGCCAGTTTTGTCAATTTTAAAGATATTTAAGTGACTTTTTAATAGAGTTGACTATAATATCGTAGCAATAGAAAAGTTTATCTTTCGTGTATAGATTTTTCGTTTAACAGCTCAAATTTCCCCGAGTTCACAATTTATTAATTTCAAATATTAGTGGAATATTACTGCTACAGTACAGCAAATATCCTGTAAGTTTTGTAACATTTGATTAAATATCGTGCATGTATTAAGAAAATATCATGCAAATAAATAGACGTCTATTCAGTAAATTTAAATGTACAGATACTGGGGGATTTTAAGAACAAAATGTATTTGTGAATTGTCTCTTATCAGTTTTTCTTTCTCTTTATTTATCTATAAGTCGATCAATAAATTGCCGACTGTTTTGTCCATTTTAAAGGTATTGAAGTGACTTTTTAATAGAGTTGACTATAATATCGTTGCAGTATAAAAGTTTATCTTTCGTTTAATGTTTTTTTTATTTGACAGCTCAAATTTTCCCAAGATCACAATTTATTAATTTCAAATATTAGTGGAATATTACTGCTAATATGCCAAATATGCTGTAAGTTTTGCCATTTGATTAAATATCGTACATGCATTAAGAAAACATCATGCAAATAAATAGATGTTTATTTCAGTAAAAGTAAAAGTTTCTTGAAACACAAAAATGCATCTAATTACGTAAATTAATGGTCATACTTATTTAAGAAAACTTAAAAGTATGCTTAGGATCATACTTATAAAGTTATAAAAGCAGTTGTAATTAGTATGTGGTGAACCAATTTCTGTTCTTTTTATATTAGTTTTTGTTAGAACCCTGAATGCACTGGTCACTCATATTTTATAAAATTCTGTAAGGAAATGTATAATGTATTTATTACTTTGGTTTGAAGTTTCTAGTCACTTTACCAAGCAGTTCTTAAGAAAGTCGAAATAGAACGTCGAAGGTAGGAAGTCGACCGAAAAATGTCATATGTATTAGAGTGGACTTTAATTATTAAATTTATTTTTACTCTTGTTTCACTCCTCGTCATTTCTAAATGTCTCAAAATTAATAAGAGGAAAGTATTGGATCCTTAGTATAATTGTGCTCCGGTGGGTGTGAATGTCGCTATTATAAAAAATACACTTTTCCGTACATATAACCACTTGACTGTCACTCCCGAACTCAGTTCGAGCAACACAAATGCGCCCATTTTGGAATGCCCTGACCTATGTTTCGACAAGAGAAAAAACGGTAATTAATTCCTTAAAGTTCGAAATCGGTTCTTCCAATGCATATTATTTAATTTGCCATTTACTTAATAGATACGAGGGTTGCCATTTATATTTCTGGCCTTGGCAACAGTAAGTTGCTAGGCGATTTTAGACGATTTTAATCGAAAGTTTGATATTTTTAAACACAAATTCAGCAGACGATTTACCATTACAGCTTTATTTGTGTTGTTGACACTAAATTGAAAAGTTCTTCTCGTTCAAAAAATGGAATTGAATCGTGAACATTTTCGTGCCATTAATTTTCATAACTTTCGACTTGGATTGTCAAGACAAGAGTGCTTCGATGAACTTAATTCTTTATACAGCGATAAAGCGCCATCCTACAGCACTGCAAACAAATGGTATAACGAATTTAATCGTGGTCGATGTTCGATCCAGGACGAATCCCGTGCAGGTCGTCCAAAATCCGTTGTTGTGCCAGAAAAGATCGATGCTGTGCGTGAACAGATAAAGCAAGATCGTCATGTGACATACCGTGAGATAGAAGCGTCTTTGGACATTAGTATGACTAGCTATAAAAAGGCTCGTGTTGATTGGTGCTAGGAAATGTTGGAAAAATACGTTCAAGGTACATCAAAGGCTGTGTATAACATCTACACGGGTGACGAATCATGGATCTATGCATATGAGCCGGAAACAAAACAGCAATCAACTGTATGGGTCTTCCAAGACGAGGCAAAACCAACAAAATTTGTTCGAGGAAGAAACACATCGAAACAAATGATTGCCTGTTTCTTCGGCATTAACGGTCATGTGGCAACAGTAGCGTTAGAGCAACACAGGACGGTCAATTCTGAATGGTACACGACCATTTGTTTGCCAGAAGTCATCGGAGAAATTCGAAAAAACAGAAGAACAGGCGAATCATTCTTCATCATGACAATGCGAGCTCTCACACATCGACTCAAACAAAGGCATTTCTGACGGAGCGAAAGATCGAACTGATGGGCATTCCACCCTAAAGCCCTGGTTTGGCACCCAATGACTTCTTCTTATTCCCACACATCAAAATTAAATTACGTGGACAACGATTTTCGACCCCCGAAGAAGCGGTTGATGCATTCAAAACGCATGTTTTGGAGTTACCTCAATCGGACTGGAAAAAGTGCTTTGAAAATTGGTTCAAACGCATGCAAAAATGTATTGATCATCATAGAGAATATTTTGAAAAACAATAAAACCAATTTTGATCCTACATATTTGCTTTTTCATTATTAGGCCAGAAATATAATTAGCAACCCTCGTATAGATACTTTCCTTCAAAACATTTGGCGGTTTTGTATTATTTGTCGCTATTTCTAGGATAATGTAAAGGATTTGTGAACTTCAAAGGAATCTGAGGGACATATGACAGTTTGTACACATAATATTGTTGTATTAGTTTATTATATTTATTCAGAAAATTATGACATTTGATTTATTTCGCAATAATTTCAACAAAATATTCTGCAATCCAGTACTATTTCCCACATGTGTTGAAATGTTGTAAATAGTAGTCATTTCGTTTAATTTGTTTTTCAAAAATAATCTATTTATATCATTTTGATAATAAAAACGAACAAAATTTAAAAGAAAAGAAAATTTTCCATTTTTGGCACGTTTTTCTCAAACATATTTCACAGGTTCGAGGTTGGGAGAAAATAATAAAATTTTATGCACGTTAATAAACTAAAGGATTCAAATTACTTAAAATGGATTGTGTCATACTCTACATTTTCTTTTTCAAATTTTGCTGCTTTCATTCATGTTATAACGATTTATTTTTGTTCAGAATGGATATAACTGAATTTGTTGTAGATAAAAACACCCACTACATATATTATTAATAGAAACACTTTTTGCTTTGTTTTACATCAACTAATGATTTTTTTTCTTTATGAACACATAACAGCTAAAAAAAAAACTTTATCTCTAACCGAACTGAATTTTATCTCTAATATTTTTGAAGCCTTTCTTCAATAAAAAAATAGAAATTGTGTAAAATTACATAAAAATAAAAATATAAATTTATAGGCATGGCATAGCATGAATAAAAGTATTTAAAATATAACTCGCGCTGGAATACAACATTTTAAGGAAAGTTAACGTCAAGTTAAGGTCAAATATCTAAAGAACATCATGGTGTAAAAAGAACTTTTACGCACTAATGCGAATTCTTAAAGTACATTTTTACCTGATAAAATTCATAGAAATTTCCTCTACTTAATAGAAAAATTCTTCATGCGATGAAACTATACTATTCGTATGCTTAAGATAAAAAATAACTAAAAGTAGTTAAAATTATTCAGTAATGTGCTTTATAACGGTGTCTTTCTACTTGATCCACTCATCCATGAAACGCCCACGTTTTATTCACTCTTTGCATGACTTAAAGTATGAAAAATTGTATAATATCTCCATTCGCAGTAAAGACATGGACTTAAAAATAACTATAATACCTCTCTTTCACCGATATGATGAAAAAAAAAGTTCTAAGGAGGTATTTTTTGTTCGAATTCTCCAGGGTCACAAAAGAGATCTTATAAGAATTCACCATGGAACTCTGGCTATAAATTACATTTAAATAAAAACACATCTTAAGTAAGCGTATGTGTCAGGCCATAAGACTCTTGCTTCATGTTTTAAAGAATGTTATAAAAGAGAAAGAATGCAGTCCCGAAGAGGAAAGTGTAAAAAACGCAACAAATTTGAGTTAGTATGCCCATGAGGATGTTGCATGGGAACTTTGCATGGGAAAATCTTTTTTCTTTTTTTTTTAAAGTAACTCAGATGTGTTTTACACTGTATAGAAGTACTGTCTCGAAAATGAAAAATAAGTATGTTGCAACACTATCACTCTCGAGTTATGTAAGGAAATGCAGGCATAGTTCTTTGCTCGCATGTTATGGATACAGTGTTTCGCTGTCTTGAATTATGAATGCGGGAAAGGATTGCTTGATTTAATATTACATGCCACGACCTCAAACATTCTGATGTAGCATATACCTATTATTTGTATTTCAGGAGTATCTTATCTAGGGTTTTTCATTGTCAGTATATGTCTTTAAGGTGTGAGGTATGTTTTAATTAACAACTATCTAACAATAATTACAATGTTGTCAAATCAAAAACTAGCTTAGAATTAAAAGTCTATTTAATAAAAGAGAATCAGTTTCGTAGATATATCTTTCGTGATATGTTTTAATTTTCATGTTTCTAATATTAATTGAGATATTAATTTATCATCAAGCATATTATTTAAATAAAAATGCTTTTAAGTGTGTTAGGATATGTATATATTCAATTGGGATATACTTTAACTTTCATGTTTCTAATAGTAATTGAACTGCTGTCTATTAAATAGTTTATAATGTGATAGTCTGTATACTAAAAGATAATCAGTATCGTAGAAGAGATTATGACAAACTTTTCTATCATCCAGCATATTCTTTAAATAGGTATGCTTTTAAGTGTGTTATGGCATGTATATATTCAATTGTGATATACTTTAATTTTCATGTTTGTAATAGTAATTGAACTGCTGTCTATTAAATAGTTTATAATGCGATAGTCTATATACTAAAAGAGAATCAGTTTCATAGAATAGACAATAATAAACTTTTCTCTCATCAAGCATATTCTTTAAATCGGTATGCTTTTAAGTGTGTTATGATATGTATATATTGAACTGAAATATGCTTTAATTTTAATATTTCTAATAGTAATTGAACTGATGACTATTAAATAGTTTATAATGTGATAGTCTATATCACAAAATCAGCGTCGTAGAAGAGATTATAACAAACACATTTACCAACTGTCATATTCTCTAAAATAGTATGTTATAATTTAATAGTTTGTTCCTCATATTGTGATTATCAGACAATAGGTGAATGCTGTTTTTTGGCTTGATTTTCTGGTGGATTTATATTTGTTAATTTAGTTTATGTTTTTTTTGGCTGTGTTTCATAAAGTTTATTAAAAGTGATGCTCCTTATTTCTGAATCTTGTATTTCAATAAAAGTAAAGGTCACACATACACATGTTCAGACTTTA
The DNA here is from genome assembly GCA_032207245.1 of Pardosa pseudoannulata. Lineage (NCBI taxonomy): Eukaryota > Metazoa > Arthropoda > Arachnida > Araneae > Lycosidae > Pardosa > Pardosa pseudoannulata. The sequence continues at coordinate 170,150,406 of CM063501.1, forward strand.
CCTTCACTTTTACTTCATCTGAACTCCCAATATGAATACATATAAAGAATGTTATACCTGTTCAAAGCTGACGATCATCATTTTGATAATCTTTCGATAAGAAGGTATTTTTTTTTCAAATGTAGCAACCTTTCCAAAATCATTTTGTTCTCAATTATAAAACGTTCAAATTTATAACGTTCTCAATTATAAAGCCTAAATGTTCTCTGTATTTAATAACTGTTATTTTTTAATAAGATAAATATACTTAAATATTTTTATCCGTGTAAGGGAAAAGTGAACGTCAAAATGACAAATATCCACTAAAAATATAAAATGAATTTTTGTTGTGAAGAATTCAATTTAGGCATACCCTGTAATATCAAAAGATATTTTTTGAATAACATTATTTTACTCCACTAAAATCTACTTTCTGTCATACACCCTTCTTTAACAATTTTAAAAACAATAAATATGAGCTTGGCAATTTTAATATCGAATTGCAAAATTTAAATTTTTAAATGCATTACTTTTAAGTATTTTTACATAAAAAATTTGGAGATTGCCTATTAATGTGTTTAACATGTAACTCCGTATGTTTTTTAAATCTCAGGGTATTTTCTCGTGCAATACAAAATTTAATAGTGTGAAACGACGAAAACAGCTAAAAAACATTGCTTAACTTCTGTTTATTGTCTTATATAAATATTATTTAACGTAAGTCAAAATTGATACTCATTTTTATTTCTATATAGATTCTAGATATAAAATAATAAAAGAAATTGGTTGTTCAGTAGGAACACTTTTGAGTAGAATTGTTGGACGACTCAATTTGTATCAAATATCCTCGTTTTTATGTAAAAGAATTTAGAGTCTTATACGTTTAATGTAACAGCATTATACATTCTCATAAAATTCTTGTTAAAATTCAAAACAATTAAAAACTGAAATTTAACGTCTCTTGTCCCTTTAATGATATCAGATTATGAACGTAAAATTTCAAATCGTATAAACAGATGGTGTAGTGATTTTACGTCCTGGCAAAAGCCTTTGTATGTATTGATTTAGTAACTTTAAGCAAATCTCAGTATCAGATGAGCATGATAGATCTGTAAAGTGATACTGCTGAAAAATTATCAATATATTTATAATTGCACATATATATACACTCAATTTTAATATATATACGCATTTAATTATGTATAAATTTCAACACATTATATATATAAGCGTCATCTTAACGATAGTACAATAATTCCCTCAAAAGCCGATGGAATTTTCTAATCCAGGCAAATTCTCTCCGACATTCCTGAAGCGGCTTAAATTCCATGCCACGAGGAGATTCTTTTCCGGAACTTCGGGGAAATCCCTCCTTCGAATGACTCCACGCGTCTTAAGAGAGAAATGCCGGGAAGACGTGTGACGCCAAAATCATCGATCTGGCAATCGGCTGTTGGGGAGGGAGGGAAGAATATGCCCCGTTCATATTCTAGTGACACTGCAACTTTAAGTTCTTCCGCGCTCATCCATATCTATACATTCTAAAAGTCGTCTGCTTAGTTGAGTCACCAGGAGATTGGGAAAATCCAACTGTGAACCTTTAAATATCTCTTGCTCTCGAAAATGTTTTTATAGAGATTAATTTTTTAATAATTTTGTTAAATATTCAGTAGAAGCCTAGTACACTGACACTAATATCATCTAAAATGGTATATTTTACAAATATAAATATGTGTTTGTATATGGTTACGTATATACATTTGGGGTACTTAGAGGACCACCTCACACTTACAGGACTATCATCTGAGCTGCCATACGATTCTGCATTGAAGTCTGCCAAATATTGAAATTAATTGTATCAGTCTCTAAAAGTTTAATCTATATTACATGTACCAGTTTTAATATCAAGTTACCGGAATTCCCAACAAAACACAATTGTTGACACGATAGCTAAAACATCGGTGTTGAAAATAATAATAAAGCCTTTGTAATTTCAGCATAATGTCATGATACTACATTTTATATGTTATAATTTTTTATTAATTACTAGCAAATAGCCCGTCATATGTCGGGATCAGTAAAATTTTTTATTTTCCAGAATTGTACAGTACCTTATAAAGCAGATAAAAATTGTTTTCTTTGGCTGAGAATTATCTGGTACACGCTGAATAAGTTGTTTATCTTTACTGACAGTATGTTAGTTGTCAACTTTAATTTATCTTCTCATATTGCGTGGTAGGATGAACAGCAAAAGTTTTAATATTGACAACGATTATTTGGCGGTATATATGAATGATGTCCAAAATTTAGCTAATCGATTGCAAACCGTGTGGTTATGCATAGAAAACAAACACACAAATGAACAAACTTCTTAATTTTCAAAGATATATAACTTAAAAGCTAGATATTTATTTGTCCGTGAAATAAACTTCTAGACTTTTATGAAATGAATTTGTTGTTCATACCGCTGATAAAATTTTCATTGCAACAAAAAATAATCCATGATTAAATTTAAAATTATCACATATATACCAGATCTATTATTTAAGCCAAATGTAAAAAAAAAAAATATTTACGTCATTGTTCAGTTAAAAAACGTAAAAAAATAATGCAGACGATGGTTAAATAATTTAATATAAGAAATGATTAAATGAGATGGTTAAAGGAATCACGTCATAATGCTAAATGTTAAAAATGCTATTTTTACCTATTTATTATGTGATAAATTGATAAATTTAATCTCTTAACCGGGGAAAATGGAGCTTGAAATAATGGCATTAAACGATCGAAAAGGGGGGAAGGTGTAGATTTCGAAGGTTTTCGAACTCGTTTTGAATTTTGCTAAACCTAACTCATCAAGAATCCAATGAGGATACCTCTATTTATACCAGGTTCAACCGCTTCATAAATTCGAGAACAGAAGGACAGATAACTAAGGCTATTATTATATACATATATATATATATATATATATATATATATATATATATATATATATATATATATATATATATATATATATATATATATATATATATATATATATATATATATATATATATATTTATTTATTTATTTATTTATATAGTCCTATTGTTTAAGCAAAATGTGGTAAAAATAAATCTTCAATACATAATAGGAGAAATACTAGTATGGGTAAGCAGTGCTGAAGTGTATTTGTGCACAAAATAGAAACAATTTATTTTCCCCATAATATACTAAATAAACCTCTGTGTTCAAGACTCTTATCAACAACATTTTATAGATTAGTAGTCACATTTATAACACAATGTTTTTAAGTTACTGGGAACATTGTCCAATTGTTTCAACGAATCTCAAGTGTAAAACATTCAAGGGTTAATCAATAGATGTAAGACATTATTTGATTTGATGAATCTATATTCACCCTATATCTGACTAACAAGTATATTGAAATTAACAGATTTTAATATGTTTCCCCCTGAAGCCCTATTCCCGAATTTTAAATACACAGAGGACATGTATTTAGTAATAAGTAACATATTTTGCACTTTATTTAAGACCATACCACGCCTTGTTAAGAAGTATATTTACTCTTACTTCAAGCAAATCGAGCGGTCAAATATATAAATTTTACATATTTTATAACAGATTATTGCTCCTTTGCAGGAGAACAATTTTTATATCTGTATTGATAAGTGGATGAAAAACGTTCCAAAAGCAACAATGATTTAGAGAAACATTAAAAATAATTTGTGTTTCCACCTGTATGTCTGATTTTCTCATTAAATACCTCTTCCATTAGCACATACTATTCTTTATTCTGATTTCCAAATCCCCTAAATATTGCTCATGTCCCTTATACAACCCTCACATAATACACAAACTGTATTTCAATCAAAGTCTGGCATGGTTCCCTGATTATTCAAGATTTTCTATTATGCTCATTTTATTTTGTAAATCTTTCTGTACCTGTATGTATGCATGCACTTATGAATGTATGTGTGTGTTATAATTAAAATTGCATTTTAAACATTAGTTTTACGGAAATAACTCTTGTGACTAAATTAATAATAAAATAAAAATTAAAGGAACAAAGTACTTTTACAAATATAAATTATAACAGTTATTATTCGGAACACAATGTGTTCTGAATACATTTCTATAAAATCTATTATTTTGAAAAATAAACGATTATATCGCATTTAATAGTTTTGTAGAATCCGAAGAGTTCATCTCAAAATTATCTACCTTCCTTATCAACGGTAAAAAGAAAAATTATTCTTGTCCAAATTAAAAAGTCTTTTCACGTATATTTCACCCTATACATTAATAAATATAATAAAATTTGAGTATCAACCTGTGTTATACATGGCCCTGTTATGCATAAAAGAATTTCAATATCCTCGAATAACACTATTTCCGAATTTATCATACCCCTGTGGGAAATATCGAAGCAAGATTTTACCCATGCTTCTAGGCTATTCCCAGATTTGTCACTCCAGGAAAGAAAGGGATTGAAACAACTATTGATTTTTATTTTCTTGTTTATATGACGTATAGAGAAAAAGTTGCAGTCATCATAAATTTGAAATAGGGAAAATAATGAATATTGACAGTTAGTACTTATAAAAGTACAAAGTATCTTTTATAACCATGTCTATGAGTGTGTGAAATTGTCAACATCCATGTATTAGAAAGGCTAAAAGATATGTCCCAAAAGTAATGAAGATCATTTTTCTGTTTATTTATGACACTAAGGAAAGTAAGTTGCTTGAAATGTTTATTGGATGTTAGTGACTTATTTCAATAGTTCGGATAGTTGCTTCTAATTCACAAGACATGGTCAGTGGTCTAAATGGGATCCATTGTGATTATAACTCATTACTCTTAAGATGCAGAGAACTTTTGAGGTACTCTAAACAAAACGTTTAAGTTAAACTCGGAAAAAGTAACATAGAAGCCTTGCAAATATTAAAGGGGGATTAAAGAGATGAAGTTTTGTCATAATCGCAATTCTAGAAGAGTCTTACTAAGTTTAAGAACTGCCGACAGAACACTGAATACGATCCATGAGTCCCTCGACTACGAAAACGGATGGAAGCATCGAATAAATGGGAATCTTCTAAACATCAACTGCTGATTAATTTCGCACTTAATTGCGAAATAGTGAATGGAAAATTTTACTTGGAAGGGCTCAAGCACCTGCTGCAAACGATAAACCGATCACACATCCCTTACAGTATCATCGTCCACTAGGACAATGTTCGGATCCATATAGCGTTAGTTGGGAGGAATACGTAATCCAGAATATATCCTTGGTATACCCTAGCTACCATACAGTCCATACGATTAGGTCCGCATCGATCATTTTTCAGGTACGACAGAACAACAGAAAATAAAGCCATTTTGACATACTTCAAGATGTCCAAACAACCGCAACCACAAGTCGTCGAACAAAATGGGTTGGATCAGTCTATGGGTTCGATCAAGCAGATAACTACTGGCAGCAACGTTGGATTCGTTGTACTGCTGCCCAAAGGATATACTTTGGAGGATAACGGATTTTCTTTGTAAGTACAACTATTAAATTTATGTATTTGGACTCTTTACTTTTGGGACAGACATAAAATTATCTAAGTGCCTGCGGATTATAGCTAATTTTTATATGCAGTGTTTTACTAAATTTTAAAAATCGGGGAATAATTTATCGGTTGTTAAGACAAAGAAGCCTAAAGGAGGGAGAGTCAAGTTTTTAGTTTAATCTGATCAAAACGCTTAGGTTAAACGACTGTCATTACAGTGTAAAGGTTCTGCTTAGAATGCGCAAGATTATATACATCTTTAATCAACTACGGACCACAGAGAGAACGACTCGAGTAATTCTTTTCGATATGGCACTACACATTTTTCAGCAAGAATGGAAATTGAACATTTAACCCGGCTCGAAAACCACACAAGCGGCAATTTCGTTATTAAAATAGCAATACCATTTTAATGGGACAGCAGAAATATATGTCAGTGGACAGAAAATTAGCACTTATCCCAGATTTAATTTTGAGAGATAGGTAAGACCAATTACACTCAGAGAACACTACTATATCTGACACTTTACGGTTAGGAAATTAGGTATAAATAACGAAAAGGGGAAAAATAATTTTACATATCTATTTTAGGAGTTATAATTTTGGGATATATATTGCATATTGCTTACTCTATTCAGAACTATAAAAATTATAATTATAATTTATAAGAATTGAAATGATATTAAACTTGATATGGAGACCAATAATGATGTTGAAAATAAGATTTAGGGAAAAAGCAGTGAAAGCAGTTACCTATAGGGATATTTTTGGTGTTGTACAATTTTTAATGTAAAATTATTATTAAAAATAAATAAATATGTACATACAATGAAGCCTTAAGTCGATAATATGTTGAACCCTAATTAATTGCAGAAGTCGTCGCATACAAAAGCATCAATTTGCATTTGGATACGTATGTTTTACGCTAACTCTCGATCTGGTGAACTATGACAGGACTATGGAGACCTATTGGTTATTCGTGAAACAATTTTTTTTTCAGTGAATCCTACTTTCCTTATACGAACGATGGCTGAATGTTTAGGTCGCTGATCTTCTTAGCGGAGTTCATGAGTTCGAATCCCACTGTGGCATTGTAGCCTCTGTTCGTAGTAGTTCGGAATTGGCTTAAATCGTTAGATTCCGGTCTCATTAGCAATCGTGTTACAAACAAAAAGTAGACCGTTGCGCTCCAAATCAAACCAAATTAAATTAATCCTACATTCCTCATCATTATTTGTTTCCATATCCAATTTTAAAGTCACTGAAGAAATTAAGATACAATCTCTAAATATATTATAATATCTGTCCATAGCTATTAATTCTAAAGATACACATCAAAGTTTTTAATTCTAGATAATTAAATGCATGAGTTTAATTACAAAGAATCCTTCATAATCCGCTTTAAAAATATAGAAGCTTTTAGCAGGTTCATCAGATTTATTTTTATACAGATTCCTACCGCTGTACGACATTAATATTAACCAAAACATACTTTCCAAAACATTATTTACTCTTACGGAATGACACTCTGTTTATTATTAAACGCGGTTACTTAACCAAAATCAAACGCTCTGAGAAATCGGAAATTAATTTCTTTACTCAGTGCTATTAACTTGAGTTAATTAAGTTGGCGCTGCAGATTTTCACTAGATATGACTTTAACAATTCATTGAATTTTTCCCAGCGAAGATTAAATTATAACATTAGGGACTTAATGCATTTCCACCAAAAATTGATTATCGTATTGATTATGTTTCGACTAAATAAGATTCCAAGCAAGTGGGACATGCCTGGTACGTATTACGAAATGCGAGGGATGGTAAACTTATTTGGTTTCTTTTGTATCGCTTCCTTTCTGCGATAAATGCAGTCAATTTACGAGATGTATTCTTGTCATTTTAGAGATAATTGACTTTTGTTTTACGCGAATGAATGAATCATCGATATGAGCAATAACAAAACATACTATTTAATAATTTATACATCATTATTACATTACATATGAGATATTGTGAAAAGAAAATGACAAACCTTGAATCTAAAAATAAAATTTATTTGCAGCATGAATATTTTTGCTCTGTTGAATTATATATCTCTTTCTGGATATTCAGTATTTTTTTCAATGAAGCATGAAATGAAGATTATGTAATTAATTTAAATTATGTTAATACACTTTCACCAATTTATTTATTTATTTATTCTTACTAGCCGTTTTAGTATTTGCTGGGAAATATAAATAAAATATTTTACTGTGTAAAACGTGGTAATTTTTGTTGATTTTAAATCTTTATATGTCGTCCTTCTCGACTAGTGCTTCGAGTAAAAATTCCAAATTTATTTTGATACTCTATACAATCTCCAGTATGATGAATGTTTAATGATTAATTATTCATTTGTAAGTGACTAAACTGAAATTTTTTTATAAAATAATATTTGGACCAAAATTATATTCAAAAGTCAAGTACTTCTGTTGACTTTAATTTTTTTTTGTATTTCTCGCATCTGACTTGTATTATGTGATTATTAGTAAATGACTACTAGGAATTTTCTGGATGAGATATTAAAAAATTACTATGATATGCAGTGAATATAAAATCTCAATACTTTTGTTCAATAATCAAACACTAAAGAACTAAACTCCTCGGCACAACATCCCCTAGGGGACCAGGGCCTATGGTGCCAATCTCCGTTTAAGTGACCAAGGCCGCTGAGGTGCGAAGCATGTGTTCCGGCTAGGTGGTCAATCTTACGTGAAACCCCCAGTGTTTAGTTCCTAAGCACGCTTGGTGCTCAGTTCATCTACCCACTGACGGGACGAAAGGCTGAGTCAACCTTGCCCAGGGATCGAACCTCGGACTTGTGTTTCAAACACTACTTGACCAATAATTATATAATGGGTTAAATAAAGAAGTTTTCAAAGCAACAATGAATTATAATATGGACTAATGTAAAGCAATGTAATATAAACTAATTTGCTTCATCCACGAAACATGGTAAAATGGCACTGATCTTCATTACTAGTTTGATTTCGTTTAAAGCATTACTATCAATTACTTCGCTACACCAGTTTTAATGAGACTGGGACGTCAATTCTAAATTGCTACACACATGTATTGCGCCCTGCAGGATTTGAACCCTCTGACTCCACTACCGAATAGCAGCGCCCTACCATTCGGCCATCGTTCAGCTGATACCAACTGAGACTCATTAGAAAAAGGTTTTCCTTTTCAGACAGGGTGGTTTAAAAAGCCGAATTTCATTCAAAATTGGGGTTGGGGGTTCAATAGTTATTACTCTTATCAGTTGTTCTCCATGGTTCTTAAGTCAGATCACGGACCTTTTTTTTAACTTCGTCGGTTTTCTTTGAATTTACCTGCTGGCATAGATGTTCCTGGCTTCAGGCAGTCCTGGTCTCAATAAATCTCGAATAGCAAAATAGACGTCAATATTAGACGTCAATTACACGTTTTTTTCCCAATATAATACAAAAAAAATAAATCCCTTATAAAACTCACTAAAACGTGATTTATAGTTCTTAACTTCCATAATTCACTCAAAGAGATTATGGTAAGAAAATAAATCGGGATCAAACGACTACGGAAGATGTATGTGTGGGGTGTGTGACATATGACATTTCATACTATTTTGCATTGTCAGCATATGTTTTAGAACAAATTATGATTAATTACGCATCGATGCGCTGACTTACCCCTACACAATATATTTTTTACTTGATACGACAATTACTTCTCCAGAGTCATTTATCTTGGGATATGATGAATAAAAAAGTTTAAGAATAATGGCCATTTATCTGCATTAGTTTAGCGCTATAGAATGCGAAATTTATAGAGTATAATGTCCTCTTTTTAATAAACCCATTATCTTGAAAAGCTGTAACAGTACAGGTCTTAGACCTTTATATATTTTAAATGTAAAATTTATTGACTCATAAATTTATACTTTTAAAATGCTGTGAAGACAATGTTATGAATAGACAAAAATAGTTCAATTTGAAGTTACATGTTTATCTTCTACTCTTCCTATACGCACATACGCCCATATATGTGTGTGTATATATATATATATATATACACATATATATATATATATATATATATATATATATATATATATATATATATATACATATACATATATATATATACATATATATATATATATATATATACATATACATATATATATATATATATATATATATATATATATATATATATATATATATATATATATATATATATATATATATATATATATATATATATATATATATATATATATATATATATATATATATATATATATATATATATATATATATATATATATATATATATATATATATATATATATATATATATATATATATATATACATATATATATATGTAATGGTCCAGTGTTAAGGCGAATGAAAAACAGTCTTTCTTGATAATAATAAGTTTATTAAATCATAGCTTCATTTGATAGCAAAACTAGCGTTATTATCATTTGTTCATGGCGGAGACACGCGTAGAGTCGGTTAACAGCTCCATGTCCACACACTAACTGACTCATAATGGTTTGCTTAATCAGCAAATCCTTCAAATATCTTTCCGCTTGACTGGATGATCCCAAAAGCATATGGGAGCGTGAGTCTTTTTCATTTATTTTATTATTATAAAAGAGTTCCCTTTTTAGAATCATTTATAACTCACGTAATTTCCAACTACCCCTTTTTTAGAACTGACACACACACACACACACACACACACACACACACATATATATATATATATATATATATATATATATATATATATATATATATATATATATATATATATATATATATATATATATATGATATTACATGAGATTGCAGAACACGTTTAATTGGTGATTAGTTGTGCAGTATGTGAAGTTGATGTAAATATAAAAGGCTATTAGAAGTAAAAGAAAACTTTTCTGACTAAAGAAGGATTACAACGCAGACAATACAGCACATTTCAACGTCACAAACGAAACAACAAGACAGTTTAATTGGGAGTTTTTCGATGTTGTTGTGATTGTGGAAATTTGTCGGTATAGACAATGTTATGGGAATATAACTATTGCAATTCAGGCTGACTTATTTAATTTCCATATAAAGTGTATTTTTAGTTTGAAGTTGTAGTGTTTTGTTCCGTTATTTTTTCTCTTTTTATATTTAAATCGTTTAATTAAATAATGCCGTATAGAACAGATTTTCTTTCAGACTATATTGAGCTTTTGTTGGTTTAAAGTAAAATATAATATTTCGTAAACTTTTTATACCATTTCTTAACTTTAAAATATTAGTATAGTGCTAGCAACTTGGTCAGCTTTCTAGACAACTTTTCTTAAATGCCTGGTGTTGGTTGCATCTTTTAAAATAATGTAGAAACATTTTTCAATTATTACTATGGATATTTCTTCATGTGGGTACAGTAATATGGTAAGGTTAAATTAATATGTTGAGATTTTAACTTTTGCACTAGAAAGCTCATAAGCGGAGCCATTTAAAATTTGACTTCAAACTCGAGGGCTCCTCTACGAAGACAATGAAAATAGTTTTCACTTTTTAACATAAGAAAAATTACAAATTTTAAAAGCTAATTATTTTGCATTGTCTCAGTAGAGGACCTCTGGAGATTGAAGACAAATTTTAAATGGCTTTGTTCCGGAGCCCTTGAATGTAAAGGGTTAAATTTAAACAACTAGAAACAAAATGTTGCCATTTATCGATTGTATACTCTACATTTTACAAATATTTGAAATTTTAAAATCCAAATGAGAAAATATAAATGTAGAGATCCAAAGCGAATTAATATTTGCAACAAAAGATAATTTTTTATATAAAACTATAAATACTTTTAATTATGGTTTCACTTAGTAAAAAGAAAGATTTTATGTGTAGAAAAATCATTGTATTTACATTTTAAACTCAATTCTATGTCGCGTTTGAAACTCCATGTAGAAGTTTTTACTTTAAAAAAAAAACACATTGTTCATACCGCAGTTGCTTTATATTTGTCCCTTTCGGAACTAAAGTCTAGATAAGATTAAACCTCTTTACAGTTTCTCAGCGTAACAAAATATTTCACTGTTATGAAAACCCAGTATGACAAGCGAATGGATTAACAGATATTCTATTTACCAGACGTAAATGTAAAATCAATATGGGATGTATATTTTTTATCCTTTTCATTCAAAGCTAAATACAAATGGCTGATAATATTTGATGAATGCAGTCGAATTCGTTGTTCTCCGCTCGTCAGCCGTTCAACATATCGAAGCATTTTATCGCTGTTTCCAGCTAATTAACTACGTTTTCAATGAAAATGGTTCCTCAGTCATATTTTGATTTCAATTAATTAATTGTCAAAGCAGGAGAGAAAAAGAGAACACTTTCTAAAGTCTTCCAGACTTTGTTTTCAATTAAAATCATATACATATTTTTCACTTTCAAAGCAAAATGAAGCTAAACAGAAAATATTTTTCTAAAATTCTCATAAAATATATAATCTTTATAATTCATGAAGATGTCAATGAGATACGATGTATTAAGTAGTGGATAGTATTTTTATTATATTGTATAAAAACAAAACGGGAATTAGGATCATTACTGTCAACAATATGCCTAGTTAAACTGGTGCAACTGCTTACATGAAACCCGTAAGCATACAATTTATATATACAATGTTTTACTAAATTTTAAAAATACGGGTATAATTTATCGGTTATTAAGACAAAGAAGCTTAGAGGGAGGAGAGTCAAGTTTTTTGTTTAAGCGGATCAAAACGTATCGGTCAAACGACTGTCATTACAGTGTAACGGTTCTGCTTACAATCCACAAGGTTATATACATCTTTCATCAACGTCGGCCCATAGAGTGAGCGAATCGTGTGATTTTATTTTATGAAACTAAAGATTGTTCAGCAGTTTTTTGAGAACAAGAGTGTAAATTGAACATTTAGCCTACCTTGAAAACAACACACGTGGCAATTTAGTTATTGAAATACCAATATCCTTTTTAACGGGACAGCAGAAAAATCTGTCCAGTGGACAGAAAATTAGCACTTACTCGAGCTTTAGTATTGAGAGATGGATAAAGCCAATTGAAGTCACAGAACACTCCATTATCGTATCTTTTAATGGTTCCACTGTCATATTTTGATTTCATTAAATTAATTGTCAAAACAGGCGAGAAAAAGAAAACACTTTCTAAAAACTTCCAGACTTTAGTTTGCAGTTAAAATCATACTCATATTTTTCACTTTCAAAGCAAAATGAAGCCAACGCAAAAAAATATTTTTCTAAAATTCTCATAAAATATATAATCTTTACAATTCATGAAGATTTCAATGAGATACGATGTATTAAACAGTTGATAGTAATTTCATTATATCGTATAAAAAGAAATCGGGAATTAGGAACATTACTGTCAACGATATGCCTAGTTAAACTGGTACAACTGCTGACTTGAAACCCGTACGGATACATTGGTACGGATAATAGTATTACAGTAATAGTATTTGATATACAGTAATAGTATGTGAACCCAGAAATTCCAGCACCGAAATCGCGGGTTCGAATTCTGCTTATGAAAAGGTTATTAAATCTACATTAAATTTTATATAAAATATGTGAAAGGGGTTAAAATTTGAAAATAAATAATCTAATTTTTAAATGTCACTCAATCTTTCAAAAGTGCCATAAATAAAAGTAATCATTTCCCACTCCTACATACTATAATAATTTTCAGTTTGAAAATATCCTACATATATCTTACAGCTTAATATAAAACTGTGTTATCATAACTTAGGGTGATAAAATTAAAAAAATAAATAACGTTAATGAATATTATTTTATTGCTACAAATATCTACCACATTTCGTTTAAGCATAGAATCAATGAATAATAAATGTTAAAATTCTTAATTTAACTGACTTATATGCTATAAAGTAATTAGATTGCAAATATGAAATGGTCATCACATTTAGAAATGTGCACGAAGTATTTTAAATAATTATAAATTTAAAAAAAATTATTTTCAAAAACCTATAATCTTATCATTTGTAGCTATTGTATTGCATGTTGTGATGAAAATAATATTAATATAAATAATTATATAAAATTTTGATAATTACAGAAATTCGGCTCCCTTAGCTATAATTAAATGATATAAATTTATCAAATTTTAAGTCACATTTTAACCAACATCACTTTTTTTGCTGAGCTATCATAGTATGTACAGAAAAATAAATTTAATTTGTTATTGCATCGATCAATACCTATAATTTTTCTTTAATATCTTCTACGCGTAATAAACGTGGATACTCCATTACTTTATTGATTACATCATGAGGTTATCTTTTGTTGCATTATCTAAACTAAATTATCTCTTTATAATCATTTTATTGGTTATCCATAACTACTTCCATCAAGCATCATTAAATAAAATCGAATATTAAAGAGTTCTTTCTAGTGTTTGAACCACAAACTCCGTTTCTAAAATTATTTTGATGTGTCATTTATCTAGTTTAGTGAAATAATTATTACAAATCTTAAGCTATTAGGATTGCTGTCGTTATATATGTCTAGTTACGTATTGTAGTTATATTGGCATTTAAAAATAAACCAATCGCGATGTATTAAATACTTGTACAATGTCAATACAAAATAAAAGGAAATCAATTGTAATTACACTTATCACATTTTTTTTATACAAACTTCTGGGATTTGTTTTATTCTCGAAAAAATCACATTTTGTTGTTGTGCCGCAATGTTGCATAAAAATATATTTATTGTACGATAAGTAATTAGTTTATAACTATTAGTTAGTCATTAAAATGAAATATACAATATTACTAGTTGAAACGAAAATGTTTAATTAATTGATTATAGGAAGAAAGATGATATTAATTCTTGACATAAAAATGTGCAACTGTTATCTATATTTGTAAGAAGACCACGTAATTTTTTTTTGCATAGAATCTATCATACTATATGTGCAATAAAAAAAGATTTAAGTTATAATGGAAACCATTTTCAAGCAACAGTCCAAACATAAGAGTCATTCTTTTAAAATTATCTTGTATATTGCTTATTAATTGACTTAGTATTTTCGGTGTTAATTAATCCCCTATATAATAATAGCCTAAGTTATCCGTACGTCTGTCCTCGATTTTATGAAGCGGTTGGACCTGGAATGGATCGAGGCATCCATAGTTAGCAAAATTCAAAGAGAGTAATGTTTATCTTCTCCTAAACTATAGATCCGATTCTAAAATAAATTGGTATAAATATGCTTCATATCACAGCGAAAAATATCAGTTTTAACATTTATTAAATCAACCCACCTTTCAATGTTTAAGACACTATACATTTAAGAATTCCAAATATTTAATTTACTATGCATAGTTTTTACAATTTTTATAATAGTTAAGACTGTATATTCCATGGTATTGTAAGCGTTGAATCAGATCTTAGAGGACAGGGACAATGTCTTAACTTAAATTTTTGAAATTGTGTCCATATAAAAATAACTAAACAATTAAAAATTATAAACAAAATACTATCTTTGTAATAAAATAATTACAATTAAAAACAAATAAAAATCATCTTTAGAATATTTTATAAATCACATTCTTTTACTTCGTTTATTTTAAATAGTTTAATTTTT
This sequence comes from Pardosa pseudoannulata, assembly GCA_032207245.1. NCBI lineage: Eukaryota > Metazoa > Arthropoda > Arachnida > Araneae > Lycosidae > Pardosa > Pardosa pseudoannulata. Next base: position 170,165,654 of record CM063501.1, read on the forward strand.
AAAATGTTTGTTGCAAGCTAATTTTCATCTTTTTCTTTTACTTAAGATTATAACTTCATATTATATTTCGAAGATATTTAGGTATTGTTTTGCACATAGATTGAATAGTTATCTTAACAGAAATATTTTTATGTCTGTACGTAGAATTTTCATGAAAAATTCGGCATATAATTTTCGGGAAAAATTTGAAACTTTAACTGCATTTTACTAGGAATTTAAAAACAGATAAGATGATTTATTTTAATATATATTTGGAGTTTTGTAGAAATATATAAAAAAAGTCGTAAAGTGTTGTAAAATTAATAAGAGTTCTTTAAAAAATATTATACAAACATGTTGATTTTGAAAAACTATTTAAAGTGATTAATTTACTTCTATTTCACGTTATATGTGTTCCAATTACCAAAACTCCGAGTTTATAAGTTATAAAATCACTTTGTAAAATCGCCATCTCCTTAAATTTCGTAATTCAAAATTTTGTAAAATTTTATTAAGTCGTTAAACATTTATGGTCTAACCGAATAGATAAATCTTCAATACAGAATAACACTATTTTAGAACGTGTAAGACCTCTTAAGAGATATTAATATTGCATGTGAAAATGAAAAAGGAAACTATCCTATTTTCGAAATAATATTACCATATCATTCATATTCTATTGAAAGGTATTTGATTGTTATTCTTAGGAGATCAGCGCATTTCCTTTGCCTAGTAACTCCATTATTAAAGTGCTTATTAGCTATAAAGACAAGAAATATATTTCATTCATGAAGTCTTTTATATCGTTGGAAATATTTTGTTGCTTGTGGAAATAATTTCACTTTTTATCCTAGTGAAAATATGTATCTTATGGTTTGTTGGAAGATTGCTTTAATTCATTCAGTCATTCGCTATCTATTAAATAAAAATTATATATAAAACACTTAAGTCACAGGGAGAGAAAGAAAATATTTCAGAAAAAAAGTGCAGTTTATGAACAAGGATTAATATTTCAATCAGATTAAATCTGATAAAGAGTATAAAAAAGTCAAAAAAGAAAACTAATTATAACTAATAAGTTCATATTAAATTCAAAGCTCATTCCTGATCAAATTCATTCAATTATTTTTCTTTTGGAATTTTATTCGTAATACATTAAACTATTTTAAATGAAAAAATGCCAGTAATAAATTACAAGAACACAATACACATCTGCTTACTTTTTTCACATTCAAACTCTGAATGTAATAAAATGAAACAAACTATTTTTTTGAATTAAAATCACATTTTTCTTTCGAGTGTTTTTTATAATATAATAGCTCTTTAAAAAAATCCAATCCAATGTCTAGCAAAGATATTTTCTTCTTATTTATTTTTACTGCATGAATGAATCTTGTAATTTTTTAAAAAATATTTTTGAAAAATATTTTTAACTGTATATTAGAAATAAAGAGATAAAATTTTCATGTTTCGTATCAATATTTAATTTTAAAAATTCCTTTAGAATTGTAAACTCGTGATTAAATTATATCTCGCTTTCAGAATCTAAAGTCTTCTATTAAAGTTAATATAGATTTTCTAGCATACTTTTACGTATCTAATTTAAAAATGACTTCTTTTAAGTCAATTTTTTCTAAATTCTAATATTACACTTTAAGTCTTACTTTATTACTGGCACATATGTTTAATTTAATAATGCATGAATATTACTATATTTATCATAGTATAAAGTGTATTTTTCATTTTAAAAATTTATAGCTAAAGCTAAGGAAGATCGTTATACATGAAATACATTTCTTACTTCCAGCAATCTCCCGATATACGTAAGGGGTATGGTTTTGGAGCGCTAGGTCTACTTTTTACAACACGAGGGTTAATGAGACCGGGACCTACTTCTTAAACCCGATTCCGAACGGCCACGAACATCCATACTATAGTGGGTTTCGAACCCACGCACTCCGGTTCCGAAGGCCAGCACACTAACCACTCGGCCATCGTTCGGCGATATACGTAAGGGGATCGACAAGTATTCGTGGAACAACGTAAAAAGTAAAAATTTTTATTTAATAATGTATTGCTGTATCATTATTACCTTACTATTACATTTTTTACACAACACTGTTAAACACATTATTAACTTTCAACGCCAAATTTCTATCTTGAAACACGAATACCTATTTCTGTTTAATTTTTCAGCATTTGCAACTTAAATGCTACGGTATAGCTAGGTACCTTCTCCATTTTATTCGCAAGTTATCCCAAAGCACTTTTTTCTTATAGAATTAAGAAAACACAATCTGTCGTTTAACAAACATATAGAAATAAGTGGTGTAAGAAGTTTTCAGTTTCATTCTTTTCTTTTAAAATGAATAGGAATGTTTATTAAAGCATAATAAAAATAAATTCCTTTGTATATAAAAATATATCTAGTTTTACTCTTATTAGAATTATATGTATTAAATGAGGAAATTAAATCCCTACTATATTTTATAGCTATTCTTATATTATATTTATATATAAAATATATATATATATATGTATGTATATATATGTATATATATATATATATGTATGTATATATATGTATATATTTATACATATATATATATATATATACATATTTATATGTATATATATATAAAATATATTTGTATATATGTTTTTCTTATATATATACATATATTTGTATAGATATATATAATATATAAGTATAATATATAAGTATGTATATATATATATATATATATATATATATAAATATCATTAAGACGAAATCATACTGAAGAGAATCTCTTTCTCTCAGATAAATACAGCCTCTAAAAATAGGTGGTAAACAAAGTCTTTAACTTCACTCTTTTTTCTTAAAAAAAATAGAGAGGCATAATGTTTGTAAAATGACGAATACAATCTCTGGTATATCAACCTCTAAAAGTAGGTAGTATATAATTTCTCCAGTTTCACTTCTTTTTTCTTATAAAATGAATAGAAATATTTCTTAAAGAATAAATAATTTATAATCCCATGTATAGAACCTCATAAAAAATAAGTGGCGTATGAGGTTTTCAGTTTCACTTCGTTTTGTCATAGAATGGAGATGTTTGATTTGGTTTGGAGGTCCACGGTCTATTGTTTTGCAACACGATTGTTGAGATCGGGACTTATTTCTTGGACCCGTTTCCGAATGGCAACGAACACACACGCCACAGAGG
>CM063501.1:170173841-170186341 GCA_032207245.1 Pardosa pseudoannulata
TATATTTTTAATATTATATTTGTACCGGTATTTAAAAAAAAATTAATCAGTAATTACTATAAACGTTGCAAATATTCTCTTACGCACGCCAAAAACAGATTCCAATTTTTGTAACTAGACAAAAACGAAATTTCAAAACTGGAGTTATAAAAACATATAAGTGCTGTAAATAGCATTATTGGAAATATTTGACAGAGTGAAGTAAATAATAGGAAGATATTTCATTGCGTATCTAAAATCAATAAGGAAAATATATTTTATTATAAATCTAATCTATGCGTATACTTTTACGGTATATAAATATATGTATAATGGGTAGTTAAATTTTCAGTTGGGAATAATCCTTCCTTTTTTGGGGGGTAAAATTATACCTACGGGGGACTACCTTTTTAAAGTGTATTCCTTAATTTTTTACAAGACTACTTTTTTATATTAAAAAAATAGTGAAGTTTTTAGAATCATATAAAGAAATTGACTGATCTTTAAATTTAAAGCATACAAATAAAGATATGATATTTTAAAGAAGAATCTTGAAGATCTTTAAGATCTTGAATTATAAGAATTGAAAAACATATTATTTTAGAATTGTATTGAAACGTATTAGACGTTAGATTTTATAACAAAATAATTAAGTCAAAAAACTAATGATTTGCAGAAAATAACTGTGAATTTACTCTATTATATATTATGTATTTATATATCATCTCTCAATTCCTCACAAGCATTTGTCGAAGTTTTCATAAACTTCACTTGTGATATTCAGAGCCTTGTCGTTCGACTTTTTAACCACCTTGATATATATATTATTCAAGTATGAATTGAAACAGGTATTGGAAGGAAAATACTTACATTTAATATCATAGCTTAATAAATTAGCATTCTATAATTAACTTTTCGAAAGTCCTTTGAGTAACTTTAATGTTCTCAAACGGTTGAAAGATTTAAAATATTAATTATTTGAAAGAGCAACTTACTAAGAAGAGATGATAACAAAATATTTAGTTAAATAAGATTATTTACTAAAAAATGAAATTAAAGATGGACATTATACTTTTGACTTCTATATGTGCTTGTTTGAATCTTATCTAATGTATACATAAAATGATTTTCTCGAGGGGTTCTTCTATGGCTTTAGATAATTTGTAAAATATATTTACAATAAAATGTATAATTTAATATTATATAAAGTATACATTCTACAAACAGAAATTCTTTTAAATGGTCGAAAAATCACATTTTAGATTTCTATAGTAATTAATAAAACACTTTTGTATAAAATTTTCCAAAATATTTAATGTAGAATAATTATTTTTGATGTTAGTATCATTCTTTGCTGTCGTTTTTTATGCTTATTTAAACGCTCTTATGCATATAAAGATTTTCGACGTATCTTTCTATGTGTTTAGTTAGTATGTAAACTATTTAATATATATAAAAATATTACAATATCTTTAAAATATTTTTCAAACTTCTGAAATTAATGTCCACTGGAAATGAAGGCTAGATACTAAGAGTAGAGGATTACCAAATTTAGCAAAATTATACCTTCCGAAGATTGTTTAGGACTTCAAATAACTCAAATTTTTATGAAAGTTTAACGAATTTCTATCTCAAATTATTACTATTATTTTTCCTTTACATATATTTTGATTTTGAATAGTATAAAAATGGTATATTTTCATTAGTAAAAAAATTTACAACATTATAAATCTGTATAAAATATTTTACAATAATTTATTATTTTATAGGAGCATCATTTCAATTTTAAAAAGATAACGTACCGTTAATTCCTCTCTATATAGTTCACAACACAATTTATACAGAGTTTTCCCTAGCGCTGGGAAGTTTTCTTTCCACCACAGCAGGCCCATTAGCAAGAAATGAGAGTTCTGCTGGAAAGTAAATACTGTTCTACAGAATGATGAATTATTTTCTTTCCCTTTTCTTTCCCTGAGACAAGAGTTATAATATATTTTAAATAAATTTAAGATACAATGTATCCATATGGAAATATAATTTGTCTGCTTTTAAGTTTTAGATGATGCTTTAAAGTTCTTCGAAAATTATATTATATATGTAAATAAAGTATATGTATATAGAAACATATACATATAAATAAGCACACACACACATTATATATATATATATATATATATATATATATATATATATATATATATATATATATATATATATATATATATATATATATATATATATATATATATGTATATGTATGAATATTCTTACAATTAATTTATTTTAAAATACACGTAGATTCCCCTAAATAAGATTTAATACTAATTTATAAATTAGACTTGAAAAGCTGTTAAATATATTTGTTGATACTGTATTTTGCCGGAGGTTAACATTGTTTAAATCTCGCTTAGTCCATCTTTGAAATGTTATGTAAAAAAATGTCTAGGAAAATTGGTAATCTAGAGTGTGAGCCTTTTTATTCTATATTTTATTTTACAAAATTTGTATCTGATATTTATTGATAAATCACACAACACGGGAATCATTTAAAGGCGAAATTTTCAATGGAAACAATTTTCCATTTTACTTCCGGGTTTAGTGTTTTATTAGTCCTTAAATAATCTGGTTTTTATAGTCGAAGTAGATGTTTAGAAGTTACATGGAAAAAACTTCCCTGCGAAAAATTAAAGCCGAAATAGATTTTTTGATACTATATTCTAAATTCGTAAACATGGAGGAAAAAATTTAAATCCTGTTTACTTAAAAAGCGAAGACGTGATAATATCTTAATATATAACTACTCTCAATCCAGAGAAAAAAATTATGTCTAAAAAGAATGTGTGAAAAAAACTCGCAAATAAAAAAAAAAACTATGTAAAATTGCTACTCCTATTCACATCTCCTTCTTTTTTAAATTAAAAAAAATTGAAATCCCAATTTACTCACGTGCTAAAGTGGAGGCCACACATATGATGAGGACCAAACACACCGCTTTAAGGTCCTTGCACTCCATAGGGGAAAAAGATGCAACAAAAACAGGAAATAATTTCCTGTTTCTTCCAAAGTCCTCGGGTTACTTCTTCAGTGCAACAAATCTCACGCGACGGAAGAATTCCAAAAATCCTCCCCAGCTGTCTGGATGCGCTGTTTGAGAAATTTATCTCTCGCTCTCTCTCTCTCCTCTCTAACCGCTCCACAAGATCAGCTCCCGGTACTCCTCTGATGCGCCCGACGGCCGATCAGGGATACTTATAGACACGATGACGTCTCCCCGTGACGTGCTCGCACGACGGACGCGACACCTGGCGGAAGCGTAAGCGCGGAAATAGTAACGTGGTCGCTTTGCTTTTCCGCGGGGTCACTGGAGGAAGAAAATGTTTGGCGAAAATGAAGAATTGATGAGAGAGCTCTGACGTCAGCCCAAATTTATACACCATCGATTTTTATCGCCGTTTGTTGTATGTTATTCGAGCCGAAGGGGTGGTGGAGTGTAATTAATTTAGAAACGAATGTTTGAATTCCTCTATACAACCTGGTGATCCGGATGATTTCAAAAAATTTCCGGGAGCAAAAATTGAAAAAAAAAAAGAGAGACCGTAAATTGAAATATAATTTAAATAAGGTGAGAAAAGTAACCGAATGATAAGCTGTCGGTTGTTTTTTTCTAAGCAATAAGACAGTTTCTTATTTTAAGACGTAGACAAATGCAATAAAAATGTGTTCATTATAACAGGACACGATTTTAAAGACGGAACTATACTTTGTTAAAAAAACAAATCAAATGAAGGAAATAAAGAATTTGTAGCAATAACGCAAAATCTTGTAAATTTTTAAGAATTTGTGTTTAGTTATATTAACGTCAGTTTGATGTTTGTAAATTTCACCCAATATGACTTTATCTGCTGGTGAGATTGTACATATACCTAGCAACAGGTGAATAGAGTAATGGTTTGATAAGGGCTCACTACCTTTATGTTTATCAACCTGGAGTACAAGATACAATTTTTATTTTAAATCTTACATTGTTTTAATATTTTTTTTTTGAATTTTTGGAATGATTTAATGTATTTGAGACTCGTGTGGTAGCTTCTTAAACACTTATTTTTCTGACTGAAATGATGTTAACTACATGCACACTTAACGTCTAACCAATCCTAACTTTCATTTTGTGATACCGAGTATTAATCTCTCATACACGAAACATATATCAAAGGTATTCGTAACCTAAACATGTGAACACGATAACTACAAAAATGAAACAGACTTCATGGATTAAATTGTGTTTGGATTCTATCTTAGTAGCGATGAAACACTAATTATTACATATATTTCGAAAATTATATTCAAACTAAAATTATAGATATGTATCCAATTTTGGACTCTAACTGTTCACTGAAAGAGGCACTATTAAACATTTCGATAAAGGCTTGATTTCATAGGGCAATTTTGTTGTTCCATTCACTTCCTATTTTTATATTAGAGTTATTTTTTGGGACAAAAAATATGGAATATAGAAATAAAGATTGAAATTTAACTTACGTTGCCATAAATAGTCTATGTTTTTGGTAAACAATGTACATAAAAGAGGTAGTTTTAGTACTTGTTTTATGTATATAAAAATCAATGATTTGAGATTTTTCTTTGTCTTTTGCTACATAGAAAAATTAAATCTTGTGGTTGTTTATGACTCATTTGGAAAAGGATCTTTTAGAACTGAACAATATGTGAATTTCATATGCATTAAAGCTGTAAAACTCACAAATCTGTAGACTTGTTTTACGGAGGTTCGCAGTGCTAAGTGGCTGCAGAATAATGCGATTTATGTTTCTTTTAGCTCATGTGTATACATTAAATTTACGTGGCGAAATCATTATTTAGTGTATCAAGCCGATTTCAGTCTTCAACCCCCCACAGTTTAGGTCCCACGCAGTTTACGAAGGGAAGTTTTATAGGGTAGCAGTTGATAGGAAAATTTAACAATTCTTTGAAATGAAACATAAGAAGAAACTGAATTATTTTTACAGAATGATTTAAAAGCATATTATTAAGCAGTATTTGTGAAAATTTCACGTTATAAATATAATTATCGTGCGAGAGCAGAAGAAAAAAGAAAAGGTAAATTTTCTGTTACAAAAACATTGTTATATTTTAGAAATGTTTTCTTACACGTGTCACGGTCAATCATATTATGAAGGGTTGATCGGTAAGTATGTATGCTTACAAAAACGATTTTACTTGGGAAGCTACTAATTAATCTCTAAAAGATGTAAAACATTATATATATTTGTAAAACTGCTTACAACACAAAAGAATATAAAATTTAAAACATTATAAGATTACAAAACATGTTTAGTCATTATTACACATTTAAAAAGAAACACATCTGTCAAACCATTATTATTTTGATTACATAGTTCACTTGTTGTCAGCTATTAGTAATTCCACTTCACCAATATGAACATCAACCCATTAGCTGCCAGTGTCCTCATATGATGACTCTGTAAAAAACCGCATTTCATTTTATTAAGTGAAAAAATATTCTTTTATTTACTGATAGTTCTGATAGCTAGAAGCACTGTATAGTATCAGGTATGATATTTCTTTGGAATTAAGTAAAATAAGTGCGGGAAAGATGCAGTAGAATTTCCCATTTGTTTGATAATCACACCACATATTTTGTATAGTGAGGTTTGGCAAATAATTTATGAGGTAAATTCTTTCAATTTGGTATAAATGTAATCTAGATAGTTCATTTGTTGCCACTAGAATGTTTATTATTATTTAGAGTTGTTAATGTGTCCGTAGTAATCAGGAACAGTTGTCCGTCATCGTTTGAGGACTCTGGGCGTTTGGCTATAATTCGTATTCAGTATTCAGATTTTTTTTGTCAAGTGTTTTTTACATTTTTTTTGCAGATAATCTATGTAGAAAAACTAAAAAATGAGTAGAAATAAAATATTTAAAACCTTAGAAGATGCAGCTGCTTATATTTTTAATGCTTATCTTTTAAGCTTATGCAGAAAAGAGGAGGACATTATAGCAATGCCTCCTGATGTCGATAATCTAACAGATGAAGAAAAATTTGATGATAATTTGGGTACTCCTGTTGTATCAGACGTTGCAGATACATTAGAAATTACAATACCAGATAATAATTATGGCCCAGATAATATCAGAACACCTCATAATGATATTATTTTGGATAAAATAAAGGAAAACAATTCCCGTAAACGTAAAAGAGAAGAGTCAGTTGTAAGGACGAATGAAACTTTTGTCTTATTACCAGGTTGATAAATAAATATTTTTAACGTTATTTTCCCTATTACTTTATTTATACATTAAAACTGTATAATTTTATGTAAAAAAAATCCTTGTTAAAATGTTTACGTTTTTACATACAAACGTCCAGCGTCATCAAATGAGGACGGCTTAAAAAACATGGTTTCAGTTAAAAAATTTCAAAATGCTTTTAAAATACTCTTAATTTATGCATTTCTACCCATATATATCAATTTCAAGGAAAAATTCAAAACTTTGTTAATTTGGGCGTTAAAGGGTTAATACTGTGGAATACTCTCAAATTATTGTCTTAAACACTTGTGCAAATTTATACATTGCTAGCATCCTAATAATGTTAATATAACTAAACAGAAACATTTTATATATATAAACGTATATTTGAGAACTCTGCAATAAAATGCAAACCACAGCATTTTTGTAGCGAGATCTACTATTTTATTTTTTCGGATACAGATTGTTCACTTTGGCGTAATCCGAAAATGCACTTTTATTTTTATATATTCATGTTCTTACAAAACTTTTAGACTTTCTCGTGTACGATCATTACAGGAACTATAACCGTTAAAAAATTTGTTATTGTGTTTTAATTACTAAAAACGGTTTGCCTTCCTTTCTCTGTGAGGTATAGTTTGGGTAAAAAAAATTCTTTCGCTAAAGGAGGTTTTATTCCACATGGACCTATTGCTTAAACCCAAACTGTAAAGGCTAAGCATATAGCTTCCAGTATTTATTCTGAAACATTTAATACACTTATAAAACTAGAGTGCATTTCACTCTGTTAAGATATTTATTTCATAACTCCTATAAACAATGATCACTTATGTACCCTATAAAATTTCTTCTTTATCAAACACACGGAATAAAACTCATATTTTTTAGTTGCCATGATTTACTTGACAGTATGACTTAGACGCAGAAGTCATGTCAGGAAAGATTGAAAAATACCTAGAATACTAAGATTAGGTTAAATGCTTAACAAAATTCCTTTAATTTCATTTTAGAGTCTAATAACTGACGGACAAGTCTTACATAGGCAAGATGCAGAGACGTTCATCTGTTGATTTCTGAAAATGCCATACTGAGGAGAGTAATATCACTGGATAATTTCACATAAATGTGAGACTAAATGGTTCCTTTATGGTTTTTTAAACAAGTGAAACAGCAAAAATACATCCAACAGCACAAAGATTGCAGGATTCTTTGGCTTGGCATGGGAATTGTGACAGATGGATTAGGAAGGTTAAGTAAAGGGCCATACATGAAAGGTATTTATTCAGTCTTTATGTGTTGATAAGTAGGAAAGAAATGCAGTCTTAATAAATATTTAATTTGGATGTCTGTAAAGGTATTATTAGAAAAAATATGTAATATTAGAAAAAAATAGAACTTGAATTTGGATGATTTGGAAGAAAATTGTCTCTAACACAATTTTTTATATTATTTCATCTATAAATACTTTTTATAGTATAAATAAACTAAGACATAAACAAACATATTAAAATAATTTCAGAGACTAAAAATATTATAATAATTTAGGAGGAACTGGCACGAATTGATATTATTTCAATTGATTAAATATGGGAAATTAATATGAGATAAAACGACACTCTTAAGAATTGCATATTGAATTATTCTCCTATTCGAAAGTTTAATGCATTAAAATACAGCAGAACAGTCTCTTTGACCTTTCATTGTAAAATTTAAAATAAAACGGAATTTCAAATTACATATTTTAGACATGTCTTTAAGTTGAACGTCATTAGATATATGTATCCGGTAAAGTTTCGTGATTGCTTAATGTTTAAGTAAATAACTACATCGTTGTTAACAAATTAAAGTCCTGTAAGTGAATAAGCGACCTATTTTTATAATTTTATTCAATTTTTATTATTTTTATTTGGAAGCTACTTTCGACTGCTGCAACCATCTATAAAATGTAGTACTCCATTACTTAAATACTGTTTTATTCATTTTGTAAGTTCACAGATTAAGACATACTAATATTTTTGTCAGACTTATTTAGAAGAATTAAAATACTAGTTAAACATTTTTTTCGGTATCATTATTTGCAACCCCTCAATTTGGTCATTTTTTTTATCAGTAGCATATAAAATCTCTCACAAAAAGTTTAATAGAAATTTTTGGTTACTTTGATTCCCATGTCACATCTTAAACTAATATAAATATAATAAATCATCTTTACTGTTGTATTCGATTGTAAGGAAAGCAGCTGACAATCAATTAATAATACAGATAATTTTTTAGAAACAATTCTACTGGATATTTTATTTAATTTACGCCACTGATAGGAAAAAGGAAGGATCAAAGTAAATAACGATGATTACTGATATAAATTAATTATTATTGATGATAAAAAATGTCAGTTGATATTTTTAACTGTTTCATAACTAATTATCCAATATTTTGAAAAGGAATAAAACAAAATGGTCAAAAGAAATAAAAAAGAAAATATTCTCTCCCACTTGTAGCGTATGCTTCGAGAATATTGGTTCGCATAAGTTAAATTTTTACGGAATTTCACATTTAAAGTCTTATATGAAATCTGTTCCGTTACCCAATTCCGGGGTTCGTGGTACATTAAGATGAAGTTAAATCAACGTTATGTATATATATATATATATATATATATATATCATTGTTATATATATAAACATATATATATATATATATACATACATAAATACACTTATACACACATACATATACGTACACACATAGACATATATATACACACATATATACACATACATATACACACATATATGTAATCGTCCAGGGGACCAACCGGCCCGAACTTCACTTGAAAACTCATTTTAAAATTGCCCCTATTATTTTCCTCAGCCCGGGCATGCTGGGCTGCCAAGTGTCCCGCTAATCGTCTGTTCGAAATAAACACATAATTCGTCGTGGGTGAACGTAACTTTTATTTCATCCGATCAAAATAGCACAGAATCCAGAGACGTCTGAACCGGAAGGTGTCAGAACGCTCTCTCTCTAAGTAATGCCAACCTTCTGTGAGAGACGACTAAAACACGTGTGTCCGTACTGTCGTGGGAAAAATGCTGAGGCAACTGCTTTTTGCTTATAGAAAGTAACCTTTGATTAGAGACATCTGCTAAAGTGTGGCGTTTCAGAGGATCGTTATTGCTGATCGTTACAAATTTTCCTGGGAGAGTTATTGCATCCTCATTAAAAATGCCAGCTATATCATTTTCAGCTATATCATTAGGAATCATAGAAAGAATTTCGGGGTTCGGCTGAAGGAATGAAAACATCCTCGTTTAAATTGGATGGCTGGGAAATATGGTTAATACAAAGAGAAGAAATTAAGATCTAGAATAATGAATAGGGAAAAGAGATAATTTTGGATAGACTTTAAGGCTTAGATTGATATTATTACATATATATACACACACGTTCATATATACATACACACGCACATATATATGTATACACACACATATATATACACACACATACACACACACACACACACACACACACAATATATATATATATATATATATATATATATATATATATATATATATATATATATATATATATATATATATATATATATATATATATATATATATACAGATATACAGGTGTTTAAAAAATGACCGGTATATTTGATAAATCAATAAAAACTAAACGGTCAGTGATAAAAATACACCGTTTATTGGAATATGCTTGGAATAATAATAAATTTTCAGGCAAGACAAACTTTGAAAATTAGTTACATTATTTTACAACAGATGACGCTACAAACTGAAAAAATCTACTAGATATTCCACATATCCACCATGCTTAGCAATAATATGGCGTAGTCTCAGAATGAAATTATCAGAAAATCGTGCAAACGTCTCAGGCCAGGCAATCTTCTGTTCTAAGGAATAAACCATTGTTTCAAAGCAAATTGGCAATCTGCGAACAGCCTACGCTTACGATTTACAGATTCGCGAACTCACATACTGCGTTTTCTTCTATATCTTTCAATCGTCGGCAGCGCCATCTGTTGTTGAAAATAGCAACTATTTTAGGAAGTTTATCTGCCTGAAAATTTACTGCTGTCCCAAGCATATTGTAACAAACGGTGTATTTCTTTCACCGCCCTTTTAGTTTTTATTGATTTTTCAAATATACCGGTTATTTTTGAAACACCGTGTATATAAATATACACAAAAAAATTTCCGCAGTACGTTTTCGTTTTAAAGCTCTTTTCTACATCTCAACTTAATAAGTATAATTGTACGACACATTAAACTTTGTTAAACGGTTACGTTTTACTTTATTCAGCCCATTTAGAAGGCAAAATTTTAGGTGTTCACCTGACTAGCAAGTCGTTATCATACGTAAAAATGTAAGTGTTTGAAAAGCAACAGAATCAGTTTAAGATTTCTTTCCCCGATGAAAAATGCTAGGATTTCTCACGCGATATCGAAAAATAAAATTCAAAAGATTTGTTTTGGTTTAGGTAGATGTGGCATAAAACAATTAAGCAACTGAAAATTTTAAAGTATCACATGTGACCTTAAACTAAATCTGTTGTTTTTTCAACACTTTCGTGTTCACATGTAATAAAATCTTTAGCCAAAGACAATACTTCCATAAATTTTATAGCCCTTTTGGTCCAACCCTATTTTATTACTACATTTTCTGATAAACCTCCTTTCTGTACATTGCAATCAGTTGTTTAATTTTCAATAATTACAAAATAAATAAGTACGATGAGACTGTTCTAAATTAGTATACACACTGATCTAACTTTATTTATGGTCAGGTGTTACAAAAATTTTGTTTTTACTTAGAGGTTTTAATCAAAGTTTTGTTTTGCTTTGCATAAAATAGTTTTAAATAACCAATAAATCCTTTTATTTACTGAGCTGAATTTAAAACTACTCAATGACTGAATTAATGCATAGTATTTCTGCACTATACCATTACACAACTTATTTATGTGAAATAGCAAGAGAGGTCATTATTTTATATGTTGATAATCGGGTCCAAAATAGCATACCACTGATCTAATTTTCTCGAAAAGTCATATTTATTTCACTTTAGTTCTTCGAAAAACTTCACTCTTTTATTTCACGGTTACATTAAAAGTTTAAGTTTTATTTTGCTTAAACTATCCCTAAATCTACTGTAATCCATTATAGTTACTAGAATCAGTTGAAAAGAACATCGCCTACTAAACAAATAGATGTCCTTTCTGCATGGTAAGCTTCTTTATTTAAACAAGAATAAAGTTTTCAGTTTGGCTGGGATGTATTTCATGGATGCTAGCTTAATTGTTCTAAAAGACCGCACATTAAAGAGAACTTAGTTTTCTGAAACTTTAATTTGGGATTTTAACTGCTCTAAATAGCAGACATTTCTTTAAACTTTAAAATATTCCTTAAATAATTATATAGATATAGTTCATTTTACGAGGTCTAATTACGTTTGAAATTACACCCAAACCAAAAATTAGTATATTTTTAAACAACGGTACCTAAAATATAATTCTACAAATAATACCTCCCTTTAAAAATAGATTACACCAAGTATTTAATTATTATTTGTACTAAAATAAGTTAATATTACAAAAGTTGATGACTCCAGGCATACTGCGTAATTTTATGGAAACATTTCCGGTAAAATTTAAGCAAAATATTGTTGAACTTAAAAATATTAATTATTATAAATATATTATAACTACGTAGGTTTTCACTCACCTGCATAAGAAAAAAATGTGCGACAGAAATGAGTGTCAATATGACTTGGAATACTGCAAATATTCACGCCAAGTCATCAAATTTGGCTACCTGTTGATATAATAAATGCGATGTAAAGTAAAAAGAACAAAAATACATATTTGTAAACACATATTTTTTATATATACAGACTTTATTTTAGTACACATCTTTTAAAATTATTATGTTCAATTAAAACTCTTATTCTATTCAGAGTATAGAAAAAAAATCTGAAGATTCAGGAAATTTTCGAAAATTTGCTATAGTTTATGCCCTGCACACCGTCTGTATAATAAATATTTTCATTCTTTTTTTAGGTTATAATGTTTAAAATGAGATCGTTAAAAGCTTGTTTATTGATACTTTATCTAGTAAGAATTTTCTCTCCATTTACATATAACTGTGGTAAACTCTAATAACCAGCATGTTATACTTATTTTTAATGTTTTTATCTCTAAT
>CM063501.1:170191341-170198841 GCA_032207245.1 Pardosa pseudoannulata
TGTTCTTTAAATCATTAGGGAACAAATTTTCTAAACAGCGATACTTCTATAATTATTTATTTCTCTTAAAGAATTTCAGTCTAGAGACATTCATTTATGAACCTACGTCGTAAACATTTATTTTTGGAGTGCAGCGAGTATGTTTTAAATGCTCTAATTATATCTAGGCACACTTCAACTCGCTAAAGAAATAAAACATTTCTGTTTGAAAATTTTCTCAAAAACTGTAAACAGAAATAACTCGTTTTACTGGAAATAAAATAAAACCTAAAAAGGATATTTTTACAGTATTAAATTCCCTTTTCAAATATTTAAATAAAGAAATAATACTAAAAAATGGTGAACCATAGCTAGTGCTTTACGTTTCTTTGTATTGAAAAAATTAGGATGAAGAGAATAGATGATCTTTTAATTAAGAAAACCGATTTATAGCTAACTTAATGTTTAGAGCGTTTTATAAAAATAACTGGGATAAAAGTGTAACGCTTAATCCGATCATAATATATAGTAGCAGTAGCCTTTTTTTCTGAAAGCTGTTATTCTGCTGGTAGTAGAGATATCGTTATTCCAGACATGGCTGTTACTCAATTAGTGTCATACAGTAGGTAGTGTAATTTAACAAAACACATGCAACGACAGCTAGTTGCTGTTCCCGAAAGAAGAAGCAGGGAAAAGAATACCCCCAGGTTTGGCTTGCGACGTCCAGAGGTATCGTGTGATACATTGCGACCAGGAACATTTTAATTTCCCAATTCACCATTAATTAACAAGGTAGATTTTGGCCATCTCAATCTTCGAACTTCTATTTTAGACTTTAAATCTTCAATGAAAGGTTTTAAAATATTGAATTTAAGGCATATGATTTAAAGGTCTTTATATGTATATCTGCGTATGTTTATACATATGTGCGTTATATATCTGTTTATGTGTATAAGTATTTACGTTTATGTATGTATATGTGTATAGGCACATATGTGTATACAAATGTGTGTATGTACAAATATGTATATGAAAATGTCTATATGTATATATGTTTGTGTATACATACGTGACGTAGGCTTATAATTATATGGAAATATGTATATGTGTTTATATATGTGTATATGTATATGTGTAAATGTATATGTGCGTGTTTGTATATGTGTTTATAAATATATTTAGGTATTTCTGTGTGTTTATACTTGTGCAGAGGAGTGTGGTTTCAAATATAAATATATATTTCTGGGTTTATGTATATATAAGCATTTATATATATATATATATATATATATATATATATATATATATATATATATATATATATATGTGTGTGTGTGTGTGTGTGTGTATGTGTGGTGTGTGTATGCATTTATATGTATATTGTGTGCGTTTTTAAATTTGGTTATATATGCATGTTTATGTTTATATGCATACGTCTGTGTTTATATTTATATTTGTATGGTTATATATGTGTGTTTTTAAATTGGTTTATATTTGTTTGTGTTTTTGTTTGCGATCAGTGTTTTTTGCCCACTACAAATTTTGGAAGATATCTATTTTGGATACAGTGCAGCCATTAGCTATTAAATAAAACATCAGTGTTTGGAGAAAATATTTAGTTTATTCAAACAATCCATTTTCAGATATCCTTCCGAAATAATTTTTATATTTTCTTACATAGGGCCTCAAAGAATTAAAAGTACTAGCCAGTCAGAGTGTTAACGATTTATTAGATGGGAGACACTAAGAGGTGAAATTAAGTTAAGTAAAATAGGTATTTAATATTATTTGAGTTAATCAGAAATTTATCTGGTGATCTCGGGATCACAAACGTTTACCCAAATTAAAGTAAAACAAAGACATTTTGCGAAATGCTGCAATTTTATACTTAGGATTAACAGAAATTTTTTAAGATGATTATAATTTGGTTAGTTAAAATATTATATGCATATGCAACATATCAAAATTATTGTACTTAAAATATCTCTTTTATTTTTTCGTTTTCCCCTTCTCAATCTTTTTTATATCTAATTTTTTGTGTTCGTCTTTATAGGGCAAAATCTTTGCATCGATTGCTACACGAAATTTGCATTATATTTCGAGGGGACTTATGATAATTCAACGTTTTCGGAGAGTCAAGAAAGAACCTTGGGTTTTTCAGTTAGCACAAAACCTCCACAGGAAGCAATTTAGTTATTAGAGAAGCGAAATTATTTTCTTAGAATGACTGAAAAATGTGGTCAGTGGACAGAAAATTGGAATTAATATCAGCATTAGTTTCTAGAGAGGGGTAAGAGGAATTTAAGTCGGTGAATACTTTTTTATACATGACATATTAAGTCTGAGAAATTAAGTATTAGAAAATGAGAAGGTCAATAAGAAGAATTTTTGTTAGATATTTTAGGTATTGTATAGTTTGGAGAGCTATGGTCTACTTTTTTGCACCACGAGGACCAATGATACAAGGACCTACTATTATCATCGGTCCTCTACATGGCCAATTCCAAACTACATGAACATCTATGCCACAGTGGGATTAGAACCCACAAACTCCGATACTGAAGTTGTCGCCCTAACCATTCGGCCATCGTTCGACAGAAAATGTAGGTGTATAAATTTTGAAATATTTCATGTATGTATGTGTTTCTCCTTATAACCTGAAAAATCTACATTAGTTTAGTTGAATGACAGATCAGTTTGTATCTTACAGTATAATAAAGTGTATTACAATGACTAAGTAGAATATTAATAAAGGAAAATCATAGAATGAATTATACTGCTTCCCTTCGAGGATACACACAATTACACACAATTTCAGAATATCCCCATTATCTTACATTAAATTACGAAGTAAAGTAATGTGAATACTATATACTAAATATTATCAAAATGTATGAAACAGCTGGTACATATTTTACATGGAGTTTCTTTCAAAATGTACATTTCTTTACGAATACATTTTTGTTTGCGAACAGAAAATTGTCTTTTTACTTTTTAGAACATTGAGATGCCTTTCGAGATTCAAAATATTTATTGTTTTATTCAAAATATAAGACTAGCATGAAAGTGGAAGACAAAACATATTTACAGACGTTCTAAACTTTCATTCTACAAGTTCCGACGTCGGATATCTTATATCTGATATTGATGGAAGTTTCAAATTGCGTTCGGCAGGTTTTTAAAAATATACTTATGTTGTATGCGAAATATATAATATATGTAAACACTGGGACATACATACTTCTTTCACATAGAATTATATATATGTAATGTATCATAATCATTACACTTAAAATATTTAATTTTCTCCTTTTACCCTTCCTATTCTTTTATATCTATTTTCCCAACCATGTAATATATTATTTAAAGAAGTGTTCGATGACGTAAAATTATTTTTACCAGTCTCACAAATGGAAATCTATAATAAATGCTAATTTTATATCCACATTTTCCTGTAGTCCCAAGAAAAGTGCCTCACATTTCCAATGATCCAAGTTCCTTTCCAGCGGTTAATAACGCTCATTAAGCTGATCTCTCATGGTAATGAATTTGTCTTGTTTCTCGCTGTGGGGCAGACTTCGTAATAGTGAAGTGTTTTCATGCATCAGTCAATGCTCTGCTTTTGTAGAGAAACATCTTTTACCTTTTATTAAATAAAGTTCCCCAACGGACTTCGCTGTTGGTTCTAAATCCGCAACTAGAACTACTTCCTCATGCTAATGGCACCCCTAAGGTTATAAGAGACCACATGACTAATTTGAGTAAGAGTTGACTGTTGGAGATGACCAAATAAAGCTGCTGCTAATATCCTTTGAAAATCTGGTCTTTCTCTCGACCACGACAACATCACTTCGGTCCAGATTGCAGAAGTCCTCGGCTGAGGCATAACGTGTTCATCTCTATGTTTCATACATACTTCTGGAAATCGTTTGGAACTACTTCTCGTGAGTTTTCCAACAAATTCTTGTCCTTCATGCCCTGCGTCAGCTTTTATCCAAAAGGAGGAGACTGCTCGACGGTTTAGAAAGATTAAGGAGGGTGCATATTAGTGAAAGATATGCATGTTATATGTATATAATATATCAAAATTATACACCTAAAATATCTATCTAAAATTATCCGTTTCCACTTTTCATAATATTATATCTAACTTCCCAACAGCATAATCTTTTATTTATAGAAGTGTTCACTGACTTAAATTCTATTTTTACGAGTCTCCCAAAGCTAACTCTGGAATAAATGTTGATTTTCTGTCCATTTGCCATATTTTCTAGCTGTCCTAGAAGAAATGGTTGACTCTTCCAATGTCTAAATTGCTGCATAAAGCTAAGATGCCTGTCTGATGAAAATATATCTGCGGCATCCCTCGCTTTAGGGTGAAAAATGAAATAAAAGTGTGTTTCCGCCAATATTGGATGTTTTGCTGATATTGATGCTTTGATGGTAAACACGTCTATTTTAAATCTCATATAAAGTTAAAATTCCACCACGGACTATACTGTTGTTTTAATGGAGTGACGGCAATTTACGTAGGTCCTCTCACTGCCAGTAAGTTTCGGGCAATTTAAATAATAAGGTCTATTATCACTCTGTAATAGTGGATATAATTTCCTCCGCTAATATTTAAACTAGGCCGAAGTACTTGGTGTGTGTGTGGAGTGCGTGCATGCTCGTTCATGACCAAATCTCTACGGTGGCCGATGGAATAAAAAACATTAATAAAAACTCACTTCATATTTGTATATTTATTTTCATATAAATATTTGATTTCTATCTATATTTTGAAAAGATAAAGAGAGTTAAAATGATTTTGTTAACCCCTATCAACCCAGAAAGCTTTAACGATCTAGCATTGTTAGATAGAAAAGGGGAACTACTTGAGAGTCTAGAGAGTAATTAGACATTACTAATGAACTGACGATTAGGGATGCAAGAAGAGTGTAGTTCTAACATAGTGGATGCATTCTGTCACTTTTGGTAGAATATACATATTTGTTTTAATAAAAGAAAATTAGGTTCGGTTTGGAGTGCTACTGTCTACTTTTTTCCAACACTTGGGCAATTGAGACCGGAACCTACAGCTTAAAGACGATTACGAACATCTATGCCACAGTCTGATTCCAATCCACGAACTCTGGAACCGAAGATTAAGAGGTAATTCAGCGAAATTTGTGCATATAATGTATAAATAATTATATTTTTTATCGCAGTTAGTTATATAGAACAGTTGTATAAACATAACAGTAAGAAACTCTACAATGTGTTAGGTTATGAATCTACTAGGAATTAATAATGATAAAGGCTGCCAAATTTCACATGTAGGGGATTCATCCCTAGAACTTATTTTGGTACAGAATGCATCTAGTAAGCCACACGTTTTCCGTCCAAATTTGGCGAATTTGTGTACTTGCCAAATACGGATAATTGAACTTTAGAAATAATTTGATTTGCAGATATTAAAGAAAGTGTTTCTTATTTTAAATTCTCTAAAATGTCATTGTTTTTTTGTGTTTTGAATAATTTTAATTGTGATATTTCTTTGTAGACAGACGTCATAATGACATTAATAAAAAGTACGTTCATGCATATTCAAAATGAATGCTTAATTAAATTTCCTTGTATGTGCTTACTGATATAATATTAAATTTTTCAAAAGTGTTTGAAGCATTATCAAATTGCGCATAAGTTCGAACATTGAAATCATTTATAAGTATAATATAATACTACGATATTTATAAGTATAATATCATAGTAATCCCTTCCAAAAAGTAAAGAAAGTCGAAATGTAATATGCTAACAATAATTGCGCAATACGTTTTCCTTCCGTAAGCTTTGCATATAAATTTAATACAATATTCTCTTATATGCGTGTAATACATAAAAATTATTGCACTTCAAATATCTCTCTAAATTTCTTCTTTTTATTTTCTACTTCTTTTATATCTATTTTCCCAATCCCAAAATATCTTATATGAAGAAGTGTTCGCGACTTGCATTTTTTGAACTCATTTCCCAAAGTTAGCTCTTAAATAAATACAAACTTTCTGTCCAGTCGCCACATTTTCCGCTTTCCCCTGCAAATGGATCTCTTTTCATTTTTACTGTTAGAATGCTGATTAAAGTGCCGGTTCCTTGGGAAAATTCGTCTCGTTTATCTCTGTATGGCCGACTTTTTTAAAAGGAAATAAATTATATGATCATTCCCATCTCTGCTCTTGCCAAAGTAACATGGCCTTTTCTTTGACCTAAAATAAAAGTTTAAGTTTATCGTGGGACTTTGTGGCTTCTTTTCATGATACCAGAACTACATTTTAATTAGGATTCTCCTGGCCCAGCAATCCCTTGCAAGTAAAAATAATACGAGCTAATCTTTCTCTTAATTTTATGTGATTGGTGGATTTAATTTCATCGTGTCACATACATAATTCTAAATTAAGCTTTCATTAGTATAACACATATATACGTTAAAAAGAAATCTACATAACCGTAATTAACTAAATGTTAAAAGTATGTCTTTAGTCTCAATTGCATCGGTTAAATTATCTTTACCAAGACAAGTCGCTGATCTATCTACACACAGTTAATAAAAAGACGGAGCGGAGAGATATTGGCCTTTTTCTTTCCTATTATTTAGTCCTTTCATGGAAATGAAGTTTTTCTCCCATTTTCATATCCATTTTTCCCTTATTTTTTGCAAAGCTTAGTTATAAGATGTCTGCCTTTGTCTGTTGTATGTAATATTTCATTCAGCGTTTGCAATGAGAGAGATAATAAAATGATTATTGGTTGTCGGGAGAAATGATTAAATAAAATTCCTTGAGTTATATACGCACGCCTGCATACCTTAATAATTAGTAAAGGTACGGTAATATTTATAATTCTTTAGCAGTGAATGTCTAATTTTCACTTTTTCTCTACTGGATGCATTCTGCATTTTACTTAGACACGTTTTATAACAACTAAATTTACACTGATATAAAAACTTATTAATAAAGTAGACTGCACTCATAAAGCAATAAAAAGGAATTTCATATATTGATCCGTAGTAGCTTAGTCAGTAGAATCATCGATCTCATAAACGGAGGGTAGAGTGTTCACATGGAATAGGTTCGTGGTTGCAATGTCCTACAAGTTCCGAAACGGTACCACTGTAGATAGTAAACGAAGCCTGAGGGTCGTCTGCTTGGTTCTTGCCTTAAAACAACCCAATATGTTTGCGTTGTCCTCCTAGTTGGTCCATTATTAGGTGCTCCCATACAAAAACGACCAAAAAACATATGCAGCTATGATAGTGACTAATGCTAAGCGCAAGCGTATTGGAAACAATAATATCGATTCGTCGTAGATCGTTTTCTTAGGAAGGTCGACCCAGCCTGCTTATCAAATTCACCACACATAAATGCTCTTCTAACGGGACATGGACCCTTCTCTCAATATCTCTTTCGTTTTCCTTCGGCGACTGGGTCTTCAAACTGCATTTGTGGTCAGGAATGAAACTGTCTGCACTACCTTTTCTCTTGT
>CM063501.1:170203841-170211341 GCA_032207245.1 Pardosa pseudoannulata
TGGAAGGCCAAGCAGGGGGGTCATTTGCTTGGCCAAAGCTTTTAAATTAAGAGGACTCACTTTGTTCGTGTTGTAATAGAAAGTTCTGTTGGACACCTATATGGCGCTACCATAATAAAATAGCAAACAAATATCTACGCGTATGGTAGTGGAGAATGCTATAAGTTCCACACATTACAAATAATAATAATAAAAATAATTTCACTTTGTGCTTTTAAAAATTAAATCCTACTAATATTTCCATCTATTTTGAAAAATACATTTTAAATGTATATATGTAAACGTATAGTCTATAATAGACTTGGAAGGATTCTCAGCTGTTTGGGGGTGACTTTTATGGTAAACGTATACTTGAGGGTAAATTTGTTTTTGGAAACATATGTACTGGTGAAGTTTTTAGAAGCTACTTACAAAATTGACTGACCTTTTCCTATAAGGCATAAATTAACCCCTTAACGTCGCACTCGAGCGCGCTAAACTGGCCAAACTGGGCACACTCGAGATAATTCGAGTGGCGTTGTACATTATGTTACTATAATTTTTCACACTCGAATGCAAATCGAGAACTGAAAGGTAAAAAGTCGATGTGCGTAATATTACAATATCCAACTTATTGAAATCCAAAATTGTAATAAAAATGTTCATTACTTTTGTATTTTTGTAATCTTTTTGGCATGACAACGTTCTAACTTTTGTTTTTTACATTGAAAAAAATATTTTTTTTTGGTCGGTCTTTAAAAAAAAAAAAAAAAAAAAAAAAAAAAAAAAACTGTTCATTAAGGGGTTGATATATCTATGACTATAAACGTAAAATATCTGTAAAAAATTGTTTTATAGAATTGGTCCTAAAATTTTAGCAATTGTTTTTCTAAATTATGGAGGTCTCACTTTGTATTGTCGGAGATCATAATGTTTGCTGACTGTATGGTGTCCCCATTATAAAATGGCCAACAAATATCTATGACATGTAGGGATGAATTCTGTAAAAGCAAGTGTCTCCGCATTGAAAATAATGTTCCATAATCTTAGTAATGCTACTTTAAAATATTTTAATTTAAAATATACTACATGAATCATTATACATTTTATTATACATGCAAAAAAAGGTGATAAAACACCTTTATGCTTTGATGAAATTTTAACCTGTTTTATGGTATAATACGTATAACGATTAAAGAAACTTAAACATTATAAAAACTATTATTGTTAATGTAAATTGTTAAGTTACATTTTCAAAAATTGGCACACATAAGTAGTAACTAATTCAATCAAATTGAAACAATTCCTAGAAGTTTTATAGTATAGGTGTCATGTTTTACTCTTTGCCTGTCCTGTGCATCACATTTGATGTACACAATATTTGATATACATACTGATTTATACAATGGTATATCACGTGATATACAATGATATAAAATATATAAGAAGTTGTATACAAAATATAGTCCATTATTTATCCCAAAGGATATATATGTACGTGGATGTACAGGACAGCCCTAATTGTTAGCACTAATTCTCAAATAAAATTATGGAAAGTATATTGTATTTTACGGAATATATTAGAGGCAGGGAATTATCATAATATCTGAGAATTTTCATAATATTGATGTATTAGTTTTACTAGAATTAACTCATAAAAACTGGAGAAAAATGTATCAGTAAAATGAAAAAACATATGATTTACTCATTACAAAATCCCAAATGTTTAATTGTCTGAGTGATATTATTACTACACGAATTATTTCTACATAGTACGAGGAGAGGTCAACACGTAAGTTTACAAAATCTGCAGAGAAGCGTCTACATTTTATTGCCTACAACCAATAGAATCAACTGATAGTATATATATGAGGTTACTTTTCGACATAAAGTCTAAATTGGTTTTGGCATTTCTCGATACGTGGGATGAGTTCAAATATTCTTTTCTGTAAAAATCTTGTCACTTCAAGTTTAGTCACGTTGTCGCAAGCAGTTTCATCTCCTCGTCTGAAG
The DNA here is from genome assembly GCA_032207245.1 of Pardosa pseudoannulata. NCBI lineage: Eukaryota > Metazoa > Arthropoda > Arachnida > Araneae > Lycosidae > Pardosa > Pardosa pseudoannulata. Next base: position 170,205,834 of record CM063501.1, read on the forward strand.
CGAATCGTCGTTCTCCAAGCTGATCTTTCAAAATAGAAGTCTCTTGAAGCAAAGTGCAGGATGTAGGGAAGTTAGTCAATGATGTCGTAGCAGTACTTTTTCTAGTAACATGCTAACGGGACATTGTCTATTCATAAATCCCTAAGAACTGCTGGTGAGTGTCAGCTGCGGTTACATGTATTCTCTATAACATTCTAATAACTAAGCGGATTTCTCCAAGGTACTATTTTTCCTAAACGACTCTTCATTGTGTTAATATAGGAGTAATGGTTGACTTTTATGCACAGTTGTTTACATCATATATCAAAGTAACTGTCCAATATTAAATGCTCCATAACTGACTCTACGAATTTCTAGATATGTAAGCTTTCTTTTTTTTATCATTCGTCGTGGAAATGAATACCCACACAAACGAACAATTAATACATTTGTTGTTATTTCTCATGCCACTTGGACAAACCAAGCACGATTGAGCCTGAAGGCTTTCGTATTAAATCCAAGGTGTGCATCTTTCGTTTTTAATGAGCGTCATTAAGGTGAAAAAACGACTTCGCTCAAGCAGGTCCTCATAATTTTGAAGGACCAAGCAGAAGACCCATAGACTTGTCCTGCCACCCCTAGAGGTATTAATTGAGAACTTGGAGGGCATTGTGACCACAAACCTATTTTATGTGGCTCAGTCACCTTTAACGAACACGACTGATCTTAGGCCGGCCCGGGTTCCGAACCCGCAACCTGTCAGTTGCGAGATCGTTGCCCTACCGTGACTCATTAATATACTTAGTGAATAAATATTAAATTCTATAGAAACTAGTTTATATTGTTTTAAAATTATGTCGCATTAACTTTGTGCATTTTTGTATTAAATTAGAAGGCTTGTTTATTATTTTATAATTTTTAGCGAGTCTTAAATATCTTAGAAAGTTTTGTATAATTTTGTTACATATTTAAAATTTTAAGACTTTTTTGTTCCAATACATTTTTGCTTAGAGCATGTGAATTCCCTTCACATGAGATAAAAGTATGTGAAAGAAATCAAATGGAACAATTTGTATCTTATCAATCATTTTCTTGCGACAACCCGAAAGCATTATATCAATAAATCATAATACAATCTTTCCATATGCCATGTACTGATTTGCAATTCCGATGTGCAAATAAGGTATTAAAGTGTAAAAATATTATATTATAACGTATCTATTATTCTTAAAGTATCGGAATAAAAGTGGTCAAAAGGGAATAAAATATTTTATATACATACTTAAAAGGGTAAATAAAGTCATACTGCATTTAAAAACAATTCAAGGTTCTCAGAGTACTAAAGGCGATACAAAAGCAAAGAAGGAGAAAGAAATCACTTGAGATAATCTGAAGCCTAGGAGTCATTCCCTGGCGATAACCTGAGTGCTGCGAGACAATAATTTATGGCACCCTATTTCCATATCTCATGTATTGAGCGTTGATTTACTATTACGATACGCAAATGGGAGACTAATGACGTCCGAACGGAATCATAACACTTCTCAACTTCATCTGCTGGTTGCCGAGGATGAATGTTGCAGATGATTGATGGCAGACAAAAGATAACTAAAGATATCGATTAAACAGAAAGTAGAGTTCAGACTATTGTTTCACTATTAGTAAATTCTTTACGAGGTGGAAGAACAAAAAATGAAGTTTCCGAGTAAGTTGTTACCGATAAAGTTACCAAGTAATTAGCTAAATTGTTCTGAACGCCTTAAGCGTTTTAAAATTCTCCATCACCCCCTCTGAAATAAAAGTTTAGCAGCTTCTTTTCTGCAGAGACAAAGAAATCAAACTGCCTGATAAGAATAAAAAAATTGATTTGCCTTTATAAAAGGAAACATCTTTCTTTCTTTTTTTCGTGGATCATATTATTCCTTATTGGAATAAATGATTTAACGAGTTTATTACAGTTTCCTAGAGCTATTACAGTTTCCAAGAACTAGTATGAGTAAATTACATTTATTTCAGTTTCAATTATTTTAAGCTTCTAAAGGATAGCAAATGCCTTTGGAAAAAACTTGAAAAAGCATGGAGTTTGTTTGAAAAAATAAAATTTTTTAAAGAACTTTAAATTATATACATACATGTTTGATTGAATGTATACATCTCCCCCACATATATATACACATATATGTATATGAAAATAATGTATATCCCTATGTATAAAGATGAAGAATCGGTATGCACCAATTAGATGGATCCAATGTTTATTGTAAATCAAATAGAAAATACCTTTACTAGTCCCTTTGTTTTTCCTCCACATGGCATGCAACAGCTTTTTGAATTCAAATTATGCACAGTCAAAAGTTTAAAATCCACATGAGATAATATTAATCAAATCTGTATAGCTAGAATTGCTACTAGAGAGCTTAGTGAAAAAGACTCTCATAATTAACTATACATCAAGAATGTGAAAATTCTGCTTAAAGCTGTGTACTACCTGTAACCAGCCACCCACCCCAAGTCAGGTGTATGGTGTTGGCTTTCTGGTTCAGTATGACCGTTCGGAAGCAATGCGTTACGCAGGGGCTAAGTCAGCATTCTGACCATATAATTTAAAATGAAAAAAAAAACTGTAGACAAACTAGAAAAATAAGTACAACCAATATTGTTTCCGGAAGTAAGTGGGATACTCCGCAGGAGTCCTGCCCAAGTTAAAAGTCCGGTTCACCCGGTGTAGTACATGGAACTTTTTGACATGAGAGTAGGTGTTGGTCAGGGAAGCAATAACAGCACAGGACAGCCACAGTGAGCTTTGACTCAGCCAAGGTAAATTCTTTTGTTGGTTATTTCCAGGTTTTTCAGGGTTGTCTGGTAAAATCTGGAACGAGCTGCGACCAGGCTGCTGGGCGATCCAGTTTCTCGCTTCTGAAATAGCCTTCAGTTCTACCTGTAAGATTGTTGCTTAACAGTTTAAAGACTGATACCATTGGTGAACTGCTTTCGCTTTTTTATATGATATAAATGCGGCTCCGACTCCCTCATTAGTTTTCTCGACATCAGTGAAGACAAGTACAGAGTACTTTCACGCTGAAGGTGCAGTCAGATGGTTGGAGGTGGGGGTGTTTAATTTGCGGTTTATTTCAGCGGGGGAGAAAATTTTCGCTCGGATTTTAATTTTCCTTCCTTGTTGAAATAAAGCGAGGGACTTGGCTGCTTAGGTAACTGTTATGGGAGATGGGGGTACACCTGTTAGCAGAAAGAGTGCTAAGTTAGGAGTTGACTGTTTAAAGCTAATTCCAAATGGCTACGAACATCCATGCTCCTGTGGAATTCGAACCCATGGACTCCGGTACCAATGAACAGTGGCCTAACTATTCGGCCTTCCTTCGGCACCAGGCAACTGAAGGACACCTCTTACATAGGCCATTGAGAAACGTACGACTGTTTGATTTACAAAAATGCAATCTAAAGAAGGGGAAAATCACGTAGATAATTTCACATGAGAATCAGCAGTTCTTTAGTGAGTTTCGTAATGAAGAAAATGCTCATAAAACCATTAAGATTGCAAAGATATGCGTTTTCGCTGTGAAAATGGATATATTGGTTAGAGTAGAGATAGAAAAGGTTATGTGTAACAGTTATCCAGTCATTACTTAATCAAACAAACAGGCATAGACACTAATCTCTTTTGCACTCATCCTTTGTTCAGGGAGTTTAAATGTTTTCTAAATAAACATTAGCATACAGTTTAAAATGTATATAATATTTAAAATTCTATTCTTCGCAGATATTAAAAACTATTTCAAATATTATACAACACAATTACTTAAAACGAATGAAACATTTAAACACGACGTACACGTTTCAGCAAATTTGTATAACTTTTATTACAAACTTCAGATGTATACATAGAAAAAGCAAAATAATTTATCTTGTAACCAAGCCTGGTCTGACGCTTGAAAAGTATGAATTTTACCATTGAGCCACATATTCAAACTAGTAATAATTTTTAAAAAATGTCTGTATTGCGGCTTGAAGACACTTTTAATAATTTAATGTAATTTTAAGTAAATGTTAAGATGTATTTTGCTTACTGGCACCGTATATGCAAAAAAGTTATTAGCAATTGGTGTAGTGGTTCTATCAATTATTCCAGACAAGCAGTAAACATCTTTACTCTTTAAATAATTGCATAAATATGCACAAAACTACAAAGTATAAAAAATTAAAACAGTATAATAAACGAACTCTTGAGTGACATTCAGCCCTATTCTATGGTAATTCTCGAACAATTATTGAAATCATTCTTTAGATCATACTCCTACGCTGCTACTCCAAAAATCCGATAGGATTCAGCATTGGTCATCATATAAAATCAGTTGAAATTACTGAACAAAAGTTACACATGTAGTTTGATAAAAAATGAAAGCTATAATTTTTGAAATCCTAAATCATATTTTTAACAAATCGGATCTAGATATTTATCTGAATTTAATCGGACTTTAAAATATCCTGGAATTACTATTTTCTTAATGCTCTGAAATCTATATATTTCGATATCGATAGAACTTACGTTTCTGTGTTATCGCATTACAGTACTAAGCTTACTGCCTGTAGGATATATATATATATATATATATATATATATATATATATATATATATATATATATAAAAGTATATACATACGAAATCACAAGAGTTCTTGATACGGAAAATTTTCTACGTAACAGCCTTCCCTTGAGCGATTTCCTAGACTCTGTTACTTCCTTGTTTCTCAAAATAGATTTTCATCCTATATAAAAGTGTATTTTGACTTTCTATATTTCCATATATTTTTCTAAATAATTTTACTAAAATATTTTGTTACATTGTTTTAAAATTTTAAAAGTTGTGTTTCTCCTTTATGTTTAATAAATGAAACACCGAATATCGCAGTTCAAAAATCAATTTATACACATAAAAATAAATTTTAGTTTTGTAGGTTTTTAAGTATGTATATTTATCTAATGTCTATTGATTATGCTTATTTTCGTATGTGCATTTGTTTCCTTGTAAAAATGTATAAACTTGGTTGTAGACTCACCAATTTTAGCCCATGAAAAGTTTACTCTTAAATATATATAATCTCTTTGGTCCCGTGATGTAATATCAGAATAAGGAATATATATGTCGACTATTTGAGACAGACAAAGGCACACCCGCACAGATGTATATATCCAAAAATTTATACTCATATTATGGAAAAATGAAACCCAGTAGCGTCGGGGAGGCCTTCTGTCTTCCACGATACAAGTCAGAGGCTCGATCCCCGGGCTGGGCAACGGATCGAACCCTTCATTGGGTAGATAAACTGAAGATCAAGCATGCTTGGGAACTAAGCACTGGGGGTTGCACGTAAGTTTGACCACCTAAACGGAACATATGCCCAGGGCCCTTGGTCACGTAAACGGAGATTGGCACCGTAGGCCCTGACCCACTAGGGGCTGTTGTGCTGAAGAGTATTACGGAAAATATATTGATAGTTATTTTTTTTTCT
>CM063501.1:170216341-170238841 GCA_032207245.1 Pardosa pseudoannulata
GCTTTTAACTGTTCTTATTTAGAGTGTAACTTTATTCATAATTTCAAACAATAAAACAATTGTTAAATTAAAATCCATGAGGGCCTAAGGGGAGAGTAGCTACAGACTTAATAAAAGTTTGTCGAATTGAATTGAATTCTTTGCTTTTTACTGTAAATGTGAGCCATATTAAGGCTAATAGGATTTTTTAAATCTTAGTGCACTAAATTTATTACATTTAAATTGCAAAATATTATGTAACGCAAGAAATATATTTCTTTTGGTGATATCGAATGATATTTAACAAAAAATTCATTAGCTTCGAGATATGTCGAAGTCATTTTAATATGAATAAATTTTGGGAAAATTAAATTACTTTCAGAAATCAAATATTATTAGATAAGAAACTATTTGCTTACTGCATAAAATGTATATTTAAAATAATAAATTTTCTATTATTAAATAACTTTATCAGATAAAAGTGTACATACAAAGAGGTTTATTCAGCTGACTTTATTCAGAGCCAACTGTAGCTGAGGTAACAACCGAATTAGTATTGTACTTGATATAAAGATAAAAGTATGGGGGGAAATATTTAATTCCATTAATCGCCTATAGTGCTATTTATGTGCTGTGCAATGTAAAAATTGTTAATCAAGAAAATTAGCACGTATAATATTACAGTTAGATGTAATGGCGTCTTCACTACATTTACTAACCGGTCGATTAATTCGAGTACATTTAATAAAATTGTCATTCTCATAGATTACACCTGCATTATCTGTAGAACTTTCTCTAGGACATTACACAAAATTCCACAATATTTATCTCTGCATGTGGTATTTAGCTACATAAGATACTAAAATTTTTTACTTTTGATTTCAAATAACTCCAGAGCCAAAAAAAGCCACATGGAGTTAGATCAAGGGAGACATCCGTGTAAAACCGCGACCTATAGCTGTTTCATTAGTGAAGTGACGGCGTAACAGCGTCTGTGGTGGTGCACTGGCCTGCATAGAAATTATCAGAGTGAGGATCCTAGAATGGTAAACTTATCAGCATGTCTTAATAACTTTGTTTATTAATGGTACACGTTATTGGTCTTGTTGGAGTGACGGTGAAAAAAAAGATCCAATGAGGAATTCGGCTGTGAAGCGACAGCAAATGGTAGTTTTAGATGAATGCATGGAAATGTTTTGAACAGTTGAGTGTTCTTACCTGAATTTGACATTTCTTTGAGTTTCCAGACCCGTTCACATGTAAATGGGTCTCAACTTGCCACTAAATTCTCCAATCTAAACCATTCTCAACCTCTCCCTAATGTATACATTTTCATTGTTGAAGTTCTGAAATGACGAAATTATTAGCTTTTCTTAATATTTATGTTTATTAACACTGAATGTTACTGGTCCTGAAGGAATGACAGTTTTAAAAAGGAAAGGTCCAATGCTGGATTCAGCTGTGAAACCACAACAAACTGATTTTTGGAGATTGCACAGAAATTCATGATAGGTTTTACAATAAGGCTGTTCAGAGGCCCAAATTCAACAATTGTGAGTAAAATATCTCACTCTTTTCAATGATGTTAATTTTCAGTGTTGAGCACTAATTAAGCTACTTTCCCTGAGAAAATATTTGTCTCCGTATCTCGCTCTGGGGCTAATCCTGTGATTTACACATACTATCTTGCATCACTATAACTTCTGCCTTTGACAGAGCCTTATATCGTTCTCATAACTCAATAATAGTGTAAGTTCCTCTACGAACTCTGAGTGTTCTGTCTATAGCATAGTCTCCCTGCATATTTTTCAATTAACTATTTTCCTAAGATTATTGTTGCTCAGCAAGCCCGGGAAAGTATATAGAATATGGACTTAATTCGATGTGACCTGCAAATTAAATTAAGTGGTTTTACATATAAATGTATATTTATATACTCATATATATGTAGGCGTGGTACCCTTGACAAAACTCAGAGCGGTGAATTTATTCTTAGCAAGCGAAGTTTTCCTTTTGCAGTTTGGCAACAACTCTTCCCAGTGGAACGCAGATATAGACGGCAACGTGTGCAGACGGCACTTCGCGCTGACCGCTAACTGACCGCCAAGACGGGCGCTGATGTTGTGCCAGACGGGCACTGATGTCCAGTTTTATTTTTATTCTCCTTAGACACAAATTTTGTATATAATGTGTAAATAGTTTAATAAAATAAATTAATTTTATTTGAGCTTTTGTGCATCTTTTCCACCGTGGGAATAAATCTCCCCCCCCCAACACACACACACACACACACACACACACATATATATATATATATATATATATATATATATATATATATATATATATATATATATATATATATATATATATATATATATATATATATATATATATATATATATATATATATATATATATATATATATATATATATATATATATATATATATTATATATATATATATATATAATATATATATATATATATATATATATATATATATTATATATATGTATATATATATATATATATATATATATATATATATATATATATATATATATATATATATATATATATATATATATATATATATATATATATATATATATATATATATATATATATATATATATATATATATATATATATATATATATATATATATATATATATATATATATATATATATATATATATATATATATATATATATATTATATATACATGTATATTATCTGTGTATATATATGTATGTATGTATACAGATGTATATTCAAATATTCATACATGCGTGCGTATGTGGACTCATATTATAGTAATTAAAAATATGAGTATTTTTCCCCACCATTAAATTTTCTTAAAGTCTCATTTCATTGAAATTATATTACAAAATAGAAACTTATTTTGCAGAAGGGAATTAAATTTTAAAATACTAGCTTGGCTCCCCTTTCGATGCGGATCAGTAATTTAAAGCAAATAACTCAAAAAAACTACCTTGGGGTCCATTGAAAATGCTGGTGCATCCGGAAAAAAATACATTTCATTAAACACCGACGAAAAAAGTAAAAGGTGAATGATTTTAAACAACGGCGTTTAGGTCATCCGATAAAAACTGTATTGTCGCGCTCATTCAGTAGCAAGACTTTAAACTTCATCACATACCTACAACCTTTCGCATTGTTAGCTGTCATTAAATCCTGACAAACAAACGTGTTTCGTGTTTTCAGTGTTTTTGCAAAAGTCGAAAGAATGTTCTGGTTGGGGAAGTTTTCTCTCTTTTTTTCAATTTGTATACATAAAAAATAGTGTTTACAATTTGTAGTTTAGAAAAATCAGGAAGGGTTACTTTTAAGCGGAAGAAAAAAATAACATGTCATGGTAGAACAGATACAGCTTTTAAAATGACCGAAGATAATTAAATTCCTTTCCACGCTGGAAAAAATATAAAAGAATTAAATGTATTCTAAAATATTAAACGATGTAATAGTTTTCAAACAGAAATTTGATGATTTTTTGCTTACAATTTTAAAAACTTTACACGCGTGAGATGATAGAAAAAATTAAATCGCAATCGGTGTTTTAAAATTAGTTTCAGAATTTTATTGCTTTTAGTCTACACTTCCTTTTTTAAATTTTAGTAGTTTTTTTTATTCTGCAAAGCATTAAAATTTTATTTAATAATGCAGGATGTGATAAATATTTAATAAAAAGTAATAAAATAGTTAAAGTTTGCTGAAATTTTTATTTGTTACGCATGCATAAAATTATATGCAGTAGCAGAATTGTTTATATCAGAAATTAAAAAAAGAAAACGTGTAAATATTTAAGCAAAAATGTTCCTAATTACTTTTTAAAGGAATATAATGCATTTTAGTTTAATGCATAGATAATACCATTAAAAATATAAGTTAAAAATTTAATTGCATACTTAATATTTTTATGAGATATAATATTTTTGGTCTTTTCGCAGTATAGCATATATTTTTCAGAAATTGAGACAAAATGTTTTATATTAGAAATACAGAAACGTTTAGAAAGTATGCAATAAAAACTTGCAAAACTTGCAATAAAATCATCTATTTTGTAACATTCACTTCCATTACTTTATTTTTGAGTTCCGACCTTTCATTTTCTTCTGAAACCTTAGATTTCTTCTTAAATCTCAGAAATGGGTTATAATACAAACTGTTTGTGATGGGTATGTTGGTTTGGTTTGGTCTAGAGCGCCATGGTCTACTGTTTCCCTACAAAAGGACTAATGAAACCAGGGTCTACTACTTAAAGCCGTGTACTACCTGTAAAAAAACACACCCTTTCGAAGTCGGGTATAGGATGTTGAATTTCTGGTTCGGTATGACAGTCTGACAGCAATGCGTTACACAGGGGTCAAGTCAGCATTCGGCAAATATAATTTTAAAACAATGTAGACAATCTAGACAAATAAGTACAACCAATGTAGTTTCCGTATGTGCGGGGGATACTTCGCAGGAGTCCTGCTCAGGTTAAAAGGTCAATTGACCTGGTGTACTACATGGAACTTTTTGACATGAGAGCAGGTGTTGGTGATGGAAGCAATAACTGCACAGGGCAGTTGTGATGGCCATTAGTGAAGGGGTACTTTGACCCTTCCGGTGTGGTTGTAGGTTAAAATCTTCATGGCCACACGATGGCACCTTCATATGCGGTGAGCCAGTCAACCAGGCTCCTGGCTTTCCTTATCAGTACCGGGTTTTTGATTAGGCTCCCTGCCGAGAGTTCCTTGGATGTGTCAGAAGGTTTCTTAAGATGCAAGTCGTGTGTCAGAGGGCAGTCGTGCAGATAGTGATTGAGTCCACGACTGCACCGCAGACACAATATCCCGATGAGCTATCCGAGACGAGGAACCTGTGAAGATACTGAGGGAAAGGTCCATGGTTCGTAAGGAGGGCATCTACTGCCGCATTTCCACTAAGTCTAATCAATTTCACTTTTCTTATGAATCCATAGAGAACCCTGCCTGAAGTGGTCGATTCCCAGTAGTTTTGCCACTCGAGGAGCAACCCTTGCTTAAGTTTTTGTTTTATTAATGAGCTAGTGAGTAGGAGTTTTATTTTGGCCTGCGAAGTGTCGCTTCTTTGGCCAGTTTATCGGCCGCCTCATTGCTGTCGATGCCACAGTGAGCTTTGATCCAGCGGAGGTCAACTTTTTTGTTGGTTATTTCCAGGCTTTTCAGGGTTGCCTGAATAACCTGAACTCGATTCCAAACGGCTACGAACATCCATGCCATCAGTGGTATTCAATCCATGAATTTCGGTACCGAAGAGCAAAGTTCTACGATTCGGCCGTCATTCGGAGTTCACTGGATTGGAGCGGTACAGTCTACATTTTTGCATCACACGTTCTTATGAGACTGGAGCCTACATCTTAAGCCAGTTTCGAACGGTTACGACCATCTATGTAAGAAGTGAGATTCAAACCCAGGAACTCCGATAGTGAAGAGCAGCCCCTTTCTCATCCGGCTATCCATAATTTTAAAAGATTTATTTATTCTAAAATAAGTTGATATTTTAGTTCTGCAATATCTTTGCGAATTTTATACATACTCTCTACTTCTGTTATTTTTATATTTTAGTTTATACACAATATTCGCTAACTTCGCTAAGCGTGGAGTATATATTTAAACCTTATTAAAATTCTAAGTATGGTATCAGATAATAGAAGTAAATACAACAAACAACCTTGATCTAGAAGTAAAAAGCGTAGAACATAAAGATCTGTTTTCGTCTTCAGGAATAATATATCGAAAAGAACCATGAATGTTAGTTATTAACGTGACACGTTGGTGTTTTTTTCCAAAGCAATAGGACTTTTTATTATTATGCCTCTTCTTTTTATTCAATAGTCCCTTAAAACATCCTGGCTTTCAGAAAATAGGGGAGACTGTAAGTAGTATATTTTGATTATATATTTATCTTAACACTAGATGTTAAAACAAGAAAAATGTAATTTGAAGAAAAATCTAAACTTTTTTTAAACACGTTTGTTCCTACAAGATTTTTATTTTAGAGGATATAACACCTTTCGAACAGAAAAGATTTCTCATTATAAAATATTTTTTAGCTCTATCGTAGAATAAAATGTTCTATTAGTTCTATAGTAAAGAGTTTACGGGTCATCTTTCACTTCCAGGATCGTAAAATTAAAAGTAAAATATACCAGTAAAAATAAAAGAAAAAATAAATATTTTATTCAAAAGATATATTTTGACATACATAACATCAGAATTTCTATGACGTTTTCTATATTAAATCCAGAGGATAGCATAAAAAATGGTATTTAAGAGGCAAACAACTGAACTTTTTTATATAACATACTGATCAGCGTAAAGATTTACATTAGAGACGAATTAAAAACAGATTAAACAGGTATTAAAACAGATTCACCTTTGATTACTGCACGTTTGAAAATCGATGACTGATACATGTATCTGCACTATCTTTAGGTTATGATTTATATATATACTTGTGTGTGTATGTGTATTATATATATATATATGTATGTATGTGGAGAGAGAGAGAGTGAAAGAGATTATTAACATATATATGTATTTTTACACATATAAACATTCATATATATAGAGATATATATACACAGGGCTGGTGCGTGACGTGTGCTAAGCGTTTGGCGCATATTGGCATGGTATGCCAAATGTGCAGTATCGCAAAATCTAATAGAACTACAGAACTACTTTGATATACCCCCCAAATCGGAAATTTGGTGACTGTTTTTTCTCGCCAAGCAAAATACCTGGTTTTGGCGCTTTTTTTTTCTCGCCAAGATGGATTCTCTCTAAATACAAATAATTAATACATAAAAAATACGGAATCATTAAATACAGAAAAAAGAATACCTAAAAATACAATAAATACATATAAAATACAAATAAATGACACTGAATAACATATTATATGCAATTTACACAAAAATTTTAACAAATACAATTGAAAATACGTGTCGACAATCTAATAAAAAGAATTATTTATACAGAAATTTTGGATTCCTCCCAATTTACCCCAGCAGCAATTTCAATAAATTTATTGAAACAATCAACATTAGCCGCTAAACATGATTTACGAAACATGTACATCGCAAGGTAAAATTTAAAATCTGCCTTGCGATTGTACGTAGGCAAAGAAGCTTTAACATGCCTCCACGTACTTTCAATTGTATTTATATGACACCCGGAATCGGGGTCTACAAATATCAAAGAATGATTTACTTTTAAATGCTCAAAACCCTTATCCGTCAAACAATCATAACTTTTCCATCAATCGGAATAAACAGACGTACCTGGCTTAATCCATTCCTTAATTACCGACAACAACGTCTCCTGAGACCTATCATGCACAACAACCAAAAAAACCCTACCTGATCCCCTTTCAGCACCACCAAAAACCCACTGACCTTAAACACTATGACCCCTATTGTACTTCCTTTTGCCAAACTTTGACTCATCTATTTCTACAACAACACCATCACCACCTACCTTCTCAGAATTCTCCTCAATATAATTCAAAATGGTCTCGTTAGTGAATTGCCTCCAATCTGCTAAAGTTGTACCAGAGAAACCATACTCTTCTGCAATCCTACCTGTCTTAGTGCCTCTCAAAATTTTATACGTAATAAACAAAAACTCAAACAACTTAAGCTTAGACTTGGAAAACCAAAAATTATGCCTTATCGACATTTCAGTGTAGCATTGATTACCACCTACCATTTTGTGACAAACATACACAAATCCATCCGAATACGACTTCTTCAACTTCTGTTTCATACCAGACTCACATTTCTTACACACTGCAGCCTTCAACAATTCAACCTCCATCAAAAAATCAATTAACGTCTGCATATCCTGAGCAAAATGATGCAAAAATAAACAATTAACAATACCTGGCCTTCCAACTGTCGGCCTACCCGACGAAAATGAAGCACAACTATCAATTTTTCGACTCAAAATTCCCTGAAAGTTTTCAACAACACTATATACAGTAGGCATATTGAAAGCTAAAAGATAAAAATAATTAATAGAAAAAAATATAATTGGGTATACAACCATATTTGTAGCAAAGTACAGCAAGTCAAAAATCCACTTGATCACTTCACAAAGAAATGGAGGTAAAACATATAAGAAATCCAAAAATTGTTGCCACAAAACTTAAAAAAAAAACTAAAAAAAAATGGTACAAAATACAAGAATATACTAAATTTGGCAACAGCAAAAACCTAAATTGGCAACACCAAAATAAGAAACAACAACCCTAAAAAGTCCGTAGGGAGTGCCAGATTTGGCTCGTAATTTTTTGGGAGGTATATCAAAGTTGTACAGATGGTACAACATGTGGACCAATTTCGGAATTTTAACAGAAGTTCAATCGAATCATTGGTTTTATTCATATCGCATTACTCTAATTGAAAGTAATTTATCAAGTACTGAAGACTAAGCGTTCGAGAAGAGAGCAAGAAATCAAGTGCATTGAAGGGCTTATTCGATTCTGCCGAATACCTACATCAGGTGAGACAAACAGTCAGTTAATAATCGGGCAACATACAATAAGCAAAGTGTTGCTCTTGATCTACATTCTAAATTTGTTTTTGTTGAAAAAATTTAAGTGCTTTTTGTTTGTTTCTTGTCATAGAAAAAATAGATCAGAAAAGAAAATTATGTGATTGGCAAAATAAATTAAATCTATAGTTCGGCATACCTCTTTACTCAATAAAAACATTTTAAACATTTTTAAGGAGTATTTGTTTAGCCAACTCATCTCCTTTATAAAATTTTACGTATATGAAATTAAATGAATTTTTTATTTTATTTTTGAAAAACGCCACATAACTGTTGAACACACTGAAAGCAAATATCAAGAGACGGTCTTGCATGTATACATTGTGCATGTGTGTGTATGTGTGCATGTGTATTTGTGAAATTGTATTCATAAACTATTCCTTGTGAAAAATATTCAATTAATCCATTTATAAGGGTACCTAAACGATTTCCGAATGGTAGAACGCTGTTCCTCGGTAGCGGACTTCGAGTATTCGAATCTCGCTGCTCGTATAGATGTTCGTAATTGTTCGAAATTGGCTTTAAGCTGTAGTCCCGGACTCATTAGCCCTCTTGAGCTAAACAGTAGACAGTAGCGCTCCAAACTAAATCATTTAGGATGGTTCCCAATGACCGACTTTGAAGATATGATTTCTTATAAAACATAGTAAACATTTTACATATTAACGATAAGTTTTATTTTTGTTGAATCTCTTCGAAGCTGAAATTTTCTATTGTTTTAAATATAAATAAATAAAACCTTTCCTTACTAGATAAGAAAATTCATGTTCGAGCGTTTGCATCGACGAAATTTCCAGTTAAAAGCATATATTTTGTAAAATGTCAGTTACACATATTATTTCCCAGTACCAAACATTAGGATGTTTTCAGCGTTATGATGAACAAACTTTTACTGAAATTGTGAAATCTATAAAGCTTATTGCTGTTTAAAATGCTGTTAACAAATGAATAGTCTATGATGTCTAGACTTTAAGAAGCACATACTTGAAAGAATTATAGAATCATTTGATAAATTACTTTCTGTTCTAATCTTCTTTGAGTACTTTACTGCGATATTTTCTACAATTACCATACAATGGTTTTACTTTATAGATGATAGTTATTTCAGTTCTTTAATGTATATAGCAATATTACACACACACACATATATATGTACATATATATGTCTAAGAGTCTCTCTTTCTTTCTCTATATATATTACAGATATATATATATATATATATATATATATATATATATATATATATATATATATATATATATATATATGTGTGTGTGTATGTATATATATATGTGTGTGTGTGTATATATATATATATATATATATATGTATGTATATATATGTATATGTATATATATATGTATATGTGTGTATATATGTATATATATGTGTGTATATATATATACACATATATATATATGTATATCTATATATATATATATATATATATATATATATATATATATATATATATATATATATATATATATATATATATATATATATATATATATATATATATATATATGTATATATATATATATATATATATATATATATATATATATATATATATATATATATATATATATATATATATATATATATATATATATATATATATATATATATATATATATATATATATATATATATACAGACCATTCATATTAATGATAATTATATTCTAAAATATAATTTTTGGCGTCTCTCTACCTAAATCTACCTAAATTAATTTAAAATTATAGTTTAGAAATGAGAAATAATTTCATCACTTAAAAAAGAAGATTCTGTCTCTTTTTCACCTATTTGAAAAAAATAACATTTTGAGAGGTCGAAGGGATTAATGTTCCAAAAATGAAGAAGGATACACCTTTTCGTTTTGGAGAAAAAATTTGCTCTTCACTTCTCACTATTTCACGTTAGCTTACCAGCTTAATTATCATTAATTGGCATTTTTTCATAATTTGTAAGCATCAGATAAAGAAACGTTAATTAGAGTTGGAATGAGAAAATAAGAAACATATGTATTATGCGGCTTAGTTGGCGACTTTTTTGTCGCCAACGGGAAATGGTGGCATCTTGTAATATTATGTAACTTAAAAAACAAAATGTCAGTAAAGTTAATATTTTTTTATCTCTCTAAAACACAATAAAGACAATTTTAAAATTATATATTTATAAAACATTTTAAATTAACGCGTAAGCTTGCTTCAGACTGAATCTTAAAGATACTTATACCGTAAGTTGTTAAATTAGAAAATTCGGTATTTCATCTTACACCAAATCCCTCACATTTCCAAAAACAGCTCTTGGATCCATAAAACAAAAATACTATACATTTTTGCAATATAATTTTTTAAATTTATAATGCATTACCTGTGAAGTATACAATTCATATAGTTCATCTTCAAGGCAATTGTAATTAATTTTTTAGAAGATAATTTTTGATAGGAAACAACATGGAAGAAATAAGACGGAAGTAATTAGGACAAAACTAGAACAAGAAATATTTAACCATCATTATGCCATAATAAATTTAAGAATAAATAGTAAGAAAAAGTGCAAATACCTTTCTAAATTAGTAAAAAAGGTGCCAATTACACAGTGACTAGACGTTAAATAACTTAAATAAGAATAAGAGATAAATGAGAAATATACAATCAGATTTAGTAATACGTCATTATAGAACATACTTATTCCTATTTGAACAAACAATACGAGATAAACTAAAGATAATATAAATTATATTATAGAATTATTCTAACCTAAAGTTTAAAATTTATTTTCTCAAAATAAAAATGGTGTTCATCTATATTAAGCTACACAAAATGGATTACAATTTTCCCTTCTGAAAAAAGAAAAAATTGATGCTATTATCAGAAATAATTTTAGATAATTTAAATATAGATAAAAGCAAGTTGTAAAAACTACCTGTAAAACTATTGTGGCTTAGTAACTAAATACTTGGCTTTTTTTAAATCCAGAAAGTAAAATTAGATGATTATCTGAATATTTTGACCATAATATTTAAAATTTTTGTAGATTTTATATAATACCGCCATTAATTATCACTCTATATAATGGAATCTGGTTAAATAAAATTCCCAGAATTTTTTAAGTGCATTGATATATTTCTCGACTTTAAACTAATAACCAGATAAAATTTATTCGCCTTTTAAATAATTTTATGATGCCTCAAATAATTAATTTTGAAAATCGTTAGCTCAGAAAGACAAATTTAGACTAAAAGATTTAGCATTTTGGATGTTTTTTATAATTAATATCTGCTTTAATTATGAGTATGTAATACTGATATACTTGTAATGATATTTTTATAACTCAAATAAGAATAACAGACATATGAGAAATATACAATTAGGAATAGTTTTATAATACACTTCGTTCATAAATGTATGAATAATTAGATTAAATTATACTTTATTGTAGAACAGACTTATTCTTATTTAAACAAACAATAAGAGTGAAATTAAAAATAATATAAAATCTATTATAAATATTCTAACTCAAAGTTTAAAATTTATTTTCTCAAAATAAAAAATGTGTTCACCTTTAAGCTACACAAAATGGATTACAACTTTTCCTTCTCAAAAATAGAACAACAAAAATTGATGCCATTATCAGAAATAATTTTAGATAATTTAAACATAGATAAACGCAAGCTGTAAAATTTACCTATGAAACTATTGTGGCGTCGTAACTAAATCCTGGTCTTTTTTATCCAGAAAGTAAAGATTATCTGCATATTTACACCAAAAGAATTTACATTTTTTGTAGATTTTAATTAATACTTCCATTAATTAAAATCCTATATAATGGAACTTGGTTAAATAAAATACAAAGAATTTTTTAAAAATCTGTTGATACCTGTTTCGACTTTAATCTACTAGCAAGATAAAAGTTATCCAAATAAAATTCTCCTTTTAAATAATTTTATGATGCCTTAAATAGTTAATTTCGGAAATAGTTTGCTCAAAAAAGAACTTTAGACTAAAAGATTTAGCATTTTGGGTGGTTTTTATAATTAATATCTGCTTTAATTATGAGTATGTAATACTGATATATATGTAATGATATTTTTATAGCTCAAGAAGAACAGATAAATGAGAAATATACAATTAGGATTAGTTTTAGAATACACTTCGTTCATAAAAGTATGAATAATTGGATTGATACCTTATTGTAGAACAGACTTATTCCTATTTGAACAAACAATGAAAGAGAAACTAAAGTTAATATAAAATATATTTTAAATATTCTAACCCAAAGTTTAAAAATTATTTTTTCAAAATAAAAAATGTATTCATCTCTATTAAGATACACAAAATAGATTACAATTTTTCCTTCTCAAAAAAGAACAACAAAAATTGATGCCCTTAACAGAAATAATTTTAGATAATTTAAACGTGGATAACAGCAAGCTGTAAAATTTACCTCCCAAACTATTTTGGCGTCGAAACTAAATCCTTGGCTTTTTTTTATCCAGAAAGGAAAAATGGATTATCTGTATATTTAGACCAAAAGGATTTAAATTTTTTTGTAAATTTTAATTAATTAAAATCCTACATAATGGAACTTAGTTAAATAAAATTCTGAGATTTTTTTTAAATCTGTTGATACCTGTTTCGACTTTAAACTACTAGCAAGATAAAAGTTATCCAAATAAAATTCACCTTTTAAATAATTTTATAATGCCTTAAATAGTAGATTTCCGAAATTGTTTTCTCAAGAATACAAATTTAGATTAAAAGATTTAGCATTTTGGGTGTTTTTTATAATTATATCTGATTTAATTATGAATATGTAATACTGATATATATGTAATGATATTATGACTCAAATAAGTATAACAGATAAATGAGAAATATACAATTAGGATTAGCTTTAGAATACACTTCGTTCATAAATGTATACATGATTAGATTAAATGATACTTTATTGTAGAACAGACTTATTCTTATTTGAACAAACAATAAGAGTGAAATTAAAGATAATATAAAATCTATTATAAATATTCATACTCAAAGTTTAAAATTTATTTTCTCAAAATAAAAAATGTGTTCACCTATATTAAGCTACACAAAATGGATTACAATTTTTCCTTCTCAAAAATAGAACAACTAAAATTGATGCCATTATCAAATTAATAAGAATGATGATACACTGATGACTACAGTATTTTAAATTATGTGGACATTATTTTAAGTTATTTCATATATATATATATATATATATATATATATATATATATATATATATATATATATATATATATATATATATATATATATATATATATATATATATATATATATATACATATATATATATATATATATATATATATATATATATACATATATATATATATATATATATATATATATATATATATATATATATATACATATATATATACATATATATATATACATATATATATATACATATATATATTATATATATATATATTATATATATATATATATATATATATATATATATATATATATATATATATATGTGTGTGTGTGTGTGTGTAATAACTTGATATATTAAAAATAAACTAAAAATATATAAACCAGACTGTTGTATAGTATTTGAGTAAACTATTATAAAATAATGAGCATCTAGAGACAAGATTAAAACAAAAATAAATTTACCATACTATTCTCAAATAATTTTAAAGAAAGTAAGTTTTTCTGTAAGTCTAGACATCGGAGACTATTCATTCATAAGTAGGATAGAATTGTTAAAACCTTTTTAAACAGTTATCAGATTTCCCGATTTTAGGAAATGTTTGTGCTTTCTTTCCAGACTCGTTGTAGTCTCTGATTTGTGAAAAGATATAATTTGCATTTCAAATGTCGCCGATACAAACACACGAAAACAAGAGAAAAGTATTGTTTTTGTTGCTTGGGATAGACATTCTGCATTCAAAATTAGAATTTCAGCTTAAAAGAAACTCTCAAAGAAATATATATCGTTAATGTGTTGAATCAATATTTGTTAGATGTAAAAAAGTTCAAAGAAATTAGTCTTAAAGAGCTGAGTGAATTAACAAACATAAATCTTATTTAACAAGAAAACATTTATGACTAAAAATATGATACAAACATCCTTACATATATGTATATAATATTTTCAAATACACATTAATGTAATAACATACATGAACTACGTCAGCTCAGTCTGAGTTAGCCATCGAGTTCTTAACCGTAGGGATGTGGATTCGACTCTGACATCTTTAAAAATCATGCCATGTTCAGTAATGACGTATGGGGGACATACGGTAGTTTCGTCTTAACAATATCCTCTAAGTGTTCAACGATTTTTCTGGAAGTAGCAGGTAAAGTCTGGGGATTTCTGTTTGGTGCTTGTTTCTAAACTCCGAAGAATCGTTTGCGAAGCATTCATCCAACTACACGTTCACTCCGTTGGTGCCAAATGAGTAACACTTTAACACACGAGATCGGTGTATCTCTGTATAGCGTTATGATAATCGTCTATTTTGCCTCCTGTAATGAATAAATGACATGCAATACACATACACACACACACATATATATATATATATATAATACACATATATATAAGTACACACACACACACACACACACACACACACACACACACATATATATATATATATATATATATATATATATATATTATATATATATATATATATATATATGTATATATATATATATATGTATATATATATGTATATATATATATATATAAATATCTATGTATATTTATACATATATATATATATATATATATATATATATATATATATATATATATATATATATAAGTAGAGTTCTGGGTGGTTATTGCCACTCAGCAGTCGTGGAACCTTGCGACGAGAATGACAACGAAATAAAGACTTTCGAAAATCAAACTATCCTTGTTGTATATTCATCTCGCCAACTCAATTGTCATATGCACTAACTTTGTCGAAACTATACGGAAACTGTTTTTAAATGCAATATGCTTTTATAGTTTTAGGTGCCAGAAAATTGGCGATCACGATATGTCACCTGGTTTGGTTTGGAGTGCTACGATCTACTGTTTTGCAACACGAGGACTAATGAGATCGGGATCTACTGTTTAATGCCGATTCCATATGGGATTCGAAGCCACGAACTCTTGTTTCCGAATAACATGAAATATTAAAGACATTGGTCTCAAGTAATTATATATTCGTGTAAACAATTACAGCGATATTTTATATACACAAAGGTGGATATGAAGGGAAATGAGTGTAACAGTATATATGTAACGGATGTTAATGACCTACTACAAAGTTGGAATTGTATGCATGCTGGATAGAGTCCAGTCTTAAGGCTATGAATGAACACACTAGAATTGGAAATAAAAATGTTAAATTTATTCTGACAATTCATATTTGGCGTTTTCTAGTCAAAATATTTTATATTTACTTATAAAGTGCTGCAAACGAGTCAGCCAATCCTATAAGATTAGTCACACGAAAACGTATAAGTGAAACTAATCTACGTAAAGGTGTTGTGTAAAAATAGTTCAGCTAAGCAGAAATTAATTTGATGTTGTCGAATTTGCAAAAGGTTACGTCAAACGATGACATTTAAGAATATAATTAAGGCAACAATTTATTTTAGAATACAGTTATAATTAAGTTGCTTATTTTGGTTTTGTTTGGAGCACAATGGTAGGCTGTTTTGCTACACAAGTGATAATGAAACCAAGGCCTATTGTTTAAATCGATTCCAAACGGCTTCAAACATCTATACCATCATCGGCTTTCGAGCCTGTGACCGCCAGTACAGAAGAGCAGTGCTCTACCATTCGGCCATCATTTGGCATACAGTTGCTTAGCTTCTTAGTGCGATCATTCATACACACTCATGTGTAAAATTTGAGAACAAATACTTTTTATTTCCATGCATATCAAATTGCAGTTAGCGTGTTTAAAATGTTATAATTAAATTATGTAAAGTTATACTTAATCTTACTAACAAAATTACGATCGGTTTGAAATATATAAAATAAATTAACAATAAAAAATCTCATGGATAGCAGAAACTATAAGATCAAATTTTATAATGTAATGTTTACAGACTATTTAGATATAGCCTTCGACGAACAGTTGTGCAAGATATTGTATTATCAATAGCCTCTGCAACCATAGATGTCACAAGTTTGTAGATCAGTCTTCAGTTGCAATCGGCTACAACAGCAATACATTTCTCTTCGAGAGTCGTAACCGTTCGACGACCGGCTATGAGTATTCGGACAACTATTTGGTTATTTTGAAATTGTTTTCATAATTGCTAAACGACGGAATGATGAACCCTAAAGAAACGAGAAACGTTTGTGATAGGCTGTCCTGTTTTAATGCGTCTCACAGTGTGACAGCTATCAGAATATTTCATTCGTTTTCTGGAAACCATAGAAATACATATTGTTTGAAAACAATCGAACAAATACTCTGGACACCTTTCATTAGCACTAACATATGTAACTTCAGTAACTTTTCACAATGTCTGCTTCCCATAAGACTACCTGGTTTGCATAGCTCTCGAAGCGAAACCGTGATTGGCTGTTACCTAACATATCTACATAGTTAACCTTCTATATCTGAAGCAAATTCAACTTTTTTTGTTCTGACTGGTTTACAGAAGTTAACATTTTCTACTTTTGGAAGTGAGAGTAATAACATCAAACTGTTCAATAGTTGTATTTAATTTTTAGTTAAACGAGGACTAAACATCACATACTTACTTTGTAACCCTTTAAAATCCTGTACGTCACACAAACATATTCTATTTTATACGATTGTATACCACAAAATAAATAAATTCTATAAAATATAGTACACAATAAACTGTATTTTACGCAGACAATAATTTGGTGCAGCTCTTTAAAAGTAGTTTTTTTTTCCGTTAGACAGATGAAATTTAAAACTCTCATATGGAAACAACCATAGAGTAGCCTATTCTAAAAGTAGGCTGCGAACATATACGACAATTTGATACCTCGAACTACAATTTCCGATGATCTACAGATTCGTCCATATTTCTGCCCGTAACACGTCAAACATAGCTATTTAAAGCAGAAAGTAAGAAAATCTAAATTTGTTATGCAAAAAGAGGAAAAATAAGGCTATCTTTCAGTCTAGATCGTCTCAACAGATGATTATTAAGAAATACACGTAATTTACTAATAGACTTAATAAATAATGCTTTTTACATATAACTGATTCTAGAAAAAAGTTTCCAGACTCTAAAACAAAATCCTAATTGATGGAACTACTAAAGCTGCATCATTAAGATCTGGCGAAAGATTGGATTTGCATGTGAAATGTCATTGCAACAATCACTCGGAAGGAAAAGAAAATCCTTTGTCCGTTAGTAAAGACAATTTTTTCCCCAAAGTAAGGAGAACATTTCAGTTTTGTTTTCATAAAATTTGAAAAGAAAATATATCATTAATGCCTGACATTAAAAGTCAGTTTTTTTTAAACTAAATTTGGGAATTTAAAATATTTAGGTATCTTACACCGTTATTTTTACTATATATATATATATATATATATATATATATATATATATATATATATATATATATATATATATATATATATATATATATATAAATATATATATATAAATATATATATATATATATATATATATATATATATATATATATATATATATATATATATATATATATATATATATATATATATATATATATATATATATATATATATATATATATATATATATATATATATATATATATATATATATATATATATATATATATATATATATATATATATATATATATATATATATATATATATATATATATATATATATATATATATATATATATATATATATATATATATATATATATATATATATATATATATATATATATATATATATATATATATATATATATATATATATATATATGTGTGTGTGTGTGTGTGTGTGTTGGAAAAAGAGAGAAAGTTTATGTATATACACAGAGGGTATTCACATATTTTTGCAACAATTTTGCAGAGATTATGTGAACATTTATAATACATCTAATACACTGTCTACCAATAAGTATTTCTACACCTGTGATAGAAAAGAAAATCTTTATTCAAAACCAATAGTTGGTTGCCTCCACGAGAGGCAGTTACAGCGTGAACTTTCCAGGGCATACTTTCCACAAGTGTTTGTATTACGGCTAGTGGTATCGTCTGCCACTCGGTTTGAAGTAGACATACAAGTTTCTTCACCGATTTTGGAGGGTAGTGCACCCCTTATTTCTGCGATTCAACTCGTTTCAGAGGTTATCGATAGGGATCAGGTCTAGGCTTTAGGCAGGTCAGTCCATTCGATGAAATCCATTGGCACCATACCAAACATTCATTAACCTCGAAACATGACAACTGGCATTGTCGTCCTAAAAGTAATAGGGAACCAACCCATAAAACTGACTCAACATAGGAAGCACATTGTCATCCAAAATAGTGCAGTAGGCATCGGCGTTGAGCTTACCATGAGTGGGGACCATGTTTCCCAGTCCATACCAGGAGAAACATCCACAAATCTTAATTCCACCTCCGCCGAACTTGACTGTTGGCACAATGCATTCTGGCAGGAGACATTCTCCAGACAGACACCAGACCCTGCCATCAGAATGGTAAAGTGTGAACCTTGATTCCTTGTTCCAAAGAACCCGTTTCCACTGATCTACGGTCCAATTTTGATGTGTTTTGCACCACATTAACCGAGCAGCGCGGTTGGACTTTGTGATCAAAGGCTTATGGGCAGCAGCACGACAATGGAATCCAAGCATCCTTACGGGTGGTATTAATTGAAACAATACTCCCGGATGTCTGTTCAAACTCCTCGCGGACGAGGGCCATCCGTTGGGTGCGGTTCTTCCGAATTTCTGTGGACAGCACTCGTCGATCTCTATCTCCCATTTCGTTGGTCTGCCGACTAGGGGCACATTCCTATTACCACCGCTCATCTTCTACTTCTTAATCACTTAGTCTACTGTCGATTTTGGGTATTTCAGATCGCTAGATATGTTCTTTAAGGACCGGCCACTTTTATGATACCCGATAATTATATCCTTCTCGAAATCAAAGATCTCCGAACTGCGCGGCAACTTACATGCGACTAATGCCGATGCTGTTTCTTACACGATATATACCGGCGGAGGACATGACGTACCACAGGATCGCAGATATCATCATTTGCATAGGTGTCCAAATACTTATTGGTAGGCAGTTATATTCAGTCTGATAGCTCTTGGTTGAACTATTGTACAACTGCCTTCTTCACAATATTCCAAATCGGCATGCCGCGTAGAAATATATGTTTGAAAAGTAGAAATACAACGTAATCTACAAAAAACATTTGGTGACTTGTGTAAAATACATTTAAAGTGAAAAGCTTCAATTCCGGTTACGTTTTCACCCTTTACTGGTCATTTGTTTACCAGAAATGTTTGACCCTGGGGTACCTGAGTGATCTTTTAATAGCGTTCTTCCTGGTAGTCTAGAGATGAGCTCTGTAGGTTTTGGGCCTTACTGGGTTGGATCCCAATAAAATCAGACCATGACGGACCTCTGGTAAGTCAGCATTGGCTAGGTAGCCGTTGTTGATTGCTGTTGAAGTGATTGGTCATCAAAATTTTGCTGCCGTGTGTCTTCGGATGAGTCTGCATAAAACACTATTACAAGAAATGTTTCTAAAAAAATCATATCTTTTGTTGTCTATAGCTGAAGTCCTAACCTAGAATAAAAGAAAAGCAATTGTGTTTTATATTTTCATAAATAATGAATTTCAGCATTTTTTTAATCACTTTGCTATACAAATGCCTCTAAATGTTGACTTTTTGAAATATATATTAAAGCTCCTGGGCATAACTCAAACGATTTTCACTCAAAATTTGGAAATTTTGTGTTTCGGGATAATATAACATTTATGCATCTTCATGAAATCCGCACTCGGCCAAAAATCTCAACATAACGGTCATTAATTTTTCCCTTCTAAAGATTGGCGTAGAAAGAAGTCATGCGTTTGTTGCGCCAAATGCCTGATCTATCCGAGTTTCTGGTTTCGGATCCAATAGTGTTAATTTAGTAAGAGTTTTTGTCCTTATAGACGCTTTACGACAAGCGTGTGTTCAGCTCCATACTTAGTAATAAATTAATAATAAAAACTTATAGTCTATTTAGTTTAAGAATACGTACTGAAAATTTTCTTTTATTTACTTTTGTGGAATGGCAACGTCGGACTCACAGAAATTCGTCATGTTTGGAATTGATACCGCTGATTATTTTTGCAGGTAAGCTCTTATAACAATAAGCTACATCGGTTCAACTTTTTTTTTACTTCTTCCAGTGAGCCATCGTCAAAGGCATACAGAATAGGACCGGTTTGAACTAGGAAGAAACTTCGGACTTCTCCCAACCAATAGAAGGGCCCTTGGTTTGGCGGAATTCTGACCCTCCGTTCTTGAGTGGACCCCTGTTTTTTCTCCGCGGGGCAGTCTGATTTTTTTTTTAAAGGACAAGGTGGTTACCGCAGAAAAGAAGAGGGGGAACGCTGCTGGTACCCGCTGCTTGTGGGATAGACATTTTAGAGAAACACGAAAAAAAGGAAAATCGAAGCCATATTATTGCGAGGCCGAGACCGAATCCAGAGCAGTCTTCCATATCTACAAATGATAAGTCTTATTCCAGTTGTATCCCTTAGGTATTTAGATGTATACAATCATTTAATCAAGACATATTTGTCTATGTGTTTTTTTAATGAGTTTTAATTTCTTCTTTCACACTTCTTTCAAACACTAGGCCAACGTAACATTATTTTTACAGCTCTAAAATATAAATTTATTTAAATATTAGTAGTGTAATTTTTATTATTTCGTCACTGATGATTCCCATCATTGTATCTCTACGTTATTGGAGTAGTCGGAAAATAAAAGAAGATATTTTAGCAAAAAAATTTTTAAGCATTAAGAATTCTATTTAATACTTTTATTTCTGCCTGTCGTCTTCAACTAGGAACAATAAGATTTCATTTTTTATGTTTAAGAAAAGGCGATAATTTATAAAAGTGATGAATTCGGAGAAGTAGACTATTAGTGATAGTGTAAATTATAAAATAAATAGAAAGGATTTTTAAATTTTGCTCGCTTTTAAGCTTAATATTCATCAGACATTTCTCGCGAAGACTGCTAAATAGGACCATGCCAAGATTTTTGGATCCCAGGTTGTTTAAATACAAAGTATTATATTTTGTAAGTTCTTATTTTTTTTTTAATTTTTCTAATATTTTACATTTATTTTTATTTTGTTAATAACATTTCTGTGTATTATATTTTTTAAACATCTTTTCTTATGTTTCTCGCGAATATTAATTGAAGTTACAGAAGAATTCTCTGTAGACATGTTTTCTAAGCCATATTAAAATTTTTAATTTTCATTTATAAACGTGTAAACGGAAGCAATAAAAAGGAAAATGCTACAATTCTTATTTTGGTACTCATTTCAGAAAATTTTACTTAATAACCCTGAGTGAATAATTCACTCAGGGTTAATGTTTTTAAAAAGTTGTGGTTTAAATAGTAGAAAAAATTATTATAACACAAGAAAAAATATTTATTGGAAGAGAATGCATAAATATGATTTTTATGAAAGGGTATTCAAATTGTTTCTTTCATGAATTGTTACTGAATATTTAACAAGTTTAAAATTAACACCTTAAATAAATTAAACACAATAAATTAAATATTAAATAGGATCTTTTGGGGATAAACTGCAGTATTAAACAAAGTACTCATTCATGGTATAAAATCAAAGCATAAGCTTTA
>CM063501.1:170246270-170268270 GCA_032207245.1 Pardosa pseudoannulata
TTGGCTGGTTCACTTTAATGCAGTCAGAGAACGATATAAACTAATATAAAATAATTTTTAAGAGAGTGATATACAGGATTTTTGGAATAAATTCAATATCCTTAAATTTTCCTGATTTTTTAGATCGCCTAAAATATAGTTTACTTAGCACGAATTTTCAATAGGTAAAAATAACCCAATATGAGACAAATTAAGACAGTATGAGAAAAATAACCCAATATGAACAGTAGGATATCTCCAGTGGTGTCACGCCATTTAACTCTTCTTTGTTGACCTCAAACTTTTAGCATTCTACTAAAGAATAATCAGTTTGGCAGCAACGTCTTTAAACCAAGATCAGTAAATAGGCGTGAAATCACCGATTAGAAAACATTTCAGGGATGTCCGACGATGTATAATGAACATGGAAATTGGTTCTTCTACACTGCCTAGGACAAGCTGCTAGATTAGAGATTCTATATTGCACGAATTTTTGAAATATGTTTAAGGAGTAAATAACATTTATTTTTAGAGTTATAAAATTTATAGCTATCACACATGAGCATAATTCACAAATTTATGGCGACTTTTATACGATACTGAGTAGTTATACATTTATAAATGCACTGACAGAATAAGAAAAAAATTAATAAATGTTGTACAAATAATTGAAATTACACGTTGCAAAGCACTATACTTTTCAGAAGTTAAAATAATAAATATTTACTGATGTTCAGTAAGGACAGAACAGATTTGTCATTTTATTGGTTTTTATAATTTTTATTTTTTTAAACTTCTTAATAACTTTTTATATTTATTTTATCAGTCTTTTTTTGGGGGGGAGAGGGAATTCAGCAAGAAAAAGAGCAACTGCACTGTAGCAAGTCTAAATTTCACCTTATATTTCCCAAGGATTAAAAATATCCTTTTCAATAACTTTGTTGTGTTCTTAAGAAGGTTACATAACCAAACATCATTCCGCGACGCTAATGAGTGCATTTTTGAAGTTGACAATATTAAATTTAAATTTCAAAATATGACATATATGTAATGGACGTTTTTACCCTGTATAAATTCAAAATGGTATCCATGCCGGATACAGTGCAATTGCTACTCTATAAAAGAATACAGCAAAATTTAAAAATAAGATATATTAAGTATTTCAGACATTCATCTTTGGAGCCCTGGTGTCATACCGTTTTACTTAACTTATAAAGTTCTATGAGGACGCAAGTAAACCAGCAAATTGCATAATGAAGCTTTGAAGTCAAAATTAGCTACGCAAAGGCATAGTATAAAAATAGTTGAGCTAAGCAAAAATTTATTTGGTGTTCTTGAAGTTGCCAAATGTTACTACAATTAAAAGAAAAAGAGATATATTTCACCAAAGATTATATTACTAGGGATAGATTGCCATAAATTTTATTTAGAATAGTATATATATATATATAATATATATATATATATATATATATATATATATATATATATATATATATATATATTTTAAACAAAATTTCCCACTTCTAAACAATCTAAATTGTAAAATATAATAAATAAATAAAATTATGCATTGTGTTAATTTTTTAAATATTTCATCTAAATTTTAAAATTTATGACACTTATAAATGGTTTTACAAATGGATTTATAACTCTAAACCTCTCAAAGAAATGGGTAAACACTGTATTTCATTTTTATCTCGCCGCCTAAAATCTCTCTCTTTGAACATGAATTTGCTATCACTCACTATAAAAAAATAGTTGTAAAACCGTTTCGACTTCTCTGGAAAGATGGAATGAAGCTTCCGATATACAAAAAAGTAAGCTGTAGTCAAAAATGTTTTCAAATATCCGAGAAATAAAGACAAAAATAATTAAGAGTAATAACAATTTTTATATTTCAGAATATGGAGATTTTTATTTGTTGTTTAAAAGGGAATATAATCCAATATTAAAGAAAATATATGACATTTTCTTATTACTTCTTAGTATAGAAGATTTTTCCACTCCTACCAGTTGTCGAGACTTTGAAATCAAATTACAATCAGTATTTAAAAAATTCCTACACACACACACACACACACACACACACACACACACACACACACACACACACACACACACACACACACACATATATATATATATATATATATATATATATATATATATATATATATATATATATATATATATATATATATATATATATATATTATATATAATATCTCTCTCTCTCTCTCTCTATATATATATATATATATATATATATATATATTCAATCATACATCTATCTACCTATCTATGAAAACTATATACCTACCTATCTATGTACGCTCTAAATCAATCTACTTATCTACATATGTACAACTCTAATTATATTCATGTACCTACCTACCTACCCATGTAACTCTAATTCTATATCTATCTATCTATCTACCTAGCCAAATACCTGCGTACACTCTAAACCTGCCTATCTATCTGTCTATATGTATATAATCTGTATCTTTCTCTATGTCTTTATATATCTCCTTCTATGCATCTCCATTTCTTTATGAATAAATAAATATATCTTTCTGAATGACTACACAAGGTAGTCAGCTCTTATTTGTGCTACACGGTAAGGACAGGGTTAAAGGACCTGACGTTGAATAGACTGATTTGTCCAAATTTGGAGGTATTGATAAGCCAATCCATCTGTCTTAAAACTGAAAATTTAGGTGATCATCCAATGCTCTATAAATTACACATTTATGTCAGATATTCTGCTTGTGTTTTATCGAACTCTTAATGGGGCACATTACATTTTATGAGTTAAAATCTTTATTAAATTAGCTTTTATAAGATTTATCAAAAATTGTTCTGATCATTTTAGATTCATTTTCTAAAAATTCTTAAATAACACTAAACATTTTATAAGATTATTTTCGTTATATATAAGTTTTATTTATTAAATAAATAAACAAAATATACCCCGAAAGTAAACAAACAAATCAACAACCAAGGTTAATTTATGAAATATGGAAGTTAAAAAGATTTTATATTAAATTGATAAATACCCTTTTAATTCTGTTATAAAAAATATACGCATCTGGTATTTTAAAGCTGAAAAAAATCTTAAATATCTTAAGGAACTGCAAATTTAAGAAAAAATATCCACCATAAAATAAAAGGTTTAATTAACGTTAATAAAGCTTAATAAGCTTAATTAACGCTATTTGGCTTACATAATAAAAATTATTTAAATTTTATTTCATATAACATATTATGTTCTGATTTACTTGTATTAGTTAATGTATATTTTTGATTCTTCAATATGCGTATTGCTTCTTAAAACAAAACTATATATAGTTAATATTTACTGATAGTTAGAACCCTATTCATGATATAAGAAAAGTATTTTATTGTAATCTAAGCATAATTAGTTTTATACTTAATCATAAGTAGTTGGTTAAAATAATAATGTCAGTTTAAAATGCATATCTATCAAAATGCATTTGCATATAGTAGAGCACTGTAATCTTATTTGTTACCTTAACGATTGCATTGAAATTGCAACAAACCTGGGGAAAACACTGGAATTGAGTAAAATTTTATATGTTAGACCTATTCAAAAAAGCCTTTATGTAATTTCTTTTTAGTAATATGTTTTACTCTTTGCCTAAGGTTAAACTTCAAAAATTCTGATCGTTTGTTTAGATCGATAATTTTGAAATTATTTACTTTACTTTTAAACTGTATTATATTGATTTGCTCTACTGTGAATATGAAGCCACTTTAAACCTGAATAATTACAGAGGTCCACTGATATGTATCATTGTTATACGAACCAACATATTTAGAAAAAGAAAAAGTTGCCCTTCCACTCTGAACTACATTCAATTTATAAACCTTAACAGCTGAGCTGAATTTACGATACAAATCTAATTCCCGATCAGATTTTAACAGGGCAAAATATATTATGAGAATAGATAGGTTTGTCTCAAAAATTCTGATTTAGTTAGTCAAAATAGGTAAAAGTTAATTTAGTAGAACCATTTAAATTTTTAATTTCCTTAAATTTTAAGGATCAAATTAACCCTTTAATTCATGGTGTATATTTTTTATACTATTAAACAGTAGCTTGTAGGAGGTTTATATTTTCTTAAAATGAGTTTTCGTTTTTGAAAGTAGGTATATGGAAATCATATAAACAACCTACAAACTTTTCATGTAATAACTATTTATAAATTTTTCCTTTCGATCGACAGTTTTTAATCTTCCGAAAAGCAATCATAAATTTACCTTTTCAGCAGGTACGTATACTAAAATCATGATAAATGGCTTTTTCTATTATAAAACTCCATTTTGCAGTAATTATTTTACATGTTATATTTAACAAATCATTTTTGATGAAATTTTACTGTTTTCATAAATGTCATCCTATGATGTTTAAAAGGATAGTTGAAAACTAACATGACGTACTGTAGTATTCAGAGTTGTTTAAACTTCTTATTTATTTTATTCTACAAAATCCATAATAACTTTAAGCCGAGCTCTGGCCGAATGGTTAGGGTGCTGGCCTTCAGTACCAGTGTTCGTGTGTTCAAATCCCACTGTGGTATGGATGTTCGTAGCCGTTCGGAATCGAATTTAAGCAGTAGGTCCCGGTCTCATTAGCCCTCGTTGCAAAACACGAGGACTAATGAGACTCCAGCACTCCAACCAAACTAAACCATAATAAATTTAAGATTTAACAAATGCATCTATGAAAACTAAGCAGAAATGACTCATGCATTAAAGGGTTAATCTAAAGCGATTTCATAATAATGTAAAATAAGGTAACATACAAAAACATTTCTATGCTAAGCTTTACTGACTTTTGCATTTCTACACATTATGTATGCCTAAATATAACCCTGCATCCATGAAAAGGAAAGGGCAGAAAATACCCATTAAACAACTGACAAAAGTATGTTACTGCAAAAAAATAGCAACTGATGATCTTTTTCTGAATGCTTTAACTGAGTATGATGTTATGCACTGAAAAACGTAAATGCCACTAAACTTAGAAAGGGTAAGGTTGATTCAAAAATAACGACGGTTTAAAAATACATTATATGTTTCAAGAAAAATAAGGTATATTAAAAAAAAACATTACTACTGTCAAGAAAGCAAAAATAAAATTTTAATTTTAAATAACCGAACAGGCAAAATAAAAGAATAAAATACGGAACATTTAAAAATTAGTCTATTAAAGTCAGCTATAATTTTGGTAAAATCTTAAGTTTGACTTTTTGTCTTCAGCCTTTCATGAATTTTGACTATATTTTGGACAGGTTTATTCTTTTTCTTTAAACATTCACCAATCAATAGGGGGATTCATCAAAGTTCCTTCTCCATAGATGCCCTGTCATCTTTATTATCTGTGTAATTATACTCTTAAAAGGCAAGTTATTGGGCTTTCCAACAGAAAAGAATGTTTCAAATTTTTGTATAAAATAGAGAAACAAGGAACTTAAACATATCTTGCCAGAAAACTGTACCGGGATGCGATTGGAACTGAGAAAATATATTTGAATCGTAATTAATATCTGTCTGGAAACGATAAGAGATAAATGGTAATTAGCTTAAAATACAAAAGTTAGCAACTGTTCCGTGTTTTGATATAAACAACTGGTTTTTGAGTATACAGAACATTTACGCCTGGAAAGCGATGATATATGGAATCTTTAACTGGAAATCTTTCACAAATTTCTTTTATATACATTTGCTGGTGAAAGTATAACCCATTTCCATTACCCTAAAACTCTACACCCAATAATTTCGTACTATGGCCTATTATTTTAAAATCAAAATCGTCGTTCAGTAGATTAAATGCATTTTCCATTATTTACTTAATTTTATCAAAAACTATATATATGTATACGTTTAAAAGCACATTTGAACTTAAAGCACACATTTTCAATTATTAATTTAAAAAAAAACTTATAACATTTCCTTTAGTTATAAAAACCAACTCACCATGATTGAAGTAAACCATAAATTGCATTATAGAACCGTAAAAAATATCTATCACTATCCAGAACGTTAAAACCTGGAGGTTAAGTGATAAACATTTCTTTACTAAAAAGATTATACATGTATACACTTGTTACATCCCACATTATGTGGTTCAATTTACTACAAGAGGCAAGAAGAAAAACACAAGTTTTATTATACTAACCATTGGGATAAAACTGTGGTCATATAATTTACTTTTTTTCTTTACATCCCTGTGCAACTCAAGTGTTTTTAACTTAACTAGCCTCCCTATTTCCTTTCTTTTACTACCAGAATAAACACAAAGACACACAACGAGTTTTGCTCATTTTGGTAGTTCTGATAAACGTCAAACATTTTTTTCATGGTGTCAATTTCCAATTTCATTGCCTCGTGCCCTTTCTTAGATTGTTCTGATTTATATCTGTATCAGCTTTTGAAATAAGAATGTTTTACATTCAGCTACTCTCAGCTAGGCTCAGGATACTCCTAGATAGCCTTGTGCAGAGATTGGTATAATCTGCCACAATCCTTTGATACTTATAGTTTCCTTTCAATTTAAAAAGTAAATAATTGAAAAGCAAAACAATTTCCAAGTAATAATGTAGTTTTCAGATCTTAAACTTTGAGTGTAACCATTTTTACAATAATATAAAGAAAAAATGATTTGTTATTTTACATTTTATACTCTCATAGATCTGAATAAAGCTTCATGTGATAAGCTCACGAATTTGAGTGAAAATGTTGATGT
This sequence comes from Pardosa pseudoannulata, assembly GCA_032207245.1. NCBI lineage: Eukaryota > Metazoa > Arthropoda > Arachnida > Araneae > Lycosidae > Pardosa > Pardosa pseudoannulata. The sequence goes on from CM063501.1 coordinate 170,253,022, forward strand.
AAACTTCCCACTCACTACTGGATCACTGCATTTTCCAGTTACTTGTGCGTATTTCACGTCTATATTCTTGTAAATTATCCAAAGTGCTATGTTTATGTTATGTTTAAAATCTCTTAATTACTTATTTAAAATCACAGGCGATTTTTCAATGGTAAACTAGTCTTTAAGAGATAGATTCTCTTCAGAAACTGTATTTCAAAGACTTCTTTGTACTAAAATATATTTCAAATCGAAGCTCCAAATAAAGCTATCTGTACCATTAAGTTTACGGAACTTAATTTGTGAATACACCATCATTATCAAGCATCTCTGTTTTAATAGTAAAAATTTCAGTTTTAAAATTTGCAAAAATGCTTTTATAAAAGTCATCGGCTTACACTATAATGCCTTCCCACCCGACTTGAAAAATTACGACTATAGAGACGGATCGTTATATAAAATTCTTTACTTTTACTAATAACTTAAGATTTTAAACTCTTAAACAACGGTTGCGAGTATATAAAGTTATAAAAAATATATCTGGTTATTGCTTTGCCTTTATAAGATCCAAAGGACCATAGATTCATTTTTTACTACATGGAGATAGTAACTCTAATGTATTTAGTGTAGCATATAAACTTTAATTAAGAAAATCGTAAAAGGTAATGAAGTCTAAAAATCTGAAGATTACAAAAATAACTATAATTTGAAAAGAAGTTTATTTATTAGGAAATAAATGTATACTGTAAAACCATCACTAATATAAAAAACAAAATTTTGATTTAAAATAACGTAATGGAAACAAATGTGAGAAAATAAAATATTGTATTAACCCTTTCGTGGGCAGTGGGAAGATTACTTCCCACCTACACGATCTTACAAAATACACCTGTGGGAAGCGCAAAACCCATTATAATATATTGGTCTTGTTATTGAAACGACGGGAAGACTGATTCACGCTTCGGTTTTGAGCTGTCATCAATTGTTCGATAGATTGAATAAAATTAGCAGCTCTGTTTTGAAAGTTTGGAAACATGGAGTGAGAAATAAATGGCCCACTAAAGTTTTAAACTCAATTACAATTTAAGAAAAGATAATATGATAAATTAGCTAATGAGTTAAAATTGTTCAGTATAATGTATAGCCTTACCTAAAAGTCTACCTATTTTCATGATATACAGATAAAGGAAGTAACTTGCAGCTCGAGCTAAACCAATAGCATTTTAAACTAACTCATTCGGTTACGTTTCTCACACATGTCAACAAAAATTATGACTTATCGGATCAACTTATGTTCATCATAGCTGTCAGAATTTACTAAATAAGATTCTTTTACTTGTCCTTCTAATTAAAAAAATGAAAAACAAATCCTTTACCTTTTATGTTGAGTAGTGGTGGTGTCTGAGCAAGGAATAAATAACTTCCATACTCTCAAAAGAGTTTAATTTTTGCATTTTAAACTATAAATACATCACAAACACACACTACATGTACATAAAAAATTCTGTTGTCATATCATTTTACCTGTAAAACTAATGGTAAAAATCTCTCTGGAGTCTCTGAACTGCTGACATAACAAAATAATTTACACATATCCTGGAAGGATTTTTCGATATGTAGAATTCACAGAAGTAAAATATTACCAGTAGGTCTCAGAAAATACACAATACATTTTCAAATATCTGAACATTAATCTGTTAATTAATTACGAAGAGTCTTAGCTAAATAAACTTTTCATTTAATGGAAAAGTTACTCGTTCTATACTTCGTGAATGTATTCGAATTACTGTCACAATATTTTTTCCATAAAGTGAGCCTCGTTAAAATCTGTTATGTTATTCCAAAAGGTGTTAATCGGTTTCCCAGGTACTCCCCTCATTCGATCATGATTACAGACATTTATATCCCTATTATTTCCCACGATTCCGGCAGTTACTGTTTGTTAAACTTCTGTTACTGCAGCTACTACTACTTCTACAACTTGCTTTGGAGAATTAGAATACGTAATGACCTCCCATAATTTCGAATCCCGTTCGCTTGTAAATGAACGCGACCTTCCCCTCGAAAGTATGGCACCCCCTGTTTATAATTTATTCAGAACAAAGATTAAGCCATTCGTTTCAATTCATTGCCATAAATGGAGACAACGCTGGAGAGATGAGCACTTATTTAGTGGCAAATAACGGTATCCGATCGATAAACCTCTCTCTCTAGGTTTCGAAATAAGAGCTTACAAATGCGAGAGAGAATCTCCTGATTTTGGGTTAATCTCGTTAGAAAATCACTGCCATCGGTTCTTTATTCCGACTACAGCTCCTAAACACTGAAACGAGTTCAGAGTTGCTTTGCCAAATGTCAATTATGTTTTCCATTTCGGAGCTCTTGATTTCTCGTCAAAATCGAGAGTAATTTGTCTTCTATTCAGTAAATACCTGTTCTATTTTTTTTATCCTCCTTTTTCACTAAATACAAAATTTTACATTTTATATCAATTAAAATTTGACTTTAGTGGTTCAAACGAGCCGTTGAATTTTAGTGTTGAAAATTTTTATTTTTTAACACTATTTCAATACTGAGAATAGTTAATGTTGTTGAATGAAACATAAGGTGCAAAAATCAAACAAAAAAGAAATTTTGATTAAAATACTAGATTGTGATAAAAACTACTGTCTAACAACATTTCTTAAAACTGGGTATACATTTTCTTTTAAGTTAAATACTACTTACACTCAAGAAACGAGTTGGTCCAAAACATTATGACCACCTGTCAATAACGAGTTGGTCCACCTTTGGCGAGCAACACAGCTTCATCCCGCCTTGGCATGGATGCCACAAGACCTTGGTAGATGGCCGGAGACAGATTGTACCAGATGTTTAAGCAACGGTTACGCAAATCCGAGATATTATGAATTGGTGGTCTTCGAACTCTGATCTGCCGTCTCATGACATCTCAAATGTGTTCTATCGGAATGAGATTCGGTGAGTTATTAACTGGAATTCAGCATCATGTTCCCGAAACGACTCCAACACAATTTTAGCCTTGTGACCCGAGGCGTTGTCCTGTTGGAACATTCTATTTCCAGCTGGAAAAACAGAAGATATGTAAGGGTGCAACTGGTTCACAATGATGTTCAGTTACCCTGTAGCATTCATGGTCTGCTCTACCACAACCACGGGTTCCAGAGACGCCCAAGAGAACGTCCCCCAAAGCATAATACCGCCACCACCGCTATCAAAATCGCTTAAATCAGCAGCCTTTCCAATCACACAAAGAAGTGAAAGGATGATTCTTCAGACTCTCCAGCAGCAGTTAAATACCACTTCTACTTGATCACGTTCCTTCTACGTCATCCAGGCGAGTTCATTGCAAAAAAAAGGGTGGTCATAATGTTTTAGCTCTTGAGTGTATATAGGAGAATTATTTAAAATTATGCAATATTTTAGAATATGTTTTATTGACAATTTACGGTATTACATCCTCTAACTTGAGAAAACATTTTACAAAGCTGTCAGTGCAGTAAAATAATCCCGTTATTTGAAAAATGTGCTTAGATAATGAAACATATACCTAACTTTATTATCTCAGAACAAAAATAATTTCATAACTTTGGCCATACTATGTTATTTGTAGGGTCATTTTACCTTAAGGCAGGCATTTTCAACCTGTATGTAATGCGATATTTTCAACAGTGCTTCGATGGTTTTGTTTTTAAATAAAGTCAGTTGGTACTGTATTATTATGAAATGAATTTATCAAGTGATGTTTTTCCTTGTTCACTCCTTTCTCTATACCAGCTTTTTAAGACCATCCCTTCTTTGCCCCTGCCAGAAATAAGAATCTTCTTTCACATCAGTTTTGATTTCTACAGCATTTTCGTTCCTCTGAAAAGATTTTATCTGCGAACACACCAAGAGTTTTCCCTACAAATTTAACTAAAAAAAACAGCAGCAATTGAAAACAAAATATCATCAGCAATAAAACTCACAGCATTTTAAAAGATATAAATAAAATGCACTTTCGTACAAACATGGATTAATTACATTTATTTATATAAAGTGGATTACTAAACAATGTATAATTTTTCATAAATATGATTAGCATGATAACTACAGTACACATTAGTTTTGCTAACTTTGAAATGGGATTTGGACTTGTCTTGACAATTTCTTAAACATTTTATATATACTTCTCCTTCGTTTTTCTTTGATGATAATTTTTAAGTATACCGCAAATCATTTCCAATACTGTTTAGTATTACATCAACCGAAAAAGGTTGCAAAAGATTTGAATTTATTAAGAATATTTAAACTTAATTTAAATTTACAAAATCCAAATATTTCCCGTTATTTCAACAAATAGACATGAAAATATTTTCTAAAAATTTACTACTCAGTATAATCATAAAATATTCAAAATTGATAAAAAATATGTTTACGTAACAATAATGCAATATATTTGTTATGTATTTAACATTTATAGAATTTCTTTTACTGCTCTAGAAACATTTTTAAAATGAACAAAAATTTCAAAATGAACTTAATTTTTAGATCTGATTTTTTTTAATTCTATGTATATGTGGGCAACTTTTGATGATTCTAAAACAACTTCTATAAACGCCTTATAACTTCCACTGTCTCCTTAATGACTATCATCTCAGATCCCCCTACACCTCTTAGAAAAATCATTTAGAATTTCATATAAAGAACAAAATAATATGAACACTTGGGACACGAGAAAATGTTTACTGATAGAGTATTAGGTCCTGCTATTACTGAAATTACGCATGGAATATATTGCGAGAGAGATTCAAGAATATTTAATGGAATATGGAGCCCTCTCCAAACAGGCTCCATTCTAAAATTATGACAAGTGAAATTCAAGCACGTTTGTAATCTAAACATCACTGCAAATTTTGGCTATGTTTAAGACTTGCTACTAGGAAAAAAAGGCAAAATATATTTATACTATTCTGTATATGCTTTATTGTTCAACTCCTAATAATATATTGCCAAATAGGTATTTAATAATGTTACTTATTTCTTCCATACTTTAATTTAGTTTAAAACCATATACAATTTATTTGTCTGTGCGTCTGTCTGAGTATATCTATATCTATTTATCTATACTTATGTTTTGCAATGTGTCCCCAGAGGAGTCATATAACATAATAAAATCAAATAAAATAAATAAATCTATGTATAACTCTAATTATATTTATCTATATGCATACCTATACTTACCTCAATTTATCTATCTGTATCTACCTATTTATCTATATCTATCTCTAACCATGTGTGTGCTTGTGTTTAATACCAGATTATAATATCAGCCCAATTATCTTAAATTCAAAGTTCCTTTTGTTGGGAGATTAAACCTACATATATTTTAAAGGTAGAGCGGATAGAAGCTTCAGTCACCTTTATAGGAAGTGGATTTTGATTCCTGTACTTCTATAAACGTAGCTTAATAAAAGCTACGTACTATGAGCCGTCGTGAAAATCTTTTTTCGTGTTTTCATGTAGTATCAATTCCCGCTGCAGCGTTTCTTTAATATTATATACAGCGCTAACGTTCTGAATATTTTGGCCATAGGAATGCTCTTTAGAGAAGAATAAAATCTTTGTTTTTGCCCTGAATTGCCCACCGGATTCATCACTATATCTCTATTTAACTTTCCCCAGACTTTCATATGAATATAAAGGGAATATATATGAATATAATGGGAATGGATATGAATATAAAGTGAAAATTTAATACTTTTTTTCAAGAAAGGAGAAAGAGAGAGAGAAAAACGTTTATAAAATTAAGGGTAAATACATTAAACACATTTAATAATTGTGTAGCAAATGCTATATTATTAAATATGTCATTTGATCATAATTAAAACCATAATTACGAAGCTTAATTTAAAACCTTAAGGCATTATTCAAGGAAAAATTAAAATTGTTCTCCTGAATAATATAAATCATGAAATATTCTGAGATAAAAAGATGACAGTATTAAATTTAATATGACCGGAATATTCTATCAACCTTTAACATCTACTTGCGGTTATGATCAAAACATTTTTTACAACGAAAGGACTCTTTATACTTACAATATACTTCATGAAAAATTTGGAAACAATTTCCTATCAACATTCTATGTATTTAACGAAACCACTTAAACTGAACGTTTTGATTAATCTCTTATACATAGTGGAATTAAGTTTAATCACTGCACATTGTTAATGCAGGTGGTTTATTCAATTCTTACAGGTGATGGAAAACGCAGAGAATATCCCAATATATGTACTGCAGTTTTAGCCGTTAAAGAAATAATATATTTAACAGATAAAAGCAAAACTCAAGCCAAGGTGTTATCACACGTTAGTATATGTGTTAAAATAGAGGTAGATTCAGTTTATGATTCCTTTTCCCATAGGAGAATACGCGGATTTAATGTCATTCTGGCTAACACAGTTGTCACATCCATCTTATCCAAGTAAATCAGTTGAAAACTATAGCTGTAATACAAGAAATTTACACTTTCAAGAAATAAAAACACAATGTACTGTTTTTGAGGTACAGCTAAAAGTTTTCAAACAATTGATTTATAGACCTTCTGATGATTTTAATTTTTTCACTCCCACACACGAATTCTGCACATTTTTAAATATGAAAAGGAATCCTAAACTGAATCTGCTGTCTTTTCAACACATAATGTCCGCGACTGATAAGGGATTAGATTATTAACCACTTGACATACAATGATGCATGGGAGAAATTAGACATTTCATGTACCTATATAGACTTTGATGACTAGACGTCAATAACCGTCTGTCAGGCTTGAATAAGATCATCAAGATACCATGAGTTCTTAAAAAAAATAATATTTATTTTACAAATGCCGAACAATTTTCGCCTATGCTATTAGTTACCGGGCTTTCGAATAATTTTTAAGAATGCTCTCATACTGAGAAAGTATAACACACTTATTTAAATGCTCAAAAATCATTGGATGACTACATACAAAACTCTATCCGGTGAATCCACCACCCCAATTTTGTAGAATTGATCTTGTAAACAGTCATGTCCAGTCAGACCTCTAAAAAGGGCCACTGCAGTCTTTCTTGGAAAACTGAGAACAGCTCCCCCCCCAAAAAAAAATCCCCCTCTCTTATTCGTCGCAGGTTGAACCATATATTCTTTAAGATTTTTCTTAAGAGTCCAAATAACAAGCAACTCAGTTATATGAAATAAAAGAGGGAGGTTCATGCGTTGATCTCTCAAGGTTCCTTTTTTAGCCACTGTATCAGCCTTTTCATTGTCCAAAATTCCGCAATGGACAAAAATCCACTTGTGTGCCAGAGTCTTAAGCAAAGGTCTACATTCTAAAATTCTCAAGGAACTACTTTGATTATTTTGAAGCGCACTCGTAGAATCTGACAAGATGATTGTTCTTGTAAAAGAGTGACTACTAACCAATAGCTATTGAATTGCCACTGCAATAGTTTCAATTTCACCATCTAATTCAGTGGTAAAAGAACCCATTGGTAAGTAAAGACTACAGATTTCACAACGGATACCTGCTCCAGCACAGTTTGTTTTCTCCAACAAAGAACCATCAGTGAAGATATGCAACCACTCCTTTTCAGGAGAGGTTGCATATCCTATGTATATCGAAACTCAATAATCTCCATTGCGAAAAATCTTAATCTCGAATCACTCATATCATTTTTAACAATGTTTTATATATAAGATCAAGATAAATATTCAAATTAAAGATAATCCAAAGCTCAAGGGGTTAAAAAATAATGAGAAGCAAAACAAAATAAATATATAAAAATATCAGTTAGTCTACATATTTGATTTGATTCATACTTTACGAAATACTAATTTATTTTATAGTATTAATTATGGTCCAATAACACCACATATGAACCTTATTATCATATGTTACATAGCAATAAAAATATAAAAATTAAAAGTTCTGTTTCTAATCTTGGACATAACTTTTCGGTTGATCCTAATTAAATAGTACTTTTCGGGTGCATCAAGTTCCGTTTTATCTATAGATCAAGGCGTTAAATTTTATTTATATTTTTAAACAGTAATTAAACATCTTGTTTTGTTTTCTCACCAAACAGATATAACTCTAAGAATAAGTTTTTAAGATTTTTTAATTCTAAAGTAAATATTTATAAATTAATTTCTGCACCCGAAAGTGTCTTAGGCAATTTTTTCATTCTATGTTTAAGCAGATATATTATCAATAAAATTCATGCCCAAAAAGTGTTTTCCACGAAAAATGTTAAGATATTTCTACATGCTTCTAAGTTATTTTATATAAAATAATGTCCTGTTCTTTTTTCTATAAAATATGTATACGTGAAAACAAAGCATTAGAGTATCCCTTCTCTCTCTGGCTGTTCTCTGGCGAAATCCATTCTTCTGCGCTTTGCATAAAATATTTAGGGAGTCTAAAATAGAAGATATGCAGTAAACCAAAAGTCCTGAAAATTCCTTTAGAAAATAGTAAAACTTCAAAACTCGTTGGGATTTTTTTTCTTTATTTATAGTGCAGAGAGAAAAAAGTATAGCTATGGAGACAGAGAGAAACAATGTTCTGGTTGAGGAAAAAAAAGAAGTAAATAAAAAAGCGGGAAACTCCTTTTTCTTTGAATTTAGAGTCAGCAAAGAGCACTTTCCACGGTTTTATAGCGCATAAAATATTTCCTTTATAAACACGTAAATTGAGTTCTAGAAACATTTTTTTTATGCTTCTCGTTTTGTTTGACTGACATATATTTGAAAAATCTAATCTCAGTTTTGCAGAAAAATTACTTTTATTCCTTAGTGAAAATATTAAATCATGAAGAAATTTTAAGTGTTAAGTTAGTTCGGGACTCATAAATCTAAAAACAAAACAGAAAATTTTTAATATAAAATACTACAGTTTTGTAAATCAAACAAACACGATAATTACACAAGCATATATATTATTTTTCATTTTATAATGTTTCTGTATTCAACTTCCTTTTCAGGGGTTTGGAGCACTTTTATTTACTGTTTCGCTATACGAGGGCTAATAAGACTGGCACCCACTGCTGACAGCAGATTCCGAACGGCTATGAACATTCATGCCATCTACCGGATTCGAACTCCGGTACCTCAAATTAGCATGCCTTCATCCGGCCATCCTTCGGCACTGTTCAGGGGAATTGTTCTTGAAAAATAAGTTCATAAATTATTCTAGATGCTAATCCCCTATATAATAATTGCCTAAGTTATTTGTCTGTATGTCCTTGAATTTATGAAGCGGTTGGACCTAGAATAGATAAAGACATCAATATAGAATTCTAGGCGAGTTAGGGTTAGCAAAATTCAAAGCAAGAGTTAAGTTTATTTTATCTTAAACTATCGATCCGATTCTAAAATAAGTTGGTATAAATATGCTTCATATCAAAATGAAAAATACTGTCGTCTTTAAAATGTTCGAAATCCACCCCTTCCCCCCTTTTCAATTAATGCCATTATTTTAAGCCCTATTTTCCCCGGTTAAGAGCAGGTGATAAAATTTATCAATTTATCACATTATAAATAGTTAAAAATAACACTTGTTTCTAGCCTTATAACGTCATTCCTTTAAGCATCTCATTTAACCGTTTCTTATTTTAATTTACTTAAATATAGTCTGCATTATTTTCATACATTTTATCACTGAACTTAGATATTACGTAAATATTTTTCTTTTGTATTTGGGTTAAATAATAGATTAGGTACATATGTGATAATTTTATATTTAATCATCGATTATTTTTTGTTTCAAGATAATTCTTACTAAAAAACAAACCATCTTTTTTACCTGCTTCATAGGGTACTTTACAATTCTGAAGAATTAAAAATTTAACTGATCCCTTGATATGAATGGCTATATGCTAGTCAGTTATATTTTTCCAAAGCAAGCTAAAAGTAAGACACACTCATTTTACTGTGATTTAATTTTTCATTCACTTTATAAACTAAACTGCTCGACTTGGAAGTCAGGGCCTACCGTGCCAAACACCATTTCAGAGACCAAGGGCCTTCGGATGCGTAGCAAATATTCCGGTTAGGTTGCCAACATTAAGTGTAATCCCAGTTGTTTAGATCCAAAGCATGCTCGGTCTTCAATTTATCTACCTACTAAAGAGATGAAAGGCCGAGTCAACTTTGCCGAATCAAAAGATTGAATCTCGGACCTGAGCAATGGGAGCTCGAAGTATTACCACAACGCCACTAGATTTCTCATTCCTTTTATGTTACAGTCGAACTTCGATAACTCGACTTCCTATAAGTCGAATAATCTGCTAACTCGAACTTTTAATCAAGTCCCGAATCATTTCTATAGTTTTCTTTAAAAAACTGTCTCGATAACTCGAAGTGAACATCTTCTAAGTCGAAGTTTTTGTGATAGATTTCCCCGGTAAAAAACACAATTCTGTTCAAAACTTCGAATGTTAGTCCACTCGTGACCTTCGAGAAAGCACAGGACGCTATTCACATCTTATAACAATACCTGGAGACCACCGAAGGTATAGACAACATCCTATTTAACTGTGTTAAAAAATTAGATGACTTTGTAAATGCCAACAACCTTAAAAATAATTGCTTTTTTCAAATGAGATTTACATGGTATGTATACTAATTAATATGTAATGAGGCCAAATTTCTTGAGTTTTAATAAAACTTTTGAACCCATTCTTCTCTTGTTGTTTACATAGGCTATTAAAAAATTTAAATGCGTACGACTATAGTATTATAGCACATATCAAATCATTTAAACTATGTCGACCCATCTTAAGTGCCAGTTGAGAGGAATGGTAGGTAACTTCGATAACTCGAACTTCGGATAAGTCGAATATTTTTGGGGGTCCCCTGGGACTTCGAGTTATCGAAGTTCGACTGTAATATAAAATTAATATTCATATAACCTCAAAATAGTATAATATATAAGAAATAGTAGGTATATGTTTTTTCAAAATTCATGAAATTACTATATTTCAAATTCATTCTATTTAAACTTATAGTTAACATTTTCTTTAATACAATAGATATTCTTTAATATAACTTCTTTGATTAGTCTTCTGAATTTTCATTTTATAGCAATAGTTCCCAAACTATTACCAATAAGACAAAAGAAATTCATTCCCCAAAAATTTAAAGTTTTTTGTTTATGATTTCTTAAAAAAAATTAAAATAATAATTTATTGATGAATTAAATTATCTTTTCTATATATAAAAGTAGAAAAATTTTAAAAATACTATTAGTTTATTAGTTATGTCAAAATTAAAAGGCTTTTAAATTTTTATTTTTTAGATTAAAAGTTTAAAAATTCAACAGTTGCCTATGTGCATATAATGCTTATATAAATACATATACGAGGAAAAATTTCATTACAAAGCAATTCTCATTTTTAAAAATAGACTTTTGTCTGGATTCTTCATTAACTACGGTAGAATTTGCTACTAAATTAGTTACGAGACTAGAAGTTCGGGAGCGGTTGGGAGTGGTAGAGCTCTTTTTGCCTTCTAAGTTTAATTACACAGTATCTAACTAATTAGAGCCTAATTTGAACTGTTATAAACATCAGTGCTAGCAAGGAAAATCTAAATTCCAGATTATGGTTCCAAAAGATAGCTTCCGATCATTCTGACCCGCCATATTCTGACTAATATCAGAACTAATACCATAAAAATGATAACTTATAATAACTATTAAAATTAATAGGCTACTATAGATGAGTTATCATAATTTATATCGTTAAACACATATTTATTACTGTATATGGAACTTTGCTATAACTCTTTAATACATTTATATATATTAAGTTTTTAACTTATTTCTATTAAGTTTTGAATGTAGGAAATAAATCAATAATTTTTAATAACTTATGAAATACTAAAGATAACCGGTTTGTTTAATTCAAAATATTAAAGAAAAGTTTTGTAAGTTTACGGCTGTATTTAGCAAACGAAATAGTTCGAAAGGAAAACTGAATAATTTGTAATCATTGCTACTAAGCGACTCAACCCAGGGGATAAAAGTTTTAACTGTAAATAAAATGAAAATAATCCAAACTATTCTGCAGCTGCTTTGCTGGCAACAAATGATTCCAGTTTTAGCAGATATATTTTCATTTTATCAACAACTGATATCGATAGTTCAGAGAATTCGGAAAAAAATGGAAGTAGCCCCTTCCCTTCTTTTTTTGTCTAGGATAAAAAAAATATTTAATGTGTACACCCTGTAACTTGTAACACCATGTAACACCATGTAAAACCTTGTAATTTGTGTTTTGTTTATAATGATGCGACATTAAAATCATTGTAACGGTTGAGAAGTTGAACCTATATGATTCGTCACACTAGTCGGCCCGGCATGTCGTAGCATTTCTATTGATGTATAGTGCACGTGACAAATAGATGAGTCCGTCTTTTGACAGTTAAAAACTTAAAAATATTTATTTGAACGATGGAAAAAAGTATTAATGGAAATGAAGATCATGCAGGTAAAAAACATCATGCAGGGTAAAAAAGCAAAGTTCCTTCTCCGCTTCAGTCGGAGGATACGTACAAAAAAAAAAAAAATAGGATGGCTTTCTTGTTTAAAGTCCGACAGCAACTGTCCATCGTTCTTTTCCTTCTTTCAAAACAAAACCTCGGTTTCAGGGATTGGCACCCTCCCTCCTTTGACCATCCTCCTTGAGGTTAACGTAGAGTCCTCGGCCTCTGGTTGACGCTGGATAACAAAGCTCACATTCAATTTTTTTCGATCATAATCTCCCTGCTTGACACATTCTAAAGTTCTGGTGATAAGCAGACCATTACTAGAAAAAATTAAGGACGATTCCATTTCTGCAGCTTTTACGGATAATGCCCTATAGTCCACACCGAAAGCACTCACAATCTTTTCCCTTTCTGAGACGGACGCGTCACTTATAATCATCATGTACTCACTGCCATCAACGTTTCAAAAATATTTTGTTTTATAATAATACAGAGGTAACTATGTTGTAAGTTCAAGTACTGCTTTCTGGCGGATAGTCAAGGATTAATATTCGTTATATTAAATCTTGCCTTATATAGATATTTCATTCTAAACCAAAATTATTCGGGGTATAAATTATTTTATTACTTTGTACCATGTAGTAATAAACAATTAAAATTTAAAATCGTTCACCACAATTAGAATATTATATTTATTTTCTTAAACTGGGCATTTAAGCATCGTTTCAACTATTTAACCCTTCTTTCCGGTTCCCGTCAAAAGGATGGACTGAAGTTTTGCCCGTGATATTGAGAGTGATCTGAACTGTGTAAAATTAACGCACCAAAATATTAAAACAATATATTTCTTAAGCCCAGAGTCATATTTATTTATCAATCCATACATCAGATAAAAGGCAGTACCAAACTATATGTAATCTGCTATATCAAATTATTTTGAACTCGTTCTTTATATACAAAAAACAAGGTAAGAAAAAATACCCATTTGATATTCCATTTATCTTTAGTGTATTAACTTTATTTAAAATATTCGATATCAGAATCCATTGAAAAAGATGTTGGCCCAGATAACAACCCCAACCGTTTGAATGAAAGGCATTTTATTACAACTATCTCGCACTAATATGAAAGGGCATCTATTAAGATAATGCAAAATTTGTTGATCCAGATGAGATGACAAACAATAAGAGAAGCAAGAAGGAAACTTGGTATTACTTACTGTTCAAAATGAAAAGCTGGACTTTGCATCTCAGGTTTTGAAATTTTCTACACAAGAAAAAAATACTAATATTTATTTATATTGTATGTAAGTGCAATAAAACTAATTTTCTTTCAATTCTTTAAACATAAATATTTAAAAAAAAATTATTTGCTAGAAATTCAACATTCAGTTATAGCAATCCTTAATTATGGCTTTACCAAAAAATGATTTATTTTAAGTTTAATATGAATCTAAAAATTAAAAATGAATGCATATATTATACATGTAAACCAGCGCAATTTGTCCCGGGTGCATGAAATTGTAGTCCCTTTTATTTATATTTGTTCAATCTACTGGCAAGGAGAAGTCTAAGCAACTAACTTAGTGATATATATGCAATCGGGTAATTCCATTGAAAATAACATTTAAAGTTTGTAGAGGAATTTAAACTTTTATTGAGCTAAGAAAACGACCTGATCTTTCAAAGGCAGAAGACAGAATGATCATGAAAATATGGGTGGATTACAGGGTTGGACCCCATAGCTATATGCTAAGAATAAAAATTTTCCAGAGAAAGTAACTTAGTCAGCTCTCTTAGTCAACTTACTTCACTGAAAAGTGAACGGGGCACAGCTGGAAAATATGAAGAGTGGGCAGAAAGTTTTCATTTATTGCAGAGAAAGCTATGGGAAATGGGTTGGAAGAAGTTTGAGTCGCGGACAAGCCTGTAATTAAGATATTTTGTTGCTTGTAAAATATATTTGAAGGAGTAAAAATGGGAAAGATGAGAATTTTTAAGAGATATTAAAGTGTAATTATTTTGATATATTATATACATACACATAGTTTTACATAATTTCCTTAAATAAAAAATAGGCACTTTTATGGATGTTTTCATTATTTGATCTTTAAGGGGGTTAAAATATTTTGTTATAACAGCTTATGAATATTCCAATATCTTTAAGCTTCATATCGGTACCGATAATCACATCACCGTTATAATGACATTTTCACTAGTTTTTATAATAGTGCTAAAGACAACATTTAATCATTTAATGGGTAATTGTTTTCCAGCTATGCCCCATAACATTGATACACATCTAACGTTATATTGAAATTTGCCGTTATATCAATTGAATATTGAAATCAAAAGAGCGAGGTACACAATTAGCTGTTTTAAAATAAGAAAAATTAGCTGAATTCCATTACCGCCATTTCTTTTAATGAACTCTACCATCTAGCAAACAGCTAGAAAATATTTTGTAAAATGTTGTAATTTGAGTAAAGAAGTTATTCGATTGTTGCTCCACGTTCTTTAACGAAATAGAGTAGAGACCATTCAGAGATCTTTTTAAAATTGACATGGTAAGATTAAAAATCTAAGAAAATTGATTATTTATGTTAAAGGAAATTACACTTTAAAATTTAGTTCATAATATGTTAATAGGGATCCTAAAATATCTTTGAAACTATCAAAAGAAATTGCGAAATAATCTATAAATGTATCCGAAACAAGTATATAGAATTTCTGAATGAAT
>CM063501.1:170268370-170275870 GCA_032207245.1 Pardosa pseudoannulata
TAATCTGATTTATTCTATCCACGATTAAACATGTCTGGTCACATAATTAATAATTGACGATGAACGACCAAATAATAAATTTTAATGTGAGAAAGCATCAAGCTGTAAAAATATTCTAAATTGTTAAACTCTGAGAAAATGGATCAATAAACATTATCCAGTTCTACAGTGAGATATAGAAATAAATTCAAGTTAAGGGAGTAGATCATATCTATGAGTGCAAGCGTGTGAGAAAATATTAGAGACAGAGAAAAATAAATCTATATTCACCGAAACATACATATACTCACATATGCGTATGTATTGACGTATGTATTAACTCACATATGCTCCTATATATGTATGTATAGATAAAAGAATTTATGCGTAAAATGCTCGAAAACACAAATTCAAATCATGTTTCGATTACGTAAGCGTAGTATGTGTCGGCAGACCTATTGTAGAAACAGGCTTGACAAGTTCGTGTAAGAATTTTTTTTTTACCAATCGGTGAAATCTAAACTATAAAAATGATATACATTCAAGTTTTAGAAGAGGAAATGGAGTGGAGAGTAATGTGGGTGCTAGAAATTTCGACAAATTCAATGTATCTCTTTTTGTCTATTGCAACGAGGTCTGTCAGACATTCTACTGCCTCTTAAATCTCTCGTGAATTCTATTCGATTTTATAAAAGCAAGTTTCAAGAGTTACTGTTTCCAGATTGGTTTGATTTGGTTTGGAGAGAAACGGTCTATTTGTTTGCAAAACGAGGGCTTATAAGACCAGGAACTACTGCTTAAATCCTATTTTGAATGGCTACGAATAACCATGCCACAGTTGGTTTAAAACCCACGAACTCCAGTACCGAAGGTTAGTGCTCTAACCATTCGGCCATCGTTCGACATACTATTACCAGAAGACAGCTGGTTAGAAGGGTGTTTACAAGATCTGCTATCTGCGTCACGCCCATTTCTACAAATTGGGGAATTCATTTATCATGGAGTAAAGATCAGAGTTGGGAACACTGATCAGTGTCGTGTAGTCCTCGTTTATATTTGAGTATCAACCTGTGATCAAATGTATAGTGGTGATTTTATTTTGATTGCGTTGTGTAAAGTATTTTTGTACTAAATTTAACCACAGGTTCTGAGAAACTACAGACATAAATATGGAGATAAACTAAAAGCTAAATTAACAGCATCCGAAACTAGTTTAATATAAAAAAAGTAAATTTATTATAATATATATACATCTATGTACATACAAAACTGATGCTAATTTTCATAAATTAAGCTTTGTCAACATCTTCTAAATTAGTTCTGACAAATTTTTAATACTTAAGTAATTTTGTAAATAGAGAGAGGACCTAATCCCAATTTCAAAATGTATGTAAAAGGGGAGTAAAAATGGTGTGCCCGGAAAACTGCTGGTTGATGGGTATCTATGGATATTTCGTCCGTCTGGTCCGGGGTTTCCTCCTGAGTGTTTGGGGTGCGGCCGTGCTATTTGATGTAGGAACACTTCCCGTTGGACTTGGCTGGACTCTCGAACTCGTTCCGTCGGACTTCTCTCCTCGTCTGGACTATAGAACACCTTCTGTCGAACTCTCTCCTAGTGTAGACTATCGAACACCTTCTGTCGAACTCCTCTCTTCGTCTCGACTATCGAACCTCTTCACCTTGTGTCGGGCTCTCCTATAGTCTCGACTATCGAACACATTTTTGGGGGGGGACCTCCGAACATCTTCTCAATTTTTAGATTTTTCATATTTATTTATTTCAACCTTGTCCCCTCTTCCTTCTAATCGTCCAATTGGGATAGTTGTAAGAATATCATTGGTCTGCTTAAACCCCGCCTTGAGACCGCCAATGGCAAAAAACTTATCCCTTCTAATTGGGCACTGTCCGTTAGGGACTCATAAATACTCCAAAAAGATACATTCTTAAATCACTTGTCAAGTACGGAAACGGGATTCTAATCTGGGAATGGGATCAGAACCCCGTTTGAGACCACTGTACAAGACAACAATATTCGTAAAATATAAATTTATGGTCCTCTATCGTTTTACAAAGATGTGATGAGGTCAGATTTAGATCCCGAGCATTTTACTTCTTGTATGAATGAATCAATTATATTACTGATCTAAATCGTCTCATCACAAACAGTGAATACATTTTACTTTTCCCAATGTGTTTCAGTTCAGCTAAACCATTTATTCTCGAAGCATTTTATAGAGACAGTTCGAGACACTCTACCTGCTTTTGATTTGACATTTATGATAATAAAAGTTCGAATGTCAGGCCAGGCATCAAGATAAATCATTAGTCCCAATGTCTTAAAAAAAAGGAAACGGTCTTTTACAGGTACCTATGAGATCTTGAAGACGTATGTTCGCCGCAGAAGGAACAAAGTTGAACTTAATTTTAATGGACAACTATTCATGTCCAGAAAGACGCAAATAAGCTAATGGTTTTCTGGAATTTGAAGATAGACGGTTGGAATGTCTAAATGTCTAGCTAGATCTCAGGAATTCAATCCTATAGAACATATCTGAGACGCTGTGGAGAGGACAATTGTAAATCGTCACTCCTTCCGTGAATCACCCAGTGCTTGAAACCCGCTTTTCTAATCAAGTGTTATGGTAGCTGTTTATCTTCCTTAAACCTTTCAATAACAGCAAAGTCTGATATCGGATTAGATTTTAAAAGAAATAAGGAGTCACAACTAAAAATTAGTTATGCTATACATTAATTAAATTATATAATATAGAAGATCCGTTATAGTTTGGATTGTTTTAGGCTCTTAACAAAAAATCCTCAGTTAAACATGTATATTTTTTTTATTTTTAATGACATTTTTGCCTTATTTGCCCTACATATTACGTTGATATTTGAAACTATAAAAACTATAATTCCCGCATGTCCAGTTAAAAATTTTAAAATTTTGTACAGTAAAATTTATTTTTATATTCTGATTTCTGGGTTAATAGTGTATCTTGAAAACTGTCCTCGAAATACCTTTGCCTTGTAAAGAAATCTTCATGTCACATTTTTTTTAAATTAATTTTTTGAAGATTTCTTTATATTTCTATAAATACATGTGTAACTCCCAAAATTTTTCATAACACAGATATTTGAAATCATTTTAAAATCAGGCTTTGTTTTCCAAAGAAATCTAGCCTGATTTTTTTTTCTGCTTGATCAAAAAATGTTTGTTCAAGTTTTATTTTTAATCTCCGATTTGCTATACATTTGTCGTAATATGACTTCTAACAGGATTTTCCCTCCCCTAAAATTTTAATTTTTCTTGCTATTCAAAGAAACACATATAATGGAATGTTTCACATTATTTTAGTAATACAGTGTATGTATGCCTACGATACTACTGTGACAATATATATCTCTGATTTTAGTGGAAATATTTATTTATTTCTAAAACTAATTTGCTAATCTGTACATATCTGTTACAGAAAATCTCCTTCATTTATATTGCCTCGAAGACAAAAGATGTAAACATTGAATAATATACAAATAAAACAAAAGGGATCAATTTATTGAACCGTTTTCTCTGGAAGAGATGCAAATTCATTTTATATTATATGCCGATTATAATTATCTTTGGATCATAATAATTTATATTTGGATCGTTTGAAAAACATTTTATATCTTAATGTGTGCATTTTTTAAAAAATATTAAATTGATTCAAATTTATAATGTGATGATTTTAAACTATTAGTTAAAATAATGTATGAAGATTAATTTTCGAATAAAGTTATGTATTTACGGAAAGTGTATTTGTACTATTTTAAAATAAATTACATTTGTAATTTCATTAACTACAAAATAATATGGACAAAACAATAAAAACTTAAATTTTAAGCGACCTGTTTTTAGATAAACCTCGGATTGTATGTATTGTTATGATTAAATTTGTCAAAAATAGATTTACATTCCTTTCAATGAAAATTTCTGAATTTTTATGCTCTTCTGTAAATTACGTAAATTTTACATAAAACCTTTTACCATAACCATGGAGATGTGTATTAAGCGATGTATATGTCTATTTATGTTTTTGAATTCTTAATAAATCACTTATATAATCATCGCAAGGCATACATCAATGCATTTACTGATTTATATGAGGATTCTATATAAACGCATTCACAAATCTATATGTGCCCGCATGACTATTCATTCCCATAAACGTAGATTCGGTAATGCACGCGTGCCTGGTTATACCAAACGAGGATGCGTAGAAAGTTTGAACACATTTCATGAGGTTTGTGTGGTTCCAGTTATACTCTACATGACGTAAACGTCGGTATCGACACTCGTGTTATCGTTCAACGTTAATTATTCACCCAAAATTAAATCATTATAGAGTTCCAGATAAACGCTTTAAACCCCATTTGTTATGATATTAGCGCAATGGACAGGAATTAATTCAGAGAAATCTCTTTATCGCGAGAGTGCTCAAGATTTACGGCGGAACTAGTTTAAATTCATATGCTCTCTTTGATAAATAGGAAACTGCAGATAATGTCTGGAAACATTTCGATAATTGTGTTAATGTGCCGTACAGGAAAAATGACGCTGTTTCGATCTCGAAGATATTTGTGTGGAAAATTTGGTTTGCTTAAAACGACTCGATTACTTTAAATACTTTCGGAATATCTCAGAATACATTATGTTTAAAGTTAGTTTATATTAAATAAAATTTTACTTTAGAATAAAAATTAAATTTTTTTAGTTCTGCATTTTATTTTTTAAATACATATCTAGGAGATCTTATATATTATTTTGAGACCGTTCAAGGGTTTAAACAAGAGGTCGACAAACTATGGCCCGTGGTCCCAAGGTTATAGGCAAGGGGAAATTAGAGAATTGATCCCCCATCCCCGAAATTCTTAAAAGCCGTTTCGTGGAAAGAAAATGGACCATGTGTGTCGGTGTGTTATCTGCCTAGCTGTGCATAGACAATGTGCTTAGAACAGTAATGTTGTGTTAAACAGGTTCAAATTCTATTCGATAGAATGATGACTGAATGGTCAGGGCGTTGATCTTCGGTACCAGAGGTCGTGGTTTCAAATCCCACTAGATCATGGATGTCCGTAGCCGTCCAGAATCGGCTTTAAGCAGTAGGTCCCGGTGTCAATAGTCCTCGTGTTGGAAAAAAAAAAGTAACACTCCAAACCAAATTGTATTCGAGAAGTAAGATCAAATTGACTAGCACTCTTGGCAGCTCATCAAAATATTGATGTATAATTGGAAGAATTTGTGAAACTTTTTGGCGAAAATATGAAGCAGAGCATACATTTTGTAATATACACGTAAAAAGTTTTCATTTTCTTTCAAAATTATTCTTGTTCTTTGGTCATACTTCTGTTTTAAAATTAGAAGTTACTACCATGTATAGTTTATATTTTTACAATGTTAATTTTATTATTAAATTCATTGTGGAGTTACTACATTACTCACTCTAGGCTATAAATTTCTTTAACATATAATGTTTTAATTATTTTGATATTTTAATATCACATTGTATTATTATACCCTTTAGGAATATACATACATAAAAAAACCTGTAGTTTTTTTAAGTATCTTTCACAAAATACAATGTTCCGCTCCGAATGTAATTTCTGGCTACGGCCCTGAGCGGTGAATGAAATGAGAGAGCGAGGTCAGTCATATGCAATCCATGTTTATGCATTTGTAAAAGTTTTAAAACTAGTACACCTATGCAAAGCTTCTGTAAAATGGGAAATATAAAATTTTAAGCTTAGAACTCAAATGCATATAAAATCATTAGAATTATTACTATGTATTTATAAAACTTTATATGAATATAATAATTTCACATAAGTTTGAAAAACTCACCTAAATTCGTCAACGTAAGTTGTCTAAATACCACATATTTAAGATAAGTTTCTTCAAATAAAAATTAATTTAGGAGGAAATATTTCAAACAATGTAAAGATTACATTTTAAAATTTATTTAAATAAATACTAATATGTGACAAATTTAATATTCCATATAATTATGTCTAACCTAATTTTTTAGAAGAGCACTTAATATATAATTTCAAATTATTTACGAAAAATTTCGTACTTACTTCTTAACCTCTTCCCGTACAATTTTTTAAATGCAAAAAATCATCACATTTTTTATTTTATTATCAAATACAAGGAAATAAAACAACACAAAATATGTAGGTTTCTGGTTGAATTTTTAGTTTTTACAGGTGTAAAAGCATTTAGATTTAATATTATTTTACTATCCCGAGTTATCTCGGGCAGATGGGAAAAGTTAAATATTAGTCTTTGTATGATAGTTTTTGAAGCAAGGGACTACACAAAGTGATACCTGACATTCCGAACACTGATATCTGGTCTCATTTCTTATTGGCTTACCTCAGAAATCTGTTTTACGAGAGCACAGAGTAAACTATCTCATTGGATTTGATTTTTTTTCACTATACTAGGACTTATACTGGGTCTTCCAGATGTGGCAGAAAACTCGTCAAGATGATTTTCTAAAATAAATTTTCTAATCAGCGAAAAACAAGTGACCAGTTCCGCCAAAAGGACTGCAAAACCAACAAAACTTGGCAAACTACCCATCAAAGATGAATATTTCCTTTAATTTCCTCTTTGCCGATTAAAACCGCAATAAAACAAAAAGTTCTGATTAGCCCGAGTTTTTTAGGGATAATAAATAACTGCAATATATGCGAACCCGAGATAACTCGGGATAATCAGGTAAGCGGTTAAAACGAATATACAAGTATTTCCCCGATACAATTTCAAAAATAAATAACTTTACAGCATTTAAAATTGTATGTGTCAAATTCAGTAATTTTGGTAAAAATAGTCTTTAATGTACAGAATATCTAAATTAACTTGCGAACTAAATATTCATATTGAGTGTTATTAATATTACAGATTAATTTTAATTCCCTGACAAATACAAAAAGTCTTTTACAATATCAACTTACTAGACATATAAACTTCTTTCTCGTTTCCTTTATTCTTGGCAGAAAATACTTTAGAAGTAAAGCGCAAAAAAGAGTATATCTTCGTTATTTTCTGTCTGAAAGAACTTCCAATCTGCTAAAGCAATTTAAGATTTTAGAGGAACACGCTGCTGAAATAAAAGCGAAACAGTTTAGTTTCAAAATGTTTGAGACTTAAATTCCAATTTGTAATTTATCATTTGCTTTGTTTTACTTTTTACACATCCAATACGGCATTTGCGTAACGGTCTACTATTAACTTTTGTAGAGTCTAATCACTAAATTGTGATTAAGCGAAATTTGCAATTAACTCTTCTTGATTTTTTTAACAGAATGAGAATAAAATTGTAATTTTGAATTAGAGTTTTTACATGTATCAATTCTTAAAAATGGTCAGATAAAATAAAAGTAACAGAGTAACCATTAACTTCGTGAAAGTTTGTTAACTTTGTGCTTATTCAATTATTATTCTTTGAATGTAAGATAAGTGAATTTGTTAGGTTAGAT
>CM063501.1:170280870-170290870 GCA_032207245.1 Pardosa pseudoannulata
GTTCAAATGATTTTCACATTTAATTAGCATCGTTCCTTCTATTATTAAATCGTTTAATTAACGAAAATATTTTACAGATATTATTATACAATATTATTTTACAGATATTATATTATACACTATTACTGAACATCAAATTGACACGTTCGGCATCTTTAAAAGGATTAGGCTGTAGATTTATTAGGAACACTACGGCCTTTTTGCATCACGAGTGATAATGAGACCGGACATACGGTTTTAAGCTGATCCGCATGTCTCCGAATATATATACCGGCAATGGAATTCAAACCCACAAGGTCAATCAAAGATCAATACTCAACTTAGCCATCGTTCGGTTTAAAATAATTAAATTAATACAATCATTTGAATTATTAACTTGAATTTAATGGGTGTACTTACTCGAAATTTACTTTATATATCGTTTATATCCATTTTGAAATTAAATAATTGTATTAATCACTCTCTTTTCCTTGTCAGAACGTTGAATGACTTCTTAGAATGTAAGAGATATCGTACATAACTGGTTTGTTCTACAGGATATACACAACTAAAGATTTATACTGAAATAACAATAACTTGAAATAAAGTAAAGAAATAGAGAAATACTAATTATAAAACAAATAAAAATGAGGGATTGACTCTGGTATATTTCGTGCACAAAATATGAAACAACAAAAATAAACTTACTTTAACCAAATATAATAGACAAAAAAATGAAACAACAATCTTCAAAATTATTTTGAACCAACTATATTCATGCGGTTGCGATGAGATCTAGAATCTGTTTTTAGGCAAATAAAATGATGAATGGTATATTTATAAAAATAACTGAATATTTTTCTCCTGATAAATAAGCCTTAAAAAAAGGAGGATTTGAAATAATACGAAAAGACTTTTTTCCCTTCAAAATTTGCTCGGTATATTTCCATTAATTTTGTCGGTTTTTTTTACCTTATTTTCGATTTAATAGAAAAGTTAGGAAAGAAATGTCATCTCTCTATTTCCCGCCTCGGCAATATATTTCTTAAGCAAGATATCCCAAACCTCATATCATATCAATATTCTGAAGCTTAGTTCAATTTTCCGCTTGAAAAACAACTCAAACGGATGCCAAAGTCTGTTGAGATGGAAATTTCGGGGACCCGGTAGGAATTCTGCAGATTTAAGTGCATCCACCCCTTAATAATATCGAATAACAATGGCTCAAAGCCAACAAATAAATCAGCATGCAATTAAATCGGTATTCTGTTCTTTTCTCAGATTTATTTAGAATGAATTGACTGGTCTAGAAATTACGGTTTTATTTTGCATTTTTATACTCAAAACGTATTTTTTGTATTCTTAAAAACTTGGAATTATAATTATCTTTTATTTTTGAAACGGAACATTGAAAAATACTTCATTATTTACGGACTATATTTAGTTATTTGTAAAATAAAAGGTACTGATCTGTTAGAATTAAATGCGTTAAATATGAAATTCTTAGAATATCGTTAAAAAATTTTGCAATGTTATAATTAAAATATATAATGTTCTAACATGAAACTTATAAGCCACTAAAATTTACTGGAACATTGAAAAATACTTCGTTATTTACTGATTATTTTTAGTTCTTTGTAAAATAAAAGGAACTGATCTGTTAGAATTAAGAGTAGAAAGTGCGTTAAAACTAAAACTGTAATATTGTAAAAGATTTTCACGATATTCTTATAATTATAATATATAATGTTCTAAAATGAAACATATAAGCTACTAAAATTTATTGGAACATTGAAAAATACTTCGATATTCACTGATTATTTTTAGTTCTTTGTAAAATAAAAGGTACTGATCTGTTAGAATTAAGAGTAGAAAGATCGTTAAATCTAAAACTGTAATATTGTAAAACTTTTTATCGATATTCTTATTATTATAATATATAATGTTCTAAAATGAAACATATAAGCTACTAAAATTTATTGGAACATTAAAAATACTTCATTATTCACTGATTATTTTTAGTACTTTGTAAAATAAAATGTACTGATCTGTTAGAATTAAATGCTTTAAATATGAAATTCTAAGAATATCGTTAAAAAATTTTGCAATATTATAATTAAAATATATAATGTTCTAACATGAAACATATAAGCCACAAAAATTTATTGGAACATTGAAAAATACTTCGTTATTTACTGATTATTTTTAGTTCTTTGTAAAATAAAAGGTACTGATCTGTTAGAATTAAGAGTAGAAAGTGCGTTAAATCTAAAACTGTAATATTGTAAAAATTTTTAACGATATTCTTATAATTATAATATATAATGTTCTAAAATGAAACATATAAGCTACTAAAATTTATTGGAACATTGAAAAGTACTTCATTATTTACTGATTATTTTTAGTTCTTTGTAAAATAAAAGGTACTGATCTGTTAGAATTAAGAGTAGAAAGTGCATTAAATCTGAAACTCTAATATTGTAAAAAATTTTAACGATATTCTTAAAATTAAAATATATAATGTTCTAACATGAAACATATAAGTCACTAAAATTTATAGGAACATTAAAAATACTTCATTATTCACTGATTATTTTTGCTTTTTTGTAAAATAAAAGGTACTAATCTGTTAGAATTTAGAGTAGAAAGTGCATTAAATCTGAAACTCTAATATTGTAAAAATTTTTAACGATATTCTTATAATTAAAATATATAATGTTTTAACATAAAACATATAAGGCATTAAAACTTATTAGAAAACAATTTTTGATTAACCCTTTAAGCCGCCAATTTTTTTACTAGAAATGCTTCCAAAAGAGACATATTTTTTACTCTATATAATTAAGTGCCACACTTAATAGAATAAGAATAAAAAGGATTTTTTTCACTTTTAATGCTTTTACATCATTTTTTATTTTACAATTTTAACACGAAAACCCTTAAATGTTTGCTTTTCTCATGGGAATGGTTTACAAATTCTACAAAAATTTCTCTCATACTTAGTGTGAATTTTATAGTTTACACTTTTCCGAACTATTCAGAAATCTTTTTGTGTATGGTACAATTTGAAGCATGGTGTAATTCAAAGTCCTACGTCGCAATCAGGGCAGACATAATGTTTCCTTTCGGATTCTTTTTCCATTCTCACTTCTTTTCGAACAGCACATTGCACATTGTCTTGCATGTCTCAGTTTGTTATCTGTGGGAGCAATTATTTCCAAAAAATGCCTGTCTGTCTCAGAGGATTAGGCCCAGAACCTAGTCGTCCTGTTCGGAAATTTATTCACGAATCCTATTTTTCGATGATACGGTCAAGGAGATTAAGTCTAAATTCTAGTTGTGTGTTTTTCCTCTGTTTTTACGGTAGACGACATATGAGTTGAAACATATTAATACTAAATAGTATCTTTACAATAATGATAAATACAATTAAACTAGAAAAGGAAAAGATAAAATATCGATGCCCGTACGCTGTACGTGTAAACCAGTTGAAGCTACTTTTAGGTAGCACGTAAACTGTACGGGCAAACCGCATAAGGGGTTAAAATGCGATACAATTAGCTAAAATTGAGTCTTTCAACAATAATACTTAAATTATTCCAAGTACATAGTTTACAAACTATCAATTGCTCATTTTATCTTCAGAACTTGCATAGAAAACAAACTGGATATTTATTTTCCCTTGTGTTAAATATTACCTATATAAAATAATTTTTTTCTTGTTATACCCTGTTTTAGTGACAGTTTTTGGCCGTTTCACGAAAAATCCTTTTTAACCCGAAAAAATATTTTACTTTTTATAATTTTTAAAAGGCATACTTCATTTTACAACAAGAACATGAATAAATAATCGTAAAACTTTTCTAAATAAGAACTTTCATTAAAGTAATGCATCTGAAACATTTTATGTATAATAATTAAAAAAAATCCAAACTGAAAAATGTTTTTAAGAGTTTAAAAAATGAGTGTATGACAAAGTAAACTAAAATAACCGTGTTATCCCAAAGATATCTTTGGATTTTAAAGCGCATATATAATTGGAAGTTTTCAGAAAAAAATAACTTACTTGTTTTTGGAAATCTATCATATTGAAAGTCTCTTAACCTCTTATAATAAAGGTCTAAATTTTAAAAAAGCATTACTTTTGTAAAAGGAAACAATATTTTTTTAAATATAAAATATGTATACCAATTGACAAAAAATAGAAAAAAACTTACCTACAAGAAAGCTTTTTAAATGTAAATTAAAAATTATTTGTCTAAAATAAATCATTTGTTTAAAATAATTTATGCAAAATTATTTGTTAATAACAAATAATTTTGTATAAATTATTTGGTTCTAAAATCTCGATAATTGATAAGATTGTTAAAATCTTCTATACAAAGAAGTAACAAGAAAATAAGTTTTTAATTTTAAAAAAATAATATATTTTCTCTAATACTGGATTATTTTCCCTATCAAACAACAAATGAAAATATCCATATTCTGAAACATAAAAATTGTTATTACTCTTAATTATTTTTGTCTTTATTTCTTGTATTTTGTGAAACCATTTGGGACTACAGCTTACTTTTTTGTATGTCTGAAGCTTTACTACGTCTTTCCAGAAAAGTCGAAACGATTTTACAACTATTTTTTTATAGTGAGTGATAGCAAATTCATGTTCAAAATGAAAGATTTTAGGCGGCGGGATAAAAATGAAATACAGTGTTTACCCATTTTCTTGAAAGCTTTAGTGTTATAAATCCATTTATAAAACAATTTATAGACATCATAAATTTTAAAAGTTCGATAACATATTTTATAAAATTAACACAATGCGTTACTCTGTTTATTATTTTATTTACTGATATTTTAGAATTTAGATTGCTTAAAAACGAAAATTTTTATGTTTAAAATGTATGCCTTTTGTTAATATACTTTTAAACCTTTATTTACATACACAAGGATGCTAATAAACATGCACCGCCATACATACATAATGTAACTTAATCCGCCGGCTACATTGAGTTTTAGCCCGTATTATTTTTAATTGCTCGGTCATACTGGGCTATGAGTGAACATAAGTATACAGTCGTGTATCCCCTACAAGGAAACCGTGAGTCCAATGTGGAACTTATTTAGTATATACAGTTTTATATTTATTATTTAGTATATATAGTTTTATAAGTTTATTCGAGACTGAGAAAAGACATGTTTTTCTGACATCTTAATTACATACACAAAATTTCATGAAAATCAGTCCAGCCGTTTAGAGGAGTTCTATTACAAACACACGAACGGAAAAATTATATATATATATATATATATATATATATATATATATATATATATATATATATATATATATATATATATATATATATATATATATATATATATATATATATATATATATATATATATACATATATATATATATATATATATTATATATATATATATATATATATATATATATATATATATATATATATATATATGTGTGTGTGTGTGTGTGTGTGTGTGTATTACATGGTCCAGTGTTAAGGCGAATGAAAAACAGTCTTTCTTAATAATAATAAGTTTATTAAATCATAGTTTCAATTAAAAGCAATGTGCGCCATTTTCATTTTTCGTGGTGGAGCTAAACGCGAAAAAGGATTTGACAGCTCCATGTCCAAGCGGTAACTGACTCATATAGGTTCGCTTAATCATCAATACTTCAAATATCTTTCCGCTTGACCGGATGATCCCAAAAGCTTACGCCAGCAGGGGTCTTTTTCATTTATTTTATTATTATAAAAGTGTTCCTTTTTAAAAATCGTTTATAACTCACATAATTTCCAATTACCCCCTTTTTAGATTTAACATATGTATGTATATATATATATATATATGTATATATATATATATGTGTGTATATATATATATATATGTATATATGTATATATATATATATATATATATATATATATATATATATATGTAGATGTGTATAAATATATATAGAGAGATAGATACATATATGCATATATATATATGTGTGTGTGTATGACCTATACATAAATACTGTCTATAACAATATTTTCTTTAGTTTAGTGGAGTTACTTTTTTTATCTAATCATATT
This sequence comes from Pardosa pseudoannulata, assembly GCA_032207245.1. Lineage (NCBI taxonomy): Eukaryota > Metazoa > Arthropoda > Arachnida > Araneae > Lycosidae > Pardosa > Pardosa pseudoannulata. The sequence continues at coordinate 170,286,960 of CM063501.1, forward strand.
GTTAATTTACTCAATGTAAAATTTAATAAATGTTAAATAAGATATAGCAGTTTATGAGTAATTGTTCTATTAATTTCTACATAATAACTCCTAAAATACAGTTATATTAGGTAGCTAAACACAACCCAGGATAGATGCAAATGCTGAATAACTGATTAAAGCGCAAATTTTCAAACTATCTATTGCAACACTTTTTTAAGGACCTGACAGTAGTCTGATTTGCAATGTCTGATCATTTTTGCCAGTTATTCTATGTTCCCTAAATATTCATAAATTGCTAGAAAGAGAATATTACTCATTAGAGTAACTTGGACTGAGTCCAATGATGGAGGAATATTTGTACACCTTATTTGACACAAGGAAAGTATGTTACATTCACAGATAAATTAACATATTTTGTATTGCAAGAGAGATCGCCGGATTGTTATTTTAATTATGATCTATGTAATTTTATGTAGGAAAATCGAAAGTAGATTTCAAATATAGTATTCATAATATAGATCCAGTTAAACAAGCAGTAAATTTCCAAAGCATTTTAGTATAAAACTTGAGCGGTTGTGAGTAATTTATTTTTTTCATTTTAAACATGTTGAATAGAGGGGCATGTCTTATACAGAATAGAACAGACTACCCTCAGCTGATTAGGAAAAATGGCGTTTTAAACAGAGGAAAATAACATGGATTACTTCTTTTGAGAGAAATACAAGTCAGCAGTGCTTTTGTGGCTTGTTAAACAATCAAGGAGGAATATTTCATGCAATGCATAAAGATTACAAGGATCTGTTGATTTTTCTGACAGAATTGATATCTGTTTTCGTAAACTGTAAGAAAGGGCCAAAGGTAGCAGTTAATAATCCAGTGTTTGGGTTTATGAAGTGTGGTTTAAAAGTATACTCAATGTTTCATGTCCTTGATTTAATTTAGGTGTCTAAGAAAGTTAAGATTAAGACAGATAAGAAGTAAGAATATTCGGAGAAGTTTGCAGAACTTCGAGATCAATAATTTTTGTAGAAGGAATTTTCTATTGCAGTGGTTGTTACAAAGTGGATAGAAATTGTTGCATAGATATAAATACGAATTTATAAAACTCTTTAGCCGATTAAAGGCATATACTATGTTTCCTAATTAAAAACCTTCATTATACCATTGTGTTTTTGATTAATCTTTCTGCTTTTCCGTTAGAATTATTTTTTCAAAATATATTTATTAAATTTCTAACATCAAAAACCATTTAGTTTTGTCAGTTAATTAATATATATATATATATATATATATATATATATATATATATATATATATATATATATATATATATATATATATATATATATATATATATATATATATATATATAATAACATAAAATATACACCAACTGAAAAAATAATACAAAATGTATATCTTAAAATATGTATTTAAGGACTGCAATTGTTTTTTTAATTTGTATGCTTAATGAAAAAAAATAGAATTATTAGTATACCGTGAACCTAAACGTTAAAAGTATCTTATATTTTAAAATTAACAAAAATTAATAAACTCTGAAAAAATTAATTGACCTTTAAAATGCGTTAGATTTTATTATTGTATGAGATAAAATACCTATATTGCTTATATTAATATAACGTGAAGTTTAAAGAATGAAGAAGATAATTAGCTTCTGTTGCATAGAAAAAAGTGTCGAACTATGGTTGAATGGCTAGCATGCTTACTTGAATTCGAATTCCATTCTGACATGGATGTACTTAGCCGTTCGAAATCGGCTTTAAGCAGTAGATGTCGGTCTCATTATTTCTCGGAAAAAAAAACAGGTCTCCATACCATAGAAAAAAGTAGTTTCTAATTTTCAAACTATGGAAGATATTTTATTTGAAAATATTTTATAATTTTATAATTTGCATATGGACTTTTTTATTTTCACTTGGTTTATATGTTTTTTTGCTTTCTAAAAATGTATTGCATCATAAAACAAAATAAAGTTACATTCTTATTATTGATGTGAGAAAGCTTTTATTCTAAAAACAGTCAAACATTTCGTTTTATTTTGAAAAATACTCTACATTAAGATAATGAAATTTTCCAGATTATTAGATATTATTCCTCAATATAGAACAGAAATTATATAAGAATTAACAGGATAAGGAGATTTACTCCCTTTTTTAAATTAAAAATCAAATGAAATCTAAAATTTTGAGTAAAGAATCTTAAAATTCAGCTAATTAAGACCAATAGTTTTAAATTATAGCGAATGCAGGATAATAAAAAAATTGTTAATTTTTAAAAGAAAAATACTGTGCAGTAAAAGAACGCGGCATATGGTGGATAAGAAATAATATAAAAATACAAAAAAATACAGAGAATCTAACACAGTAAAAATTAAAGTTTCTCATATAAGATGGATTGATTATATACAGAAATACAAAGGTAAATATCCTGTAATAATAATTAACGTTGCATAAAACTGATAAAAAAAGAAAAGTCGCTAGATTTAGAACAAAATGGATGGAGAGTGTGGAGCAATGACTTAAAACCACTAATGTCTGTCGTGTAGCTCTCGTTTAAATTTAGGTATTGACCTGAATCAGTGGTATTATAGTGGTATTTATTTTAGTTAGTCACAAAGACAAAATATTATTTGGGTTGCTTTGTGTAAAATATTTAAGTGCTGAATTCAACCACAAGTTCTGAGAGACTACAGATTTAAAATAAAAAAATAACTAATATGCTTAATTAAGAGTAACTGAAATCAGATTAAAATAAAAAATAAGCAAATTTATTATAATGATATATATACATGACTGATATAAAAAATTTGATCAAGTTTCATTATATTTTTCAACACGTTCAATTAGGTGCCACACTAATAAAGATTTGACAATAATAATTTTCTATTACTTAGGTAACTATATATATATATATATATATATATATATATATATATATATATATATATATATATATATATATATATATATATATATATAACAGAGAGAGTACCCAATCTCAAATTCAAATATTTAAAATAAGTATCTTTGTGGGTCCATATGGTGTGCCAAGGCTGTACTCCGGTCGGACGCTCTTGTGAAATGACGTAGATACTTTGAGTATTATCTCAATTGGTGGGACGACAACGTGACTCCATGCTCACTACTGGTCTGGGGCCTTCTAAATAACTTGGGATGATTTTGAAAAAGCGGATGAGCTGGAAACTTCTGTTCGTTGCAAGATGTCGAGGTCTTTCTTGGACCCAACTACTTTGATCCCCGTACTCTGTCCTGGAGTTCTGAACACCTGCCGTTGAACTCTCGACCTCCGAATTCTGACAGTCGGACTTCTCTAATCGACTCGACTGCCAATCACCCCCTTCCTCTTGACTTTTCTTATTTTATATTATTTTCATCTCTATTCTTTCTTACTTCTTTTTGTCCCATCGGGAGAGTTGTATAAATCTAATTGGTCTCCTTTACCCGGCCTTGAAACCGCAAACATGGGAAAGTCTTGCTCCTTCAAATTGGGCACTGTCTCTTAGAGACTCATAAATAACTCCCAGAGGTACATTCTTATTTAGTGTCATGTACGGAGACGTGATTCTAATCTGGGACTGGGATCAGAACCCCGCCCAAGGATCCCGCACACGACGTTGAAATAATTTTTATTGGTCCTCTTTTCCTTTACAAAAGATGTGATGTGGTCAGATTTAGATCCCAAGCATTTTACTTCTCCTATTAATTAACCAATTATATTACTGATCTAAATCGCCTCATCACAGTGTCAATTATTGGAGGACCATGAAATTGGTTAGACTTCGATCAGTGATTCTCAACCTTTTTTATGCTCCGCCCCCTAATCTTTTAAATGCACCCCTTTCCAACAATATAAATTATAGGGTAGGATAAGTACTCAATTATAAAAGT
>CM063501.1:170295870-170303370 GCA_032207245.1 Pardosa pseudoannulata
GATATAACCAGAGGTTACCTTTAGCTAATTTGAGTAATAGTAAAATGTTGAGGCACTTTTATCACATTTTTTAAAATTCAATTTATTCAAACACGCCCTTGTTCCTGTCAGCTTATTTTTTGTAAAATCTTAATTTTTTGATAATAGATTGTCTTATTCTATTTTCCAAAATTATCAAAATGTATTTTTTAAACAATTTCATATAGCCCTACATATTATATCCACATTATTACTCCCGATATTTTATGATTTTGCCAACTGCAAACTCTCTGTTACTAGATAACTTGATTGTTTACCTCATCCGTTAACCTGAAATACATTTTAAAATATAAGCCCTATTTTCGGACACAGGAGTTATTATATAAGAGGTAAAATTTAATCATTTGAATTTAATACACTTCTACATCAATAAATGTGAAATGTTTGGAGTAACTCATTTGAAAACCGATTTGTTCTGCATTGCCGACATTCGATACTAAATTATAGTTAGCAGTCTAGGATAACTGAAATCTTTTGTTATTATGTTAATAAATTTCTAGGTATGCGAGAGATAGATTTCCGATAATGATATCAATACATTTTAAGCTGATGTTTTCTGAATATTTTGAACGTGCTTTGGAATTTATGGTGATTGGTGAGTGGTACAAATTTTAATGTGCCTGTTCCAGACACGTATTTTATATTAATACCAGAATTATAATCGTACAATTATTTTCATTTAAAATAATTGAAAGGTATTTTAATAGCATCCCTTAATTGAAACTTGAACACATGTGATAGCATATGGATGCCTACCTTATTGCTCATTTTTTGAAAATTCATATGATGGGTAAAATATGTTTTCAAGATGTAGAGTGGGAAGTGCAAAAATATGAACAAAATACAATTTGAAATTCTCACAGTTTTATACCACCGGTAGATGTCAAAAATGTTATCAAATAGCTTGAAGCATGTACTAAACCAACATAGAATCACAATATTAAAATCAAGTGCAGACTTTAAGTAAAAAACTACTATTATTGAAAATGTTCACGATGAGCGCTTGGTGATACAAAATCTTTTGATTCTTCATTACCAGAGATCATAGGTGCACGATATTATAATGTGCTAAAAGTCGGTATAGTAAATGAAGGTTTTACATAAGCTATTTGGTGCAAAATTAGTTTTCACACAATATTAACGCGTTTTGGTCGAAATAATTCTGCCCTGTTTTGAATAGATTACACTTCTACGCATAGAGACAAGTTTGAAAAATGCATTAAAGCATGCTTTTGTACACTTTAGACGGGGGTGCAAGTAGTCATTTAAGCAAGACAGGGATCATGCATCAATTAAATATGTTATGTGTAATAGTACAAAAATATTGAGAAAAAATACTTCTAAAATTTTACATTCATGTAACACAATGTATGTATACTAGCTGCTTCGCACCAGCCTTCGGTCTGGGTAAGTATAATTTCAAGTATAGTTTTAGAATGTCTACTATAGATAAAAGTAGTAATAAAAATGTTATATCAACCTTGTATGAAGCAAACTGCCGATGAATATAAGTCTATTAACAATTAATAGTGTAAGGGAGAGAGTAGGTGTGAGATTTGTAACCTACCTCAAAAAATTCCTGATCAAGGCTCTGGGGTAATCCACCTGGCCTCAAGTGTCTGATTACGATATGAATGAATACTGCAATTCTTATGGAACCCTACACCACCTCTCATATATATTATATGTGTAAGGATTGCTTCATTCATGCAAGCTGAAGTAGAAGATCCCACAATTTTTTTACTAATATCTTGTTAATAGTACTTATTTCCATTTGTATTCTATTAAGTACTATTAACCTATTAGTTATAGATGGTACCAACATTTTGAAGAAAAATGGCCCCATCCGGTTTCAAATACTAATAAATCAATTCCTCTCATGTGTCCTCAAAAATTTAATATGAGATTTCGAAAGTATATTTCTTGAAATAGTAAGTATATTTCTATTACTCAGTTTATCACTAAAAATTTGCTGAAGTGCAATGTCTGTGCTTTGGCGAACTTTTGGCGATATTCTGAATAATTGATCACTCCGTTGAATTTTGAATTTCCTTTAAACATAAATTGTAAGTGATTGTATCAGGCCTCTACAAAAATTTCATTAATTTAAAGTATTTATTAAAAAATCTGACTGACTGAAATAAATTGTAGACCAACTTCAATGGCACAAAAAATTACATGTATAAGCTTTTAAAACTGTTATACCCGCAAAAGAATCCTTATAAACCAGATATTAGATAATTTATCCACATTTTGCCACCACATCCTTACACATAACAATTGTATGTAATACCTCTATACACATTATTATTGTTTGCAATATAAAAAACCTGTATAAAAGTTTAACACATCTAAATAAATAAATATCGTGGAACAAAGTAAATCTTTTGTTAAAGAAAGCCCCTACAAATGAAAACATATATAAATAAAGTAGTAGGGGATTCTATATTTGTATGCATGTATAGATAAGTTAGAACAATAATTTAAATTAAGTTTACGATATTTTAACCACATTTCGGGTAAATGCATTAAAACCCCCCTTAAACTCTGTTGCAAAATATATATGTTGTAGGAAGAATTAAAACACAACTATAAATCGTGGCAATAGTATTTTGTTAGAATAAATAACACATTATTAAACATTGGGGCTGTAAAAGCGTTTTATTTACGAATAGCAATACAAGGAATCTAAAAATAAGTTAGTAAAATACATTTTGAAATTCTCGCCGTTTTATACCCCCGGTAGATGTCGCAATATGTAAAATATGATGGGTATTTCCTAAAAACCATTTTCTTCACTTTTCTTGCTTGTGATTTGTATTAATTTATGTCCTTTCTTGTAAATTTTCAGTTAAAATATTTTTTTCAACAATGAATTGTTAATTTTTTCTACTAAAAATTAAATCATCATTGCCTGATTTTGATTTTTTTAAATAAAAAAAATCTTGCGACCATTTGTATTGCATTTGATATGTATACATGCCATTGCTTGATTTTAATTGTCTAAAACGTGAGGGAGCATTCAAAATAAATACCGCACTTACCTTGTTAAGAAAGCGAGTGTAAGTACACAGCGTTTCGTGAGTAATTTCCACTCGTCCTACTGCAATAATCAATGTTCGTAGAATATCAAATAAACTGAACTGATTCGAACGATGAGAGAATGGTAAATTATTACTCTTTGGTACTGGAATTTATGGGTTTGAATTTCGCTGCTGGCTTGAATTTTCTTATCTTCTTGTTATCACCTTTAAGCAGTAGGTCCTGGTGTCATTATCCTTTAAGAGCTATAAAGTAGATTGTAGTGCTTGAAAACAAACACAAACCAAATTCAATAGACGGATCTTAGTTTCATTAGCTTAACTTAAACTCCTCGGCTCAATAATCCAGTGGACCCACTAACTATGTTGCCAATCTCTTTTTGAGAACAAGGTACTAGAGGTTAGAAGCATTTGTTCTAATTAGGTGGTCAGTCGCATGTGGAATCTCCAGTTCCTAAAGTGTGCTTGGTGCTCAGTTTATCTACCAATGAAACAGATTAGTATATCCTATATCATAATAGCCTAAGTCGTCTGTCCTCGAATTTATGAAGCGGTTGTACCTGGAATGGATACAGACATCCATATTGGAATTTTTATGAGTTAGGTTTAGCAAAATGCAAAGTGAGTTCGAAATCCAACCCATTCCCCTTTTCGAGTGTTTAATGTTATTATTTCAAGTCTTATGCTCCCTCTTAGTCTATGCTAAATTCATTCTTGATATGAATTTAGTATAGAATAAGAAGGAGCAGCGAGGGTAGAGCGTAATATTTAAACTGGACTGTGTTTATTCGACCGTCATATAATTAATTCCTTCATCGGGTGTAGGCCTAGCACGTTTGGTAGAGGGTCTGCCCATTTGATCAGCATACTTCTCGGGTTGATAGTTCTTTCCCCGACTCAGCCAAATGTTTCTAAATGTCTAATTAATTTAATATTTTCTGCTTTTTCTTTTAAATTCTTGTTCCTAAAGTTGTTTTTTTATTTTCAAAATTATTTTATTTTAAAATAAATGTTTATGATTTTTTCAACTTTTTATGACTTAAACTTTCTTCTCGTAATGTAATAATAGCCTAAGTTATCTGTCTATCTGTCCTCGAATTTATGAAGTGGTTAGACGAGGTATGGATAGAGCATCCATATTAGATTTTTGATGAGTTAGGATTAGCAAAATTCAAAGCGAGTAAAGTTTATTTTTTCCTAAACTATAGATCAGATTCTAAAATAAATTGGTATGAATAAGCGTCGTGTCACAGCGAAAAATACTGTCACATTTTAAACGTTCGAAATTCACCTCGTTCCTCTTTTCTAGCATTTAATTCCATTATATCAAGCTCTATTTTAGGAGCAGGCTATTAAATTTATCAATTTATCCCACAATAAATAGCTAAAAATAACAATTTTTTAGCATTATGACGTCATTCCTTTAACTATCTCATTTAATTATTTATTTTAGATTATTTAAATATATTTTTCATGATTTCCATATGTTTTATCCCTAAACTTAGACATTACCTAAATGATTTTCTTTTATATTTGGCTTAAATTATAGATTAGGTACATAAGTGATAATTTTAATCGATTATTTTTGTAGAACGATAATTCTCAGCCAAAAAACAAACCATTTTTTACCTGCCTCTTAGGGTACCTTTACAATTCTGGAAAATTAAAAATTTTACTGATCCCGTCATATGATGGGTTATATGCTATTTCTAGATATGGTAGGAGAAGAACATATGAATAAAATCTACGTGAACTCTACTTGGTGATAAATCCTTGGACATATCCCTTGATCTTCTTGATCCCCTTGACTTCTGGCTTAATTTCTAGCTGGTGCATAAAGAAAAGGAAATTGAAGCAATCACAATGCATCAAATAATATAAGACAGACAGTTGCTTCTAAAAAATTCTTTACATACCTTCTTATTTCGTACTTTTTTTTTCGTACCTTCTATACCTGAGTTTCGATGGGTCTTCAGATTTTCATTAGGTTGACGAAATATATTCGAAATATTAAGCTTACTTAATTAAAAAGGATTACGAACTGAATGTATTATAACTTGATATATTTTGAGAAAAGAAGTATCAATTATATATAAAATATTAAATAAGGAAATCAGATTATAAAATTTATCATTTTTATTTTATAAAATGAATGTGATTAATGATAGTTTCTTTACTTAAGAAATTCCATCGTTTCTGAAACGCAACTAAATTACAAAATGTGTCAGAATATTTAGTAAAAATTTCTTTTAAATGTACGACATTACTTACATAAATCGGATGGCTTTTTTTTTTAAAATATAGTTCTACATTTAAGATACAGCAATTAGAAATCATAAAAATAATCTTACAATAACCATTTTCGTTGACTGTAATTTAAAACTGTTTTTACTTTTTTTCTTATTTTTGCATATTGACTATGCATTAAGTGACAAAATCTCATTTTCCGCTGTCAGTTTAAAGCTCTTTTGAGTAAATGGAAAGTCAGTAAATTATTTTATGTTGTATGCATTAGTCCTATTAAGCCCAAAATTAATTATGGTATGAAATTAGTCGATTTACTCATTGCTATCATTATGCGGTAAGTACTCCATTTTGAATTACTATTTTATTTCTATTTATTAAGCGTTCTTATTCTTTTAAGAAAGCTATTAAAAGATTTATTATCCAAACCGAGAATTTCATTTTGTGGAATGCATGGGGAATTTCTTGATTTTAAATTCGCTCAATTAGCTTCGCTGCTCTGTATTAAAGCAAAATGAAAATTATCAGCTAGAGGGTAGAATGAAAATTGAGAATTTTTAATGAATCCCTTTATTCCTAGTGGAAATGTTCTTATTATGGGATAATAAAGCGTGCTCATTTTGCACCAGAGAAGTTTATTACGTATTTCAGATAGCTATAACTAAACTAATTTTTAGGAATCCGACAGGAAATGCTCTGGGAGATCAAAATTATTTTAAAATTTCAGCATTTTGCTAGATTTCGACAAAAGGTTTCGAAACTTTTCAAATCTCGAATGATTCCAGGCAAGTTTAAGAATATAGAGTATAATAATACATTTCTTTATAGCTAATAATCTATTTTTCAGATATGATAAAACTCACATACAAACATAACACACATGTAAAAAAGGATTTTTTTACGCATTAGAGGACAGGTGTTTAATATATACACCGTCCTTTATTTATAGCTGTGAAGACCCCCCCCTTTCTCCAGAACTAACGACCGGAATCAGCTGATTTGAAGCCTCCTATGAGAATTCAGATAAAAAAAACTAGCTGTAACCTTAGCTGGAGTTCCCTGGTAACTGGAATCGTAACTGACCGAAAAACGGTTGGTGGGACCGTAACTGTCCCCGAGGTATAAAAAGCTTAGAAATTTTAGGTATTTTTTGTCGTAGGTGCTTTGACCTCGTGGAGGCTTTCGCGGCTTTTGACCGGAGCCAGCTTTCTAATGATTAAATTCGGGATATTCGTAAAGTCCTCTTATTTAGGGAGTGGCAGAGTCTCTGATACCGAACGGGGTATAAATTGCGTTTGTATTGCACCCTGGAAAAGCGTCTCCAATCGTGTGAGATTATTTAATCTCTTTTCTTTCGACTGTGATCGTCGTGGTGAGGTTATGCAGGCGACCATCCTTTGCATTTCGACTTGTTTTGGGAGATTAGAATCCCCTTGTATATAGCCGTATTTACTCAAGAAATAAAAGTGATTTCCAATTTTATCGTGACTGTGATCCTTCTTCACGCTACCTCTTCACTAGAGAACATTCAAGTCGTCACAATAGAGTATAATAATATATTTCTTTATAGCTAATAATCTTTCTTACAGATATGATAAAACTCCCATACAAACATAACACACATGTAAAAAATGATTTTATTCCGCATTGGAGGACAGGTGTTTCATATATACACTGTTCTTTATTTATACAATGCACTCATTTGTGCTTAAGTTTATTATTTACTTAGTGAGCAGCGGCAACTCAGTCGTCAAAGGCAATGGTTTCGTAACTGGAAATTTGCGGGTTCGGAGCCCAGGCCGACCTAAGGTCCGCCGTGTTCTTCAAAGGTGACTGGGGCACGTAAAATATGTTCATGGTCGCAATATCCTCCAAGTTCTCAATTACTACTTCTCAATTACGGGGGTGGCAGGCCAGTCTATGGGTTTTTTGCTTGGTCCCTGCTACTAAATTACGAGGACCCACTTGAGCAAAAGTCCTGCTTTCACCCTTGAAGTACTCTTCATAACTAAAGTCGCACGCTTTTGCCTTAATATGAACTAGCGTCCGGATCAATCGTGCTTGGTTTGACCAAGTAACGGAAAACAACAAGAACAACGTACTCAGTCCATATAGCTATAACTAAGCTAATTTCTATTAGTTCGTTATAAATCAAAATTCTTTCAAAATTTTAGCA
>CM063501.1:170305870-170345870 GCA_032207245.1 Pardosa pseudoannulata
AAAGAATTAAAGTGTGAAAAGCAAGGAAAATTAAAATGCAAATTTCGAGTGTTACTACGTTAAAATTTATTTATTTCGAACGACAAAACTCTATTCTTTCACATTAAAAAATGGTAGACATGCTGAACTTAGAGGTTTTATTACTGGGTTTTCTAATGTAAATGATCCAAAAATTGTGAAATCATTTGTCATATGATTTAGTCGAAGAATAAATCTCCTAAAGAGTTTTGATGTTGCATCGATGTAAAATACGGCTCTAAAATGGAAGATGGTTTATGTAACATCTGATTTATTGTTAACTGTAACTGTATTAAATACGTTAATAATATATACAATAGAGCAATTTGTCACGAACTACTATAATGCCCTTCTCATTCATTTTCATGTTTACAACAGCCAATAGACAAACAATAAATTGCCCTTCCGTTTGAAAATGAAACAAGAATTGGCATAAATTGAGATTGTGCCCTACTGCGTGAAATCGATTTATAATGTACAAGGACAATATAAAATAAAACAAAGTTATCCAAGTGCATAAGTAAAAATATTTTATCGTAAAACTATTAGGTTCATTGCTCAAAATTTGAAATGTTACCCATAGTGACAATACATATGTTACATTCTTACCGTTTATTTCTTTTCTCCCAGATTATAAATAAAATTATAGAAAATCATCAGGAAACAATAATCACTCTCTGAAACAACTGTTTTTTAAGTCTCTTCTACAAAACAAATATAAATTTTCCCGGTTATTTAATAAACTCTTTCTCACCGAAACTTCAATAAATTTCTGACAAATAGTAACTGCTTGCGAAGAGCCTCTTTCGGTTTGAAGTAGACATTCAAAACGTTCAGGAAGTTTGATTTATGGGACGTGTTTATCAATTCATCACTTGGTGTTGCGAACAAAGCTGTTGTAAAGCGTCAGACGTTAATAACTTTACCACCTGATATCAGACATTAGATGTTATTTTCGACTCATTTATCAGTTTGAATTCCTAATTAGGAAATCTCAGCCCGTCCAGTATTTATTGGATTAACATTAATCACGAACAGTAGCTACAGAAGTTTAAATGCTTGCAGCGTTTAAATTAACAACATTTATAAATCAACACGAATGTTTATTTGCCCACCACATTTGGCTTCACTGAATGGTGAAACATCTAGAATCTTCAAGAGTGTATATGTATATATATATATATATATATATATATATATATATATATATATATATATATATATATATATATATATATATGTGTGTGTGTATATATATACATATATGTATGTAGGTATGTATGTATAATAGTAGAGAACGAAATTTGTATTAATAAAAGTAAAATGCTCATTAATGTAAGAAAAAAGACTATTTGATTATTTAATTTTTACATAAAATATATGTATAACACACACACACACACACACACACACATATATATATATATATATATATGTGTGTGTGTGTGTGTGTTTGTATGTGTGTGTGTGTTTGTGTGTGTGTGTGTGTGTGTGTATAGAACACATGTTGTTCTACATCCCTAAACTACGGAATGTATACTATCTCTTTTTCCTAAATGGCTGCTTGTTTTAATTTGTGATTAATTTAGCTTAATTATTCCGCATCTATTAAGCACATGTTTCCCTGGTACTGAAGTAGCCTGATTTTGGTTACAGAATAATTCTTTGCATAGACATTTTGATGAATTTTAATTTGTTCGACCATGTCTATTTAGGACAATTTATGTTCGGACTGAAAATCTAGCTTAAATATACCTTAGAATAGATATTTTTTACTTAATATGTAGCTATATTTGTGTTATCATTTCTCTATTTTTGTTTGGTAACGTGTAGTTTTAAAAGCTGTTTTCAATAGTTATAAAGGAATATTGAAATGTACCGTTTCCACTTAAAGATTAAGGATCGAGATGCACTTTGAATTTATCTATCATTATGAGCTCATATAGTATTCAGCATTGGAAAGAACCACTATCCTTATAATAGAGGTAGAAAAACGGCAATTTTAATCTTTTCGAATTCTATTTTTCTGTTTATTTCTAACGTAACGTTTCACAAATTAAATCATATATAGCTTCTTGTAAAAACGCTTAAATCGTGTTTTATTTTATTTCGACAAGCAGTTTGGATATCATAATATATAGATAAATATACTTAAATCATAAAACTAATTTTTTAAACATAAAAATTAAGTAATGATTAATATTTTTATATATAATTAAAAATGTTTATATCGTTAATACGATTTCTTAATAGGAAAAAAGGGAATAAAAGACATTTATATGGTTATTGTCACATTTTGCTAAGAGCCGATGAAATACAATGTCCTGAATATAATGTTTGACAATGTTCAGTATATCAGATTATATATTTCGTATCTTTCCACAAATGAACACATATACATATCTGATGGAATTTGTAAATCAATTAAAAAAAGACGGAATGCAATATGTATATATCGTTTGCAGTCTTATGCTTAGGAAATCAGGGAATTTTATACCACCAAATTTCATATTTATTTATAATTTTTACAAACAAATGTCGCTGCAGGTATTCTGTAACATGTATAGTTAAAACGAAGTATTCCAGATATGACGCCCTGCGACTTTTTTCTTTGGGAGTACCGGAAAGATGTGGAATACCGCCAAACTCGTCAAACAATTGCTGAGCTGAAGCAGCACATCTGTACTGCATGTGAGACAATTTCAAGTGACGTGTTTAAACGGATGTCTTTAAATTATTGCCTGAGACTACGCCACGTTCTTGCAGAAAATGGAGGTTACATTGAAAATGTCTTTGCTTAGTTTTTTGCAACAATCGTAGCAAAATTTTCATACCGGTTTTTATTTTTTCACAGTTTTTAGTGCCACCTGTAGTTGAAAATGTTATCTAAATTTGAAATTTGGTGGGATAAAATTCCCTGATATCCTAAGCATAAGGCTGAAAACGATACATATCTATCGCATTCCGTCTTCTTTTACTTGATTTACAAAATCCATCAGTCATCTTTAGAACACCCAGTATGTATGTATATATATATATATATATATATATATATATATATATTTTATGGCTAAGGGGTAAATTCGTTTATAGTAGTATTAATTCTTCTTTTACTGATATGATGGACATTAGTCTTCTGTATTTGAATATAATTACCCTATTCAAGTATTTTCAAAGAAATGTAAGGTTTTAGATCATTTTACCTAGCATTCCTATTTTACCTAGCATTTTACAAAGAGAATATTCTTTATTTTTAACCCTCTATTTTCTATTAATCCCACCTCTGCTATTACATTAAAGCCGGAACAGACTATCAAATCCCCAGCATAGCTTGAGCGAAACATCGCAATTCTGAAAAGTGAAGCTCTCTTTGCTTCGCTTTTACATAATACACTCTTGGTGCATTAAAATCAATGACAGAATCTCTCTTCACTTCGACAGGTTATTCCTAGAGATTTCGGGGAATTGTACTTTTAAAACGAAACGCTGAATACATAATGGGCTTGTCCGATGGGACATCATTTCGTTGACTCAATGAAAACCGCGCTGTCGGTTGCTCAATTCGATTAATTAGAAACGATTTGGTAGATAAGTTCAGAATGAAAATTCTCGTGTAATGGCGACAGTTATATAAGTCTTAAATTCGTAAGAGTGTTAAATCAAACATTTTTATTTATAAAAAAATATTATATACAGTAATTTCATTAAGCTGTTTTTAAAAATTTTTAAATTTTCTTTGCAGTCTCTTTGTAACTCCCTTTGTAGTCTATCGGTATATATGTGTGCCTCTAACGTAAAAAAGCCGAACGATGGCAAAATGGCAGAGCGCTGCTCTTCGGAACCGGAGTTCGCGGGTTCGAATCCCGCTGAAGGCATGGATGTTTGTAGCCGTTCGGAATCGGCTTTAAACTGTAGGTCGCGGTCTGATTAGCCCTCGTGTGCAAAACAGTAGACCGTAGCGATCCAAACCAAACCAAACCTAACGTAAAAAAATTGCTATCAAAAGTACAGGTTTTTATATGTTCTCCCTAAAATGTGTGATGGGGCATATGTACTGGCATTTAACGTAAAAAGAGCATACCCTAAACTCAAAAATTCCTCATTTCCTTATATTAGTACTCATATTAACATAGAATCTGACTGCAGAGAAAATACAAGTAAACAAAATATAAATCAGACTTTCATTTAAGGTAAAAAGAGCATACCTACACTCAAAAATTCATCATTTCCTTATATTAGTACTCATATTAACATGAAAATCTGACTGCAGTGAAAATACAAGAAAACAAGCTATAAATCAGACTGGCATTTAACGTAACAAGAGCATAACCTACACTCAAAAATTCATCATTTCCTTATATTAGTACTCATATTAACATAGAATCTGACTGCAGAGAAAACACAAGTAAACAAAATATAAATCAGACTGGCATTTAACGTAAAATGAGCATAAACTACACTCAATTCATCATTTCCTTACATTAGTATTCATATTAAAATAGAATCTGACTGCAGAGAAAATACAAGTAATCAAAATATAAATCAGACTGGCATTTAAAGTAACAAGAGCACACCTACAATCAAAAATTCATCATTTCCTTATATTAGTAGTCATATTAACATAGAATCTGACTGCAAAGAAAATACAAGTAAACAAATTATAAATCAGACTACAAACAGTTAAAAAGTATTTTAAAAATTATTATTAAAATTCCTCATTTATTGAGTTTTTTGAGTTTTATCTTACCATTTTATTCTTGACTTTTTTTAGTTTTATCTTACCAATATAACCAGTGTATTTAAAAAAAATCTATATACACATAAATATTTAATAATATTCAGCTGAGACAAGTTTTTAAATTTCATAGAAAAAATTTGTAATAATAAATGACAAAATAAACATACAAGATCTAACTTAAATATCAAAGACAGTTCAATATAACTACGTACATTAGTAAAACATAATATAAATACGCAGAAGACCCGATAATCTAGAACAGTTTTATTTTAAGCTAGTTAGGCAGAAATAATTCACTTAAGCATACATATCATATCTTATAAAATACCTACTCGCATAAAAAAAAAGTTTGTAATGTGATTTTACTTCCACAAAAGCATAGCTATTCCGAGAAATGCAAATAAATATACACGTACACAGGGGCATACATACACACATATGTATATAAAACACACATGCATACACACATATGTATATAAAATTTTATCATAAATATATGAATCGTAAATTATGAAATCTGTATGAACCATTCCTTGATGAAAATAAATTTCTTTAATTTTTGAATAACAGATCATATACTTACAAATTTCATTATGGATATTTTTGGATTTTATCTGGTTTACGAATTGTAGTCTTAATCCTCTAAGCGGTTCGCACGTACAATTCCGCCAAACCGATGATGTCTACAAAGCGGTTGTCTCTTACAATATCGACCTCCAAAAACACTCCAAAAATGATTGTAGTGTGCATTTCTTCCAGTGGTTTCCCACATGGAGTTTTACGTAGGAGGGTCAGGTCGATTGTTTAGGAGCTACACCCCTCTTTGACTAACATTTATTGGAGATACACCTCTATTCCTGAGGCACAAAGACTCTGGTAGCTTTTAATAGCTTGGTAAATCTCTATTTCGAAGTTTTTCGTGTGCGGTAACAGATGTATCTATAATTGCACCACTTAAAAATCTTGGATGACTTTCGTAAAAAAATATAAACAAGTCTCTCAAAGAATATTTTTATTTGTACTTTTAGAATACATTATTTCTTATGCGATGATCTTCGAAACTTTACGAGCTTTATGTGTATTTAAAAATTAAAATCTATAATACCTATTTATTTATATATTTATTTAAAACCGGAAGTAAAGGAACAATAACGAGGGTGGGTTTCCTGTATTCCATTCTAGTCGACTAAGGATGAAGTAAAGAATCATAAAACGCTTTGGCCACTGACACAGTAAACCTTTATCGTATTTTTGTAGACTTTTTTTTCCTTGGTGTGTTCCACTCGGAGGGTTAAATCATTATAAAAATGTCTAACATTTTACTTGTAAATTCTTGGAAACAGGAATTCATCCTCTTCCTTATATGTATTCGGCCATTCTTTTCTGTGTTCGAATTTAGCTACCCCATTCGTTTATATTCGATGAAGTGTTAAGGGTTTAGAACATTTTTGTAGCATTCTGCCTTTCTTTCTGAATTCATACGATTTTAAAAATTGATAGAGGGAGGTTCTGGTTTCATGACACAAAGTTTAAGATAGGACATGTTGCACGGTTTGACAAAGAGAAATTTCCTTAAGTTAAAATTAATCTTTTCTTTTAATCCGTCTTTTGATATTGCGATGGGTGCAGGCTATCAAATTCCCAGCTTAGCCTGAGAGAAATATCGCAATTCTAGAAAGTGATTCTCTCTTTGTTTCGCTTTTATATGATACAATTTTGGTGTATTAAAATCAATGATACAATCTATCCTCGCTTCGACAGGTCACCCCTAGATATTTCGGGCAATTCGTCTTTTAAAACAAACTGCTGAATAAATAATGTGCTTGTCTAACTTTTCATTGACTCAATGGAAACCATGACGCCGGTCGCTTAGTTCATTTAATTAGAAAAGATGTGTGCGATCATTTAGTAATGAAAATTCTCCTGTAATTACTTGAATTAAACAAGATTTCAATTCGTTAGTGTGGAAAATAAAATAATTTCATGTATAAAAATTATTTAATTTACTGATTTGATGAATCATTAAAACTGATTTTAAAAAAGTCTAAATTTTTAGACTTCTTAAAATTACCATTTTTTCTTTGGAGTCATCAGGATATACGTGTTACTGCAAAGTAATAAAAGTTTTTCATAAACTGCTGCTTTATATGTCTCGCCTAAAAATCTGATGGGGCACATGTTCCAGACTTTAGCATAAAGAGTGTGTACCTTCCATTGAAATATTACATTTTCTTCATAATAATTTCCACACTTACAAAATATCTGACCTGAGTTATGACACAAGTGAACGATAAATCAGACTGTAAACGGTTAAAATAATTTTTAATACTATAAATTTTTTAAAGTTTATACTTTTATCTGACTACGTATATTAGAAAGTAAATTGATAAACGCGTACATATATGATGATTTTCAGTTAAGGACGCCTTTACAGTTTCGTAGAATAAAACTTTAATAATAAATATACAATAAACTGAATAATTTCATTTATGTTAAGTGTAAAAGAAAATTCATTAGACTCTGAGAAATGGTAAAAAAAAATAATATAAATACGCATAGAACTCGATAATGTTTTATTTTCAGCGAATTTCGAGAAAACAATACACTCAAGCATATATATTTTATCATAAATGTACCTACTCACATAACTTGTATTACTAGAGCTGTGGTAACTTAGTCGCATTGGCAACGCTCTCGTAACTGGAGAGTTGCGGGTTCGGAACATGAGCCGGCCTAAGATCCATCGTGTTCGTTAAAGGTGACTGGGACAAGTAAAATATATTCGTGGTCACAATGTCCTCCAAGTGCTCAATCAATACCTCTAGGGGTTTAAGGCCAAGACTATGGGTCTTCTGCTTGGTCCCTGCTTCTAAATTACGAGGACCTACTTGAG
Organism: Pardosa pseudoannulata; assembly: GCA_032207245.1. Classification (NCBI taxonomy): domain Eukaryota; kingdom Metazoa; phylum Arthropoda; class Arachnida; order Araneae; family Lycosidae; genus Pardosa; species Pardosa pseudoannulata. Next base: position 170,313,520 of record CM063501.1, read on the forward strand.
CATAAGTCATACTTTCACCCTTGAGGTGCTTATTGAAACGAAAGGTGCACCCCCTTTGTCTTAAATCGAGTAGCCTCCGGCTCAAACATACTTGGTCTTACCAAGTAACATAAGACAACAACAACAACAACTTGTATTTCTATGAGAGCATAGTGATACGAACTTCACAGCTGGGTATGAGGAATCAATGGACTTTAAGTAAGACAGGTCAAAAACAATTATTTATTGACAGTTAGTTGAAAAATACAATGTCAGAAAGGCATCAAGGTTACGTATTGCGCACTCTGTACCAAGTTTACAAAATGATCGGTAAACAACTATAGCAGAATGCTGTGGGCTTACGTACCTCTTTTTCCATAAAATAAAACAAAACGCCTGTAAAACACAGCACACCGTGCTTACTCTGTACACTGATAAATCCACTGATAGGACTTTACTCCATTTGGGTATCAGCCACCTTATATACGCCTGAAAAACTGCTCGAACATTCCAAATTAGACCAGGAACCAGAAGTTTTAAATATCGCCACATTTGGCAACATTTGGCGACAAAAAGCTGTCAAAACTGTCACCAACGAGCCGATATCTCTCCAAATTGGCCAGATACCCATAGAGTCCCATACTCAATACAAAGTTCACTAACAAATTCGTAACAATAGCTTTTCATAAAAATGCATATAAGTATAAAGATACATATAGTTACGAAGGTTGATCAAAAAATAATGTTCCCAAATTTGCTCTCAATTCTTTACATATTATTTCATACAACTAATACAGCACAGTGTCAAAATGAAGTTAGCGGAACAATTGGTTTCGGCCGAATGATTAGGGCGTTAATCTTCGGTACTGAAAATCGTGGTTTCGAATCCCATTGTGGCATGTATGTTCGTAGCTGTTCAGAATCGGCTTTAAGGTCCCAGTCTTATTAGTCTTCGTGAAGCGAAAAAGGAGATAGTAGCGTTTCAAACCAAACCAAAATGTTAGTTTATCGACATATTCTTCATTTTGGTTCTGTCACTTGCCTATTCGTTTGAAAATTCTGTCCTGACCAAAATCATGTCCTTGCATTTTCAGTCATATTGTCGCTAGCTCTTTCAACACTCCTAAAGTGGTCAAAGATATGCTACTTCAAGTTAAATGAAAGTCACTAGAAGTGATGTCCGGGATGTAGGGAATTTGAAGCCATAGCAACCGCTGCTGACTGGATATTTTACCAAAGTTTACAGAGTGCCAGATGTCCATGGAACACCAGAGTTAAAGAAATTCTGATTTAAAGACAATTGTTATAACTAATATGGAATAAACAATATTTTCGTGGCTATGTAACACAGTGCAAAGGTCAACTTTCAGTAAATAAACACTATTTATCATTGTTGTTGACTTATGCCACTTGGTAAAACCAACCACGATTGAGCCGGAGGCTACTCGTTTTAAGGCAAAGGGGTGCGCGCCTTTCGTTTTATAACTAGCACGACAAGAGTGAAAGTACGACTTTTGCTCAAATGAATCCTCGTAATTTTGAAGCAGGGATCAAGCCGGATATCCATAGATTTTGCCTGCCAACCCTCAGGTATTGATTAAGAACTTGGAAGACATTGTGAAAACGGACATATTTTACTTGCCCCAGTCACTTTTAACGAACACGGCGGATCTTCGAGCGGCTTGGGCTCCGAACCCGCAACCTCACCAGTTACGAGATCATTGCCTTTACGAAGCTACCGTGGCTCCTATTTATTGTTCTCTACTAAACTGTGAAACTAGAACAAAATGCTTCTAATACAAAAGACGAAGAACCTTTCCACGAAAAAGTTTATTTTATTATTATTCTATTTTATTATTTTTTTGTTTATTGTTATTATTTTTCTCTTGAATATATGTTTGTTGGTATACTTAGAAAGAAAATTTAATTCTTTTTTATCAGGAAGCAATTTTCTAGATTTAACAAAGAGTAAAACTAATATAAGAACATCCCGTACACTTTATTTTACCCTAAAATAACGAAATAATTACATTTTAGGATTTACGAACTGTTTGAACCAGTCAGTAATGTGCGTTTAATCTGGAAACGAGTGCATTACGAAAAGTATTTACTTCAAGATAAATATCTCCAGCATGTAAGATTAACAGCTTTCGCTTTGAGTTTACTTCTAAACTGATAGCGACTTTCAAGAATGAAGTAAACAATTATTTTAACATGAATGCATCCTTTTAATTTCGTGATGAAGGGGTTTGTACGTCGTTTACTTTGAAATTTGTCAGTGTATTAAAGTGAGGAATGTTATTATAGAATTACGAATTAATTAAACTTATAATCTGAAAAGTACATTTATAATCTGAAAATTACTTTTTGTTGTGAAATGTTTTTAAATATTTCAAATCTTGACTTCATGCAACAACTTCATTTTATAGGTTTATTTATTCCTTATCAAGCTCAATGACATCATTAAATTAGAAAAGGGATCCACAACTCTAAATTAAAATCATTGAAATAATATTTAAATGCTTATAGAACCAGGGATTTAGTCATTCTGGCCCAAAAAATATTTTGTATTCAGTTTTCTTTAAAAGACTACTAACGAAAATTTGACTTTTTCTAATTTTATACCCATAAAAATTTTTGAAAATATAATATTGAGAAAGTGGATATACAAAAAATGACTCATTACTAAGCTTTCAAGTTAGAAAACAAAACTGTAGATATTTGTTTTAACTGTAAAATATCGATGTATAGAATATATCTATATATTTAGGACGCATTCCGAGTAATTAAGGCATGAACGACACATTAGTTCGCGTATAAAAACTTCTTTATTGTAATTCTTTTGTCCGTGCCTATTACCATTTAGATAGCCTTTGTTCACACTTTAGCACAAGCGTGAATGATGTTACTAGCCCGATTTTCCTCTCAGAAGTGTCTTTATGCCGTCGCTTACCTAAAGAAAATCATCTTGTCTACTTCCGCATCAGATTATTTACTCTGTATAGTTCCGATCGAAGGTGTGTCTTTCTCCTATTACGTTGTCGTTAATGAGGTCGAACTATTTTTAATAATAACTCTCGCTTAATTCTTAACCCCTATTTTTAAACCTGACATCCCAGTCCTATCACCGAAGAATGATTAGGACTATTTTGTCAACGAGTTATTGTGTACGCGTACTGTCTGATGTGTGCCGGGCGCAGCTACAGGCAAAGGTAGCAAAGCCAAATTCGTCAAGGCGTGAATTTCTTTATAAATTACTAATAGATACTTTAGATACTTATAGATAAATTATAGATACTTTATAAATTATTTTTATGGCTGGGGGATTTTTATGGCCGGGCTTTTCAAAGGATTTTGGAAGCCTTGTCATCCATGCAGTCGCCAGTGGAAGAGCGAGTGGAGAACAGACACACTGTCTCCATTACTGAGCCAATGGTGCAGATAGATTTTGTTCAGCAACCGCACTTTTGGGCAGGATTGGCGAATACCCTTTGAGAGGGCATTTCCTGAATAGCCCTGGATTGAAGCTGAAAAGACGTTGGAGATGATGCAGAGGGCTACTCTAATATATTTCAAGAGCGATTGGTGTCTCGAAGTTGTGCTAGTCTGCGATTGTTTCTCGAGAGAGTTTCGTCTCTCGAAGTTTAGTCCAGAGCTACGTTTTTTTTCGAGAGGGGTTTTCTCTTGAAGTTGTGTTCCAATTTTCAATATATAACTCATCTGTGAAGAGAAAACACTGTATGTGTAATTTTTAATGTACATGCTTGTACAAATAATCGTGTAAATATTAAATAATTTGTTGTACGAAACTAGCTGTGGTTCCTGTTAATGGTTGTAGTGTTAGAGTCCTTACTACATACATACATATATATATATATATATATATATATATATATATATATATATATATATATATATATATATATATATATATATATATATATATATATATATATATATATAAACATACATATACATATACATATACATATACATATATATATATTGCCGCTTGAAGAAGTTTAGCCAACTAGCTCAGTGGCCGAATGGTCAAAGCACGCGATCCAGACCCGGAGATTGTGGGTTCGATGCTTGACATGGCAGTTTATCCAAAGTACGGATTTTTAATTTAAAAATGTTGTTTATTGTTTCCTTGTGTTCTTGAATATTCTAGATCTTTCTTTAATATGTAAATTCGTTAATTCTCGAATATTCTGTTCGGGTATAAAAGCTGATACCCACTAGTTGTAGGTAACTTCTCGATCCTGTAAAGTTGCGAGTTGCTACTTACCTTCAATAAATTGTTCTGTTAAGTTAAACGGTGTGTTCATTCAAATCTTCGTGACAATATATATATATATATATATATATATATATATATATATTAAGTTGCCCAAACTGCTTCTGAACTGAGTAAGCAATTTTTATTTTTAAAAAAATAATTAATTCCATTTACGTTGTCTATATATTTTTTAATAATATATAACTTTCGGTATTGCAATATCTTATTATTTTTATCAATCATTTATGCCTAAAGATGAATATCTTTTTTATTCTTAAATACATTGTACTTATTGAATAACACCACTCATTCATAATATTAGGGTTGTTTAATGCAGCACGCGGTTTTAGGTGTATTGATACTCCAGTTGTATAGAGTTAATTTGATAGATCACTATCGAGCACTTAAAGGCAAGAATATAACATAGAATATCCTCACAGGTTCTGTTCTCTATAACACAGACATTGATGGCAGATTGGGTAAGTTGATGCGTTTCGGCAACGGAGAAGTTGGGTTTGAATACCACTCCTGGTATTTATGGTCGTAGCTCTTCAAAATTAGATTTAAACAGTAGTCCTCTTTCTTAGTAGTCAGATGTAGTAAAAAATAGATCTTATAGCTCTATAGAAAACAAAACAAGTATAAAACTATTTTATTGAGTTTTCCTACTTTTTCTCTCAAGTTATTAGGTAGAGTCTAATAATACATCTTCTAAACTCTCAAAATAAGATATTTATTTTTGAACGTTTCCAGAATATATAAACAACTATTACTATTTAAAAATAAACTAAATTAAAAATACGTTCTGTAACATATTAAACCATTAACAAATTTTTAGAAAGCGTCCTAATATTCCATAAAATTTTACCTCTAAATGTGTTTTACTGAAATTGTTCTTTTAAACTCCGATATGATAGGATTAACCCTTAAGATATGCTGTTTACCAAAACAATTGATGATAAAATTGTCAAATTTCAAGCTACTACAATCTCATGTCTGAATTTCCCAATGTTCGACTTCATCACAAGTGGATAACATTTAAAAGCGGGAATGATGTTAGAAATTCCAAGAAAATGTGTCTCTATTTCTTTATGCATGAATTCATCAAGTTGTAAACAAGTCGATAATATTTGCAAAGGCGGAATGATTTTGGACCAATTAAAATGTCTCTTTTTTCCAATGTACGAATTCATTAGTTTGGAACCAAGTGTATAATATCTACAAAGTAGGAATGGTTTTAAACGCACGGGAATTTGTCTGTTAAAAATAAAACTCCATAGAAAGATTTCCGTTGATCGGTATTAGTTTTTATTTTAAGAAACACTTGAAAATTTTATTAAATCGCTTCATGTAGTGGTTCTTTCTTTTTTTCTTGTATTTAATGCTTGACTAGGATTTGACTATCCTCACAAAGTTATTAAAAGGTTACGATTTCCTGAGGAACACAAGTCTCACAAAAAGTTGGAATCACGTGTTCATACCACAAACACACACACACACACACACACATACATATATTTATTTATGTGTGCGTGTGTTGAAAACAATTTTTACTATTTCAAGGGAGACATTGCCCATTATTTTAATTGTGAGGGCTTTTTTGGCAATGTAACTTAGTTCAGTCACCATGACATCAGAAAAAAAAGTCCCGAGTTGTTGAAATTCCCATTTTTGGGAATAAAAAACGTTAACCGGATCGTCTTTACGGTTCAACATCTCTGCATACAATAAAGTATATACACATTAGTAACCAATGTTTGTCCACAGAAAACGAATCACATGATTGTGTTTCCATGAGTCATTAAATTGGCAAGAATGAGCCAATTTATTGTCTTAATCATTTAAACTATTTCGTAAACACATAGCTCCGCAATTTAGTTATTGTTGAAACGATACTGTTTTATTGGAAAAGCTGAGAGATGTCTCCAGTATACAGAGCATTAGGATTTATTACAGCGTTAGTTTTGAGAGAAGGGGGTAGAATTTAAGCCGAAGAACAACACTCTTTTATGGGAGACATTATGGCTGAGAACTTAGGTAATTAATAAAAGAAAAAAAATGCACTTTTTGGGGGTAATGAAATATGTATATATGTATATATGTATGTATATATACATATATATATATATATATATATATATATATATATATATATATATATATATATATATATATATATATATATATATATATATATATATATATATATATATATATATATATATATATATATATATATGTTTGGTCTAAAAGAGTGGCAGTTGGAAATTACGTGAGTTAAAGACGATTTTAAAAAGGGAACTCTATAATAATAAAATGAATGCAAAAGACACACGCTTGCTTAAGCTTTTGAGATCATTCGGTCAGGCGGAAGCATTTTTCAGCTATTTGGTGAGCTTGCAAACAGATAAGTTGCAGTCATCGCGTGGACATGGAATTGTGAACACCTATCCCACGCTTAGCTCCACCACGAACAATGAAAATGGCGCAAGTTGTTCTCACATAGAACTATGAGTTAATAAAATTATTATTATCAAGAAGACTGTTTTCTATTCGCCTTAATTCCTAATGCTAAAATTAAATGCAACTCTTAATATTATATATATATATATATATATATATATATATATATATATATATATATATATATATATATATATATATATATATATATATACAAGCGTAATATTAGGAGTTGCATTTAATTTATTACTTAAGCAAAAAAAAGAAAGAAATATATCTTCTACAACCACAAGCATCATAACTATTTCTTAACTTATAATTTAATCTTAATATTTCTCACCATATATTAATTTTCAGCACTTTAAACTGATAAATTCGAAAATCAATCTTTATTTTTCGCTTGCAATATTGTTTTTTTTTATTTTGTCATTCGTCGTAATGATGAAATGAATATCTTGTACGATACTGAATAGAAAAGTATGTGTGAATGGGAGTTCAGAGGAATTTACTAAAGAGCACTCTTTCATTTTAAATGCTTCCACTAGTTACATATAATTTCTTATTTTTAAAATTAATGTTAAAAGTCAACTGTAAATTTATAGCCATTTAAGTAATTTTAATTAAATATTCATAAGATCTCAATATTTTAATTGAAAAATAATACCAGTTGAATGAATGCAAACAACTAACCTTTTAAATTTCGTTTTGTTTACGTAAAGTATATATGTATGTTTGGGAAATATTCATTAACTTTCAAATGATAGAGAATTTTTGGTAAGGATCTTATAACAAATAACGTGTAATGATTTCTTAAAATCACTCAAAATACGTAAATTACTAAGTGACTTGCTCTTCTTTTTTGGTTTAAATTATGAATCAAACATGTATTTTTGAGTGCTGTCCTTATGTTGGATCTACGGTAGTGTTAAGAAATTCATAGTTCATTTGATGTTTAAAATATTTTTTTTTGTCCTGGCTCATTATTTGGCTGACTGACGTCTTTAATGATTAGGTTTCGGTATTTTCATTTCTTTTAACTTCGTTGAACAAAGCAACAGGAAATACTTTAATCATGATAAATTTCAGAGCTCAAATTTCAACGAAAATAACTATTTTTACCATGACTGATTAAATTTGTAACATTTTAACTAATAAGTTTGTGGTAGTTGGGGTGGATCTAATGCCACTTGGTCATACAAAGCCCGAATGAGCTGTTCTCTTTCGAATTAACGCAGAAGTGTGCTCCTTTCGTTGTTAACAAGCACCGTTAAGATGAAAATACGACTTTGCTCGAACATACACGACACAACCTTCTTAGGGGCCGTTCGAACACATTCATACACTCATTCATCCATCCGCAAGTCAGAATTTAGATCCAAACTAGATACCGACTCATTACTGATTCAGTACCCACAGAGGTATAGTTTGTTATGGGAACTTGGAGGACTTTGCATTCACGGCATATTTAACGTGTCCCAACTGCCATTAGCAACACAGCGGTCTTTGGCTGGGACGAGGATAGAACTCGGCCACTTTCGGTTACGAGACTAACGCTCTAACAACCAGGCTACCGCGGACCTAATAGGTTTGTGTGTACGTACAGGGAAATTTTGATTTTACAACTTTAAACATACATTTTGACCATTCCTGAACTGTTTTTGACTCTCTTTTTTTCTGAAAGTCTTCTCGCACATACGTATCTCACATAAATTAAGAACTATTATTCATACGAAAATCAAAAATTAATTTGTAGGACTTTTATCACGTATAATTGCACCCCTTCCCTTTTGGTTGTATTCTGATTTCTTTATATAAACTTTCAATATAGCGAGTAATTGCGCTGTGAGGCTGAACTTAAAAATAATTTGCCGTACAACGTCAAAATCTTGTATTTAACAGCTTGATAACGTCTGTTTAGCTTCTTTTCATTTGATTGTAAATTGCAAGCTATATAGCGAAAATTTTAATAGACTGTACATTAATAATGTATCTGCATAAAAATGTATATGTATTAAGCGCAGAAGAAAGTTATGTAACGCACACAGCAGGATTTTTAAAAAAACATGTTAACATTTCCAGAAACAATTTTTCATTTAAATATCATGAATGAGAAAAAGAAGAAATGACACCATTGTGTTGAAAACGTGTTCAGTGACTGAAAAGAACCCCAAATATGATATAAAATTAGGAAGGTAAATGATTTTTGAATTACTATTACTTAAACGTTATTTAGAAACTATTATTAACCACCTAATAACTTCTATTTATTGAATTTATTTTACAATTGCCAAGCAATTAGCGCCTAAGCCATTAGTTCAATGGCTCTTCAATTCTTTTTAAAATTCCTTCATACAGAGAAAGTACAACACAATTATTTAAATGTCCAAAAGTCACTGTGTGATTAGAGTCACTCAAATCACAAATAAAGTTAAAGTGGCAGGCCTCCTCATGGAGCACCCTGGTTAACGCAAAATATACTACAGTTTTGTTGCGTGTTCTAAGTACCTTTTGATAATGGTCTATTTATTGAATATAAGATATAGAACATAAATAGAAAAAAATATATTTATTAAATGTGAGAAATAAAATACGCATTTGAGGACTGTAATACATGTATTAGAGGAAAAAGCAAAAATATAAAATAAATAATTTAAATGTAAATATGTATATTAAAAAATACACTCATAAACTATTTCAGAGTGAGGAAATATTATTAGGATTTGAAAAGAATTTGTGTACTCCCTTACGACTCAATAAATTTCCAATTTCAGTATCCTTCTTTTTACTTCCAGTTTACAATTTTTACCTTTTTTTTTTAAATCTTCTTATTTAATTAGAAGAAAGTAGTCTTAACATCGTAAATATAGATAACTTAAAAAACAGCTTTAAATTATTTAAATAAATAACTTTCCTACTAAGTACAATTTTAAGCTAGTCACATAACTTAAAAGCATATGGTATACATTACGTAAAAAAATATTAAAATTTTCATTGACTAAAATCATTCTTCTAACTTTTCTAAAAATGAATGCAAGTTGATTGCAATATTTCAAAACTTATTACAGTATGTGATTTCGTATGTATAGAATTTTTCAAACAATGGAAAATTTTAAACAGCTTTTACTCATGCTTAAATTTTCTTATATCCAACATTTGCTTTTTTATTTCTTTCTTTATACACAAAAATGTATGAAATACTGTAATATTTCATTGTTTTGTAGTGTAAATATAACTAAAAGTCTAAGTAAGTCTCGTTTAAAATGTATCTAAAATCGAAGCATAGTATTATATTAATAAATCATTAATAGACATTAATAAGTCTAAAATAATTTATATTAAAATAAACATTTCCCCTTTAAGAAGAAGCAATCAATGTTCTTTAATTAAAATTATTTAAATATTTATTTCTATATTCACACATTTTAGAGTCTTAAAGTAAAACATCAAAGGAATAAAATGTATTTTTGACTTTAAATGTTGCAGTTATTAAACCTATGGCCAACATGATTTTGAGGGGAAAGCTTATTATCAAATAAGAATTTAGAAGTAATAACAAAACTACATTTCCTTTGGCGTGTATATATGTATAGACTGCTACGCATTAAAGATTATTTCAAAACTTCTTATCTTATATTTTTTCTTTTTATTAAGTATACGAATATGAAAATGAAATGCTGTTAGAATTCTATTGAGTCAAATAACCACTTAATCATATTTTCTTTAAGTGATTTTAAAATGATAAGGTCTTAATACTCGTCTAATGCTTGCCCCATTTCAATGAAACCAAATATCGCTAGACACTTAATTTCAGCTACTAAAGTCAGAATCCTCCTCGCAGAGCATACGTAAAGAAAACATTTCCTTTTAAACATATTTCTATATTTTTTCTCAATACAGTCCTAAATTAATTCTGCATGAAATGTTCGGGGTAAAATCGAAATAAATTTTATTTTTATAAAAAATAGAAAATGTAATTAATATCGTTTGATGTAGCTTTATAAGAGACTTGACACATAGTGGAGTAGTATAATAAACTTATATAATAATTTATGTATATACAAATACACACACACACACACACATATATATATATATATATATATATATATATATATATATATGTATATATATATATATATATGTATATATATATATATATATATATATATATATATATACATATATATATACATATATATATATATATATATATATATATATATATAAAAAATATATACATATATATATATAAAAAAAAATATATATAATTTCTTAAACATATATTTTCCGAGCCAAAAAGTATATACATATAATATAAAGTATATATATACATATATATACATTTCCAGTATATATATTCCCAGAGCTTTCTCTGCAATAGATATAAATATATTTTGTCGACTATATATATATATTTTATATATATATCGCTGCATATATATATATATATCCATAAACTTTCCTTTTCATATATATATATATATATATATATATATATATATATATATATATATATATATATATATATACGTCTGCCGTACACAGATGTGTTTTTAGCAGCTCCTCAATAAATATTTAAGTTGTTCTCCGATAACTTTCTTCTCTTTCAATGGAGCCATGACTGCTTTATAATTAATAAGTTTTTTGCATTGGATTATACTTACCCAATAGCTTTGGCAAGTAAAAAGAATAGGGGATATAATTCGATGTTAAGCGATCCTATTACAAACACATTTGAATTGAAAGCATGCTTAGTGCAAATATGTTAACCTAGACTACATTGTGTTGTAGAAAATGCTGTTTCTCGATTAACTTATTGAAAATGCTCTCGAATATATTGAAGATATATGGTTACAGACTCAAAGCAACAAATATCTGATTTTATTGTTGTTTTGATACGGTTTTACTTGATAATTACTTGATGATTGTGAAGAAAGAGGAACAGTAAGCTTGAATCCATATGTTGAGACACTCGTTACTATCGTAGTATCATTTTACATTTCCTCTCATTCTTTCCTTTAACCCATATTGGACCGCTGTCCTATAAACAGGACAGCAACTAAAATTCCATCTAATAATAAAGTTATAAATATTTTCTGAGTGGATTTTATTTTAACACCTTTAAAATAGACACACTTTAGCATAATAACAAGAAAAACTGAGAAATCAAAATATATTGTATTGCAAAATTTATTTTTCTCAAACCGTTAAAAATTGTCATTTTTTAATTTTTAATTTTATATTTATTATTATTTTTTTGTCAAACATAGTGGAGGTTACTTGTAGTCTAAAAGCAGAGTTAATAATGTAGCTGAAAATTTTCTTTCAAAAAAATATTTTACACGTGTATTTTATATGCATAAAAAGGTGTCCTAAAATTAGGATGGCGCTCCACTCCCGATTATTTTTCCACTAATTCGCTATTGCATTCATAACGCACATTCTTTTCTTATATTTCAATAAAAACCAGTTTAAACACCTGTTCACACTCCTGGACATAACAAGGGATATACAGATGTTTATTCTATTCAGGAAAACTGGGGATTGCAAGATAAACTTGCTCTTTTACTCTCACGCTTGTTTGAAAATTTTCTAGTCTTTAGTGCTGCGTTCAGCTCTACTTTTTTCTGCTAAGAATTTGGATACTTTACTCTGCATTTTGCTTATGAAAAAATATCACGCAAATTTTTAACAGCCCAAAAGGCTCTCGAATATATGAATTCTTTAAGTGATGAAGAAATGGATGATCCTGAAATTGTTATTGTTCCTCCTAATCCAGATTTTTTTAGTGATAAATAATAGATAGATCATTCAGCCACAAAATGTGAAAAGCCAGTAATGTGTGGTGGGCTAAAATTTCAAGCTAACGCTGGTATTGAAATTTTATCAAATGACTCTAAAGAATGTCATCTTCCACCAAAAAAACCCCAGTGAGTAAAACGTCAACCAAAATTTGTACTATCAAGTGATTCAATTTCTACACGAGATTATGAAATTATATGCATGGTTGCAGGATAAACTCCAGTTGAACTCTTCCACATGAGGTTTCATGACATGATATCTCAAACTGTAACAGAAGCAAATCGGTATGCAGCACCCTCCCCCCACTAAAAAAAGCGATTATCTGAGCATTACAGAAACAGAACTCAAGAAATTTCTAGGTGTCATTTTCTTTAGCGGGTATCATATTTTTCCATGCGAAAATATGTACTGGGAAAATGATCCAGACATTGGAACTAAATTAGTGAGTAACACTAGGTCCTGAAAACGGTATTATGACACCAAGCATTTTATCCATTTTAACGATAATTCTTCAATTGATCCACAAGATCGTTATTATATAAATTCGACCTTTTTATGACAAAATCAGCATAACCTTGAAGCAATTTGGCATATTTTATGAAAATCTCACTATCGATGAAAGAATGGTAGGATATTTTAGAAGACACAGGTGCAAGATGTTCATGAAAAATAAACCTGTAAAATTTGAATATAAATTTTGGATGTTAGCATCCTATAACAGATACCCTTTTTCTATTATTCCTTACCAAAGATGCCAGTTCAAGAACTGTAAGAGAAAACTAACCACAATGTGGTTAAAATATAATGTTGGACTTTGCTTTGACTGTTTCCCCAAATTTCACCTATGAATCAGTCTAATGCAATGTAAGTGGTACTTGTAAAATATTAGTAGTGTATTGGAAGGTTGTCTTTTTTATACGATAGCTAATTACTTAAAAAATTAAAGTTATTTTTTCAAAATTTTGGTTTTATATGCTTAGTTACACCACATTAATGATATGAATAAAATTTAAAAAAATTTCAGAAATATTTAGTTGGTGTGGAACAATATGAGTTAACTCGGACTCTAAGTAGAGAGTGAGATACTCAGTTATCAAAATATGTAAAACAGTTTGATTTTTACTTATTCTTAATAAAATATAGTACAAAAAGAGTCTCAAATCCCGAATCATCTGGATCTCAGCCGGAAGTCTGAATCTTAGACTTTTGCAAAAATTTTCTTATGAAAGTAATATTACCACCCGCCTTCTCCTCACACTTTGCAAATTTAACCCCATGTTCCGTCTAAAATCGTCTTCCAGATCTAAGCAGATACTATTTACTCTTCAATCCTTAGAAAAAGAATAAAGACGTGAAAAATCACTTTAGGACCTGTTAAATTGTTGGGTAGTGGTGAAATTTTACTCCCTCGTGGATATATATATATATAATACTTTCCTCTTCCTTTAAATACTTAACCAGAGAAAAATTCTCAGAAACATGATGAAATCAAAGCCCTTTTAATTTAATCTTCGTTATCACTCAATCTCACGAATAAATTTGCAAAAATTCAGAAACAAAAGATAAAGTGAGTTGGCATATCGGCTTAAATAATGTGAATATATAACGTACAAAGTTCATATAATTATTAAATATCATGTGTAGATAAAAATATTAATTAAAAAATTATCTTAAAAATATTATATAAAATTTATAATTCAATCTAAAAAAAAGACAGTTATTGAAATTCCCGGATTTGGGGCAATTTCGAATTTTGGACATCAAGATTTGTGCTATGTAGACTTGTTATACATTCAATTTACTAGATTGATTTGTAGTGATCGTAGAATACAGTACAGTACAAAGCTAGTAAATGTATAGTATTATGTACTGCAATACTTAACAGCAAAATACATAAGGCCAAAATATATTTGTGCTATGTAAACTTGATATACATTCAATTTACTAAATTTATTTGCAATGATCGTAGAATTTAGTACAGTACAAAACTAGTAAATATAAAGTAATATGTACTGCAATACTTAACAGCAAACTACATAAGGAGAAAATATATTTATGGCCTTAAAATTTAAACGAATTCATCATAAATATAGTTATAATGAATAATTATTAAGGAAATAAATTTCAAAGACTTTTTGAAAAATAAACGTGCTGTAAACTTAATATACTTATAGTTGGCTAGTTTTATATGTAGGGTCATGAAATGTAATGTTATATAAAGATAGTACATATTTAGAAAGATATAATACAATAAGAAAAAGCAAACATATATTTATAACCCTAAAATTTAAATTTGAGTTCATCAGAAATAATTATACATTCATATAACTAACTTTATGCAAAAATACAATTAATCTTTAAAGCGATAGTAGAAAATTCTAAAACCTCAAATTACATACAAACTGATTATTGCACTAAACTTTTGGAAGAAAACACTGTATTGTTATTTTCAAACCAGTAAAGAATTGTAATTTTTTAATACACTTCAAATAATTCATCGACGCTGAAAAGGAAAAAAATTACCAAATAACAAATTAACCAAACAATTTGAAAGCTACAAATCAAACATTTCATAGAATAATGACTTTCTGTCACAAAAGAAAAAACTGAATTACGTTTAAATTATATTTGGTTATAGAAAAAAAAATTGAAAGAGGATAAAATCACACAAAGAATGGCTTTTATTATTTTTCTCCGAACAGAAAGATAGAGAGAGAGAAAAAAATGAAATGATGATTTTCTAAGCTACTTTTGAGTTCGAGGTTGAAATGTTCGTGACAAAAAGTGGAAAATCAAATTGAAAAAAAATTTTTCTAAAACTCGAAGGGTATATATTCCTCCAATTTCTTTTATTTTTCATACCAATTTTTCTATTTTCTAGTACCTTTTGAATATTATGCTGGATTTATTTTTCTTTTCGATGCTTCAGATATCTAAAATGTTCTATTTTCACATATCTCGTTCATTTTTAAATCGAGATATTTGTTTCTACATTTTTTTGTTAGGAATGAAGATAAAATGTCAGTAATGCAAAATCTTTGTCGAGTATGAAGCTGTTTCAATTTGCTCTAGCGATAAACATTACTCTTCCTCTTTATATACAAGTATTCATATATATGCCATAAGTTACAACTGCTTAAATGTAAATTTGCAACGATATACAAATATTTTTTATATATAAAGTTTTCATGCACATTGCTCTTTTCGTATATATTTCGTATATTTTCTACCCGTAGCTTTTGACGTTACTATTTAACCTAGTATTAGCATATTTGAACAAGTTTTTAACATAAATTTATTCTGGAATTGAGCTTTTTGCTGACGCACAAGGTTTAAAATCCTTTCCCACATTTCGTATACTTCAAAGTGCAATTAAAAAATACATATACATATTACTCATACACAGATGTATATATATATATATATATATATATATATATATATATATATATATATAGATATAATATATATATATATATATATATCTGTGTAAATATATACATATATACACACACGTATATATATATATATATATATATATATATATATATATATATATATATATATAATCTATGTAAATAGTTTACATATATAACACACACTATATATATATATATATATATATATATATATATATATATATATATATGTGTGTGTGTGTGTGTGTGTGTGTGTGTGTGTGTGCTAATTACTATGTTATTTGAGGACTACTTGTATTTTGATCTCGGGTGGTAACCGAAGGATTACGAACATTAATGCCTGGGTTGTGATTCGAGTTCACCAACTCTTGTAACAAAGATCAGCGATCTACCCCTTCGTCAGCTCGTTGTTAAAGATTTTCTCTCAGACGACCAGATAGAGTTGTTATTCTGACCTGTCTGTGTTTTAGAGCAATCTGCCAACCAATATTGCAGGTTAGTGACTGGCAAACGTCTGATCCAATATGCGGAGGTTGTAGATTACAGATGTTAACCTTGCCTTTGTATGCAGGGAGGTTGGACTGCGACTCCCCAACACCGCTTCAATTAAATTGTAGAAACATTAAAGAATTAACATAAAAGTTTGATAAATATTAAAGATTAAAGAGAGACTAATGTCTTTCAATCAAGGCCGCTACGTATCATAGAGTCTAATCATGTACGTGGAGTGCATACTTTCGTGGTGTTATTTTGAGGTCTTCCTCTTTTAAAAGAAGCCTGTATATTAATTATTATTGATTTATACAATTGTCTCTGATGTAGCTTTTCCTAGCGGTATTGCTTATTGTATATCTACTTGCAGTAGGTAAATTGTCGTTATGAAACCATGTAATAAAATTCTTACCGTTTTACCTTTTACTATTATAATTGTTTAAAAAGAAATAGTAAATTAAAAAATTTTACAGAGTATAAAAAACTATTATTAATATTTGCAATGCCACTTGGGGGTATAGCATTTGCCATTAACAAGCTGCAGATCATTTTGAGTATATTTGATATGGGAGAACCATATAGGCGGCCAGAATTACTCCCTTGCACTGCACAAACAAATTTAGTCATCTTTATTTAGAAGCAGAAACAAAGCCCTAATCTTTTCCTTGCCCCTTCCAGAGGTATCATTTGTGAACTTGGAGCACATTGCGACCACGAAACTATTTTAAATGCACCGGTCATCATTAATGACCACGGTGGAACTTTGTCCATTTCAAGACTCAGCTCGCAACTCTTTGTTTATGAGACCGTAACCTTTGCCAATTAGGCTACTGCAACTCCATATAAAAACAATAATATTGAGGGATTCAGGGGATGACTTAATACACTAATATCGAGAGATGAATTTGTTTCCAGGGGAGGAGCCTAATACCAGAGGTACAATATATATTTCAAGGAAAATGAATATTTTCGATATTCTTTCTTTTCTTTCATACCATTTCCAAATTTGTATCATAAGAAGTAAATTTTATTCTAAGGCCTAAAAATATATGTTCTAAATAACATTTGCCCATATTATTTGTTAAATAAACAAGCATGGAATATTTTTAATAAAACACATTATTCAACAGTTAATAGCTAAAATATTGTATCCTTGTAAATTCTAATCAGTTTTCTTTTAAACATATTTCTTGTGACTGAGTCTCAATAGCTAAAGAATCAATCTACTACCTGGGTGGTTGTGAGCTAGAGTATCGAGGAGGTGAAAGATCCACTGTGTTGATCAGTAGCAGATGGGACTAAAATAGGTTCGTCACCGCAATGTCCTCCAAATTCACAAACGAAACCTCTAGCGGTTAGCAAAGTATGTGAGTCTTTTGCTGGTTACCTGTTTATAAATTACGAGAACCCATTTTGTTGATTTGTGTTATCTTGTATAATAATGTTGGCCATAAAGGTATTCCTTTATAAAAATTTCCAGCAAACGTCTGTGGTGAGACGTAACGACGTAGTGACGAAACCTATAAAAAGATATATGGATGCTAAAAGTACACCCACATTTGAAATAATAATATTTATTATGAATCATTATATTTCCTGCAAATCGCTCTAAAACAACAAAGTAAATTCTCACGCTGATCCATATGATCTGTCCATACAGCAGCAAAAAACGGAAGACCAGTCACCACGACAGCAACCGCGACAGCTATAAAGCTGCAGCTGACCTACGCGATGTTTGTCATGGTTCGAAATTAATCTATTCATTCTCAGTAAGGAGCAAACACTACAGAGATAAGCTCGAGACTACCAGGAAAGACACTAGAAAAGATCACTCAGGTGAAACCCTGGCTCGTTACACCTGTATATGTCTAAAGGAGGCATACCCCTGAGGTTGTATCTCATTTAGCACTACCCAGGGGACACGTTCTGCTTGAGCTCGTGGCCGCGGACGCGAGAGACGTCCTAAAACAAGCTCTAAACAATAAAGCTCTAAAACAATAAAAGTTAGTTTAAACTAAACTAATCTAAACTCCTCGTCGCAACAACCCAACTTGTAGACAAGGACTACGCTGCCAATCTCTTTTTACGCAATCAAGGGCTCTGGGGTGGGGAGCACATGTCCTGGTTAGGTTGCCAATTTTACGCGGAACCCCAAGTGTTTAGTTCCCAAGCATGTCTGGATCTCAGATTGTCTACCCACTGAAGGGGATGAAAGGCTCAGACAAACTCCCCAGCCCAGGGATTGAACCTCAGATCTGCATGTGAGTGAGAAGTTCTACCCCAACGCCACTGGTCTAAAAAGTTAATTTAACGAGTTCAAAATTGCCTTGAATATTATTTCTTCAAATTTTAAAGTAATCAGTTAAGCAGTCTTCCTACATTCGAAGTACATATTCACACAAAAAAGCATATATCAATACAACCATGCTTTAAAATTGATTTGGTACCGTTTATATTCACTACTCTCGTGTATACGTTTTTGAAATATGTATAGAGTTCCATGAATAGTACAGAAAGCCCATGACTTTTTGGAAACTCTAAATTATTGTTGCAGTATATTTTATTGACTTTCCACATCACATGAGTGCCGCAGAAATCCGCGTTTTCCTATCTGACATCATAAAAACTGAGTAGGAATTCTATTGCTATTCAGAATGACATATATGAAAAGTGAAAATCTTTTCATGCGTCTCTTTCAATATGTACTTTTTGAAACGTAAGATTGTTTATTCAGATGCACATGATATTCCTGTGTACCCGGGTTTTCGCGACTGTTCCAATCATGCATTCACTACGTATGATCGACGTGCCTGTCAGAGATAAGGTGTTGAATGTGACACTTTTCTTCCCTAGAGGTTACTAATATAATAAACCAGATTTGTGAACTGGTAACTATTCCTAATGTGATGATACCCCTAAAAAATTACATTAAAGGCACACATCACCTTTAAACGACTTCAAATAGAAGATTTATTTTCTTATTTTCCGATTTAGTGTATCTTTTTCAGTTATTAACGTAATACATAGGATTTTAAGCATTTGTTCTCTAATCTTATGTACATAATTTTGTTGGATTGACATTATTTCTAAAAATAAAAGAATCTTTTTATAATTGAAAATGAGAGCGTGTTTCAAAAATTAAAAAAAAAATAAAACCCTAGCGGAGACTTACATTACTAGTCTTAATATTTTTTTCTTTTCTCAGCAATAATTTTTTGTATAAATCTCCACTTATTTAGTTTTTTAAAAACTTTCAGAAAGCTGGGGTATAAATTTTTAAAAACAAAACAAAAATGGTGTTTGAAAATTCCCTTTCAAATACTACAGATAACAAATAAAATAAGCAAAGAAAAGTAGGTAGAATTATATTGTAAATGTAAAATGTATTTTTTTAAGACGAAAAATTAAGCTGTGCGATAGTTTTTTATTTAGATTGCAAGCAAGTTCAAAAATACAGAATTTAATCTTTAAAGTCTTTTTAATTCTCAAATCAAAATTTTTCCTATTTTAAATATAGTTTCCTTGATATCTATGTTAAAATAGTTTAAAGTTGTGTAGATGAATACACCATCGCATCATTTTCTTATATTTTAACTACTTTAACAATTTTGACTCCTTTTCTTACTTTACATGCCTGTAACTTAAACATCTCAAAGTTCATTTCAGCCTAACGAATTCGCTATTGATTGCAGTTGTATACAGATAATCATGACTTATTACAAATTTTATAAGCCAGTTCAATAATAGCATTGATTTGACCAACTTGAACAAATGTTAAAACATCTCCATTTACTATTTTTTAACAACATGTGAATTACATCCACAGGTTTTGGTGCATAATCTTCAACTCTAAAAAAAAGGGGGATTGAAACTTGTTAAAGTATGCTTAAGTTAAAATTATATTAAAACAGTTTAAAACTATTAATTTATATGTACAAACCCTTTTACTTATTAATTAACTGTTTCAGTAACTATCTTATCTCTTATATAAGCTCTACTAGCTTCTGTCTCTGCTTTCACTTTAGTTGAAAGTATTTGATTTTCAACGGTGTTAAATGAAAAGACTGTAGAGCATTACGGGTTATAATTCTTATACTTCAAAGAGGTTTATTTTAAATGATTCAGGAATGTACATATATTTTAAAATGTAAGAAATAAAAAATCGAATTATTGAATATTTTAATGTGTTGTATCCTCTTAATCAAATAATATCTAATAATAAAAGTTAATTTAATGTTTGATCTAAAAGATTCTTTCACTGCTTAATGAATAATTTATAGATTGAAAATTTCAAATTTCTTTTTTTTTATATTTGGGGACAGGCGGTATTCAGCAGGAGGCAGTAATAGTTAAAAAATATAAGAAAGACTTTAAAATTTACTTGATCCAACATCAAAAATTGATTTCATCAGTTCATACCTGTTTAGTGAATACTTTAAGCTTTAAAGTATTCACTAAACAGGTATAAACAGGTATCTTAATATCAAAATTTTTATGAATTATATTTGTCACTATAACACGAATCAAAGTATCTGTTACACATATTGAAAATTAAAAATTTGAAAAATAATATCCTGTATATAACCGTGAAAAAAGCAAATATCAGTCAGACAGACACAATTACTTGAGATTAATCAATATTAATATTCAACAGGTGTTAAATGAATTAAACCATTAAAACTTATATAAAATATTATAAAACAAGCATTACCGCTGATTAATAATATTTTAGATTTGTCATAACATAGTTATAAATTATAATTATACTCGTTAACTTAAACTATAGAGTTAAAAAATTTACACAAGGATTAAGAGTCATTTCTTTCTAGTATAGAAGTTTTGTTCAAACAGTTGTGTTTAATTTTTTTCCAAAATAATCCAGTAATGCATGGCGATTTACCTATTTGCCCTATATAAAGTTTCGTAAAACAAATATTTTTTCTTAACATAATAGACATCAAGAGATATTATCCTATACACGTAACGTGTATAACTTATACCTACACTCTCTGGAGAACTCAGGCAAATACGGTGCACAATGTGATATATAATGCTCGATATTCCAGGGAAGAAACATAAAATTTCAACATTTCAAGCAATTACGATAAATGAAATTTCTAGAAAAAATCAAATAGAATGTCAAACACCTTAAAATTGAAATTTAATTGTTGCACAGAAGTTCCAAAAATTCAGTGTTCGCAAGAGGAGAAAACATCGAGGATGTTGGTGTATTGCAATAAAAACTCTTTACAAAACTAATGAATACATCAAATATAACCTTAATTCAATTTAGTAAATAATTATTTCCCATTTAACCAAATAAAAAAGTACTTATGCAGTAAATCGTGTTCAAAATATTTCATTGCTTCTAAAGATAAACTTCCTTTCGGAATGAAACATAGTGCGTCACATTTATATTTATTTTACCTAATTTGTTCCCAAGAATAACTTTCGGTGAAATATTTCAGTAATACCCAGTTTCCGGACGTTTCTTCTTTAGCAAGAAAGAGACAGGTTTCATCTGGAAACTTAAAACATTTATTTTTTATCTTTTGTTAGCTCTCCTACCCAGACACTGACGTTGAATACTTGACACTTCATTCTCCATCCACAGTTTGAGCGGGATTAATTACATTTTTAGAGAAGAAGAACCATGAAGCAATTTTAACATTTTTGGTGTCGCAAAATTAGATTGGAATGAAAGCTATAAATACTCTTTATTTTTTTACTTGACTTCTTTACAAAATTATTTCACCGATGAAAAAATTAAGATAGATTACTAGGGCTGTAAACGTTATTTTAGAGAAGAAATATTTTGTTATATAAGGAAGCGAATTGGGAGTATATAGAGTGAATTAAGTTTTAAAAACTTGTGAAGATATGCATATATATATATATATATATATATATATATATATATATATATATATATATATATATATATATATATATATATATATATATATATATATATATATATATATATATATATATATATATATTTAAATATATATATATATATATATATAATATATGTATATATATATATATATATGTATATATTATATATATATATATATATGTATATAATATATATATATATAATATATATTATATATTTGTATATCTGTATGTTATATATGTATGTATAGTGTATATATATATATATATATACTATATATATATATATAATATATATATATATATATCTATATATATATATATACTATATATATATATATATAAAATATATATATTATATATATATATATATATATATTACGGTCACTCTTATTAGTCACTCTTTTATTGCTGTGCGAAAGTTTATTAAAAGTAAATAACTGCTGAAAACTAGATCACCTGTTAAATTCATTTTGACTTCCAGCCCTGTACAGGTGTTTTACAAAATACAGTAACATTTATCTATGTACGTATCTATCAAAAATATGTCTATTTATCTACGTATTGATCTATACATCTACATATTTGTAAGGATATTTTAAAGAAACGAGCCAACTTAATTATAATTATATTTTCGTACATATATCTGCTGATTCATACGTATTGATCTATACATCTACATATTTGTAAGGATATTTTAAAGAAACCAGCCAACTTAATTATAATTATATTTTCGTCTGCTGATTCAATATTTAAAACTACCTTTAAAACTTATGGCAGTCATACAAAAATGTAATACTGAATAATATTGTTTTCATTTTTCTTTTACATAATATTAACATAATTTGTTTCCTTTGGGAATTTTATACATATACTTAACCCCTTTACGCTCAGGTTAATTTTGCAAAAATGTAATTAAAAACATCGGGTTTTTTTATTTTACATTGGAAATGTATTAAATATAAAAATGGGTAAAAACAAAACAAAAAAATGTGGATGTGTAGCTGCATCATATGTCACGTTATTTGCATAATGTAAATATTTTTTTATTAGCATCTATTTTCTATACGACATGGTTTATGCAAAAAATGGAGTAGAAATAAAACGCTTTTGGGACCAATATAACTTTTCTTCCGATTTTTATGTAATGCTCATAGACATTACGATAGTGAAAAAAATACGCATCTCTGGCAGCGTTACACGCCACTGATCCTCTGTACTTGAAGATGTCTTTGGCCTCGTTCTTTGTTTTTGTACAGAAAATAAATTTGTTTTTCTACAATTTTCCAACTAACTCATCATCAATAAAATAATCAAAAAACTGTATCGACTTAGTGAATGATGAAATTTGGGGATCAATTGTCGATTTTCCAGTAAATTCGAATGAAGATGAAGGGGGCGTTGCATCTGTACTTATCCTTATTTCTGTCCATTCATTTATTCTTTCGCTTTGATTTTCTTCTTCTGTTTACAAACTCGGAACTGAAGTCGAAGATACATTATCTGAATTATCCAATTTAAATTCCTCCAATTCACTGCCACTTGCCATTAGAACCCTTCAAAATAAAACATGTTATCAATATACATATAGCATAGAAATAAAAAAAACGCATTTTTCAGAAATTTTGAAGGAGTAAAAATGCTGGACATAAATACTTTCAAAAGGTTTTGCAATGTTTTATAATAGTATATAACAAAGAAAACAATATCCACTAGTTCGAACAAATATTCAACAGCGTCTGGCCAGTGTGGATCGTTCCTCTCTTGTACAAACTACGAATAAATTGGAACCGGTGAGCAAAGCCTGGTTTGATGCGATTTAGAAAGCGTGACTTGCGCGAGCACTGAACATTCTAAAGCATTAAGTGGTTAAAAAACTCAGAAGCTTTAACAAAGAATGCTATTTTTGAGCATGAAATATAAATTCAATTCGTTGTAAGTACATTTTCATTAAAAATAATCAAAAATAATCAAAGTTACACTTAAAACAAAAATGTTTTTCATAAAAATAAAAGGCATCTAGAGAGATATGTTAACGAAAGGAACATGTATCTACACTCTATGGACAATTAACGTTAAGATAATGTGAGAAATAATATATGACGCTAGATAACCCAGGATAAACAAAAAATAAATTCCCAAAATTTTCAGGTATTGGGATACCACATTCTTCTAGAAGAAACTAAATGAAGCAAAAATGTTAAAAAGCTTAAAATTTACTGATATCCTTGTATAGAATTTCAAGTAATTAATCATTAATAAAAAGGGAAAAAATCTCGATAATGGTAATGTATTATAAAAAAACTCTTGAAAAAATAATGAAAATATCAAACATAATGCTTTAATCAATTTATGAAATACTTATTTCCCATTTGTTCAAATAATAATTAAATCGACGCAATAAATCGTATTCAAAATATTTCATTTCTTTTTTAGATACAATTCCTTTAGGAATGAAACTTACTTTGTCACAATTATATTTATTTAACTTCATTCGTTTCTAAGAATAACTTTCGGTGAAATATACTTCAGTGGTCTCCAATTCCCGGACGTTTCTTCTTTAACAAGAAAGAATCTAAAACATGTTATCAATATACCTATAGCATAGAATAAAAAAAAACGCATTTTTCAGAAATTTTGAAGGAGTAAAAATGCAGGACATAAATACTTTCAAAAGATTTGGCAATGTTTTATAATAGTATATAACAAAGAAAACAATATCCACTATTTCGAAAAAATATTCAACAGCGTCTGACCAGTGTGGATCGTTCATCTCTTGTGCAAACTATAAATAAATTTGAACCGGTGAGCAGAGCCCGGGTTGATGTGATTTGGAAAGCGTGACTTACGCCAGCACTGCATTAAGTGGTTAAAAGTATCTTCTAAAGCATTACCTGGTTCAAAAACTCAGAAAAATTTAACAAAGGATGCTATTTTTGAGCGGGAAAATATAAATTCAATTGGTTGTAAGTACATTTTCATTAAAAATAATCAAGAAAGTTACACTTAAAACAAAAATATTTTTCATAAAAATAAAAGGCATCTAGAGATATATGTTAGCGTAACGAGAGGAACGTGTATCTACACTCTATGGAAAAGTAACGTTAAGTAATGTGAGAAATGATACATGACGCTAGATAACCCAGGATAAACAAAAAATTATTTCCCAAAATTTTCAGCTATTGGGATGCAACATTCTTCTAGGAGAAACTAAATGAAGTAAAAATGTTAAAAAGCTTAAATTTTACTGATATCCTTGTATAGAATTTCAAGTAATTAATCATTAATAAAAAGGGAAAAAATCTCGATAATGGTAATGTATTATAAAAAAACTCTTGAAAAAATAATGAAAATATCAAACATAATGCTTTAATCAATTTATGAAATACTTATTTCCCATTTGTTCAAATAATAATTAAATCGACGCAATAAATCGTATTCAAAATATTTCATTTCTTTTTTAGATACAATTCCTTTAGGAATGAAACTTACTTTGTCACAATTATATTTATTTAACTTCATTCGTTTCTAAGAATAACTTTCGGTGAAATATACTTCAGTGGTCTCCAATTCCCGGACGTTTCTTCTTTAACAAGAAAGAGACAGGTTACATCTGGAAGCGTAAAACATTTTTTTTTTATTTTTTGTTCCCTCTCCTACCCAGACACTGACGTTGAATACTTGACACTTAATTCCTCATCCACAATTTGAACTGGATTAATTACATTTTTGGAGGGGAAGCACCGTGAAGTAATTTAAACATTTTTGGTCTCGAAAAATTAGATAAGAATAAAAATTATAAATACGCTTTAATTTTTTACTTGACTTTTATAAAAAAAAACTTCACCGATGATGAAAATAATATATATTAATGAGACGGTAAACGCTATTTTCAGAAAAAAAAATATTATTTTGAAAAAAGATTTTAAGGAACTCTTTAGATAAGAATTGTTTTATTTTTTGAGGATTAATATAGTGAATTTAGTTTTAAAAGATTGTTAAGAGACACATAAACATTAATTTTTACAGTCACTTTTTTTTTTGCTATGGGAATGATTATTATAGTAACTGCTGACCACTAGATTGCCTGTTAAATTTGAATCCGAGCCCTATGTATTTGTTTTACAAAATTCATTGATATTTATCTAACTACATATCTATATATACCTGTTTTTATCCATTCATTTATACAGATACATACGCACACACACACACACACACACACACACACACACACACATATATATATATATATATATATATATATATATATATATATATATTGTTGAAGTTCTCGGGTAAAGTTCGTTGATTGAATAGACTTTGGATAAGACAAAAAAAATAACAGTTTATTAACTCGCAAAATTCATCACAATTACAAAGGATGGCGATAAAACTTGGCTGCCTTTTGGCGAACTTTTTCAGAGTAATACGGAGAGCATTACCACAGGTCTTACCTTCACCAGACCTGAGCGTGAACTTATTTTTTAGGACCACATAGGATCACATAAGAAGAATTGACAACAATACTCCCTGGACCAAGCCCTCTAGTACTGAGTTTGCTATCATTGGTAATGCATCCATCTATGAATACTTGTTGGCAATAACATTAAAAAATCCTTTTTATGAGAACTCACGGCCCCTTTATATAGCTTTCAGGTTTCTGGAAATTTCCACAAGCTTCTAGTAAAATCCAGACAATGGGAGGTCAGCAACAAATGACACCAAGTCGCCAAATTCATTGATATATTGCCAAATTTCTCACCAAAAATGAGTCTCTCAAAACTTCGCTAAGGAGCCAATACCTCGCCAATTTGGCGAGATACCATGCAAATTACATATTTACAGCAATCTTAACAATACATATTGCATAAATAGGTATACATGTAAAAATATTTTAAATAAATTAACCGACGTTACGATACTTATATTCTCAAATACATTTCTGCCGATTCAGTACCTAAAATTACCTTTAAAACGCAGTCATATAAAGAAGATATTACTGAATAATTTTATTTTCCTTTACATATTTATAAACTTAATCGATTTCTTTTAGGAATTCAATACGTACACTTAAATAACTCATTTTATGCAAATGAATGCTATTTTTGAGCATAAAATATTAATTAAAATGGTTTTAGGTTTAATTTCCATCGAAAGAATAATCAAGTCAATCAAATGCAAAAATTAAAAAAATATTGATTAAAAACAAAGGTATCTAAAGAGACAATTTGTAACAAGCTACCGGTTACATTTCTATCGATTCAGTACCTAAAATTATCTTTAAAATGCAGTCATATAAATAATATATTAATGAATAATTTTATTTTCCTTTACATAGTTATAAACATAATCGATTTCTTTTAGGAATTTAATACGTAAACTTAAAAAGTGCCTATTATGACCAAGAATGCTATTTTTAAGCATAAAATATTAATTAAAATTGTTTTCGGTTTAATTTCCATCGAGAATAATCAAGTAAGTCGAATGCAAAATAAAAAAAAATGCATAAAAATAAAGGTATAGAGAGAGACAATTTGTAACCAGTAACGGGTGAAATGTGTATCTACACCCTATGGATAACTTGGACGAAAATAATTTGCTAAATGAGACATGATTCTGGATAAAAAAAATAAAATTACAATATTTCCAGTTAGTGGGATAAGATACTCTTCCAGACAAAGTTAAGTGACGTAAAAATGTTAAACACCTTATAAGTAAACTTTCACTCTTCCACAGAACTAAATAACGCATTTTTGTAAACGAAGAAAATCTGAATAATACTGATGTACTCTAATAAAAAAATCTCTTTCGAAAATAACTAAAATGTCAAATATAACACTGAAATCAATTTACTAAATAATTATTTCTCATTTGTTCAAATAATAACAAAATCGATGTAGTAAATCTTATTCAAAATATTTCATTTCTTTTGTAGATAAACTTCCTTTAATAAAGAAACTTACTTTGTCAGAATTATATTTATTTAACTTCATTTGTTCCTAAGAATAACTTTCGCTGAAACATATTTCAGTGGTCTCCAATTCCCGCACGTTTCTTCTTTAGCAAGAAAGAGACAGGTTTCATCTGGAAACTTAAAACATTTATTTTTTTATCTTTTATTCCCTCTCCTACCCAGCCACTGACGTTGAATACTTGACACTTCATTCTTCATCCACAATTTGAACTGGATTAATTACAGTTTTTGAGTAGAAGCACCGTGAAGTAATTTAAACATTTTTAGTCTCGCAAAATTATATAGAAATAAAAGTTAAAATAAGCTTTAATTTTTTACTTCACTTCTATAAAAAAAAACATCACCGATGAAAAAAAAAAGATATATTAATGATTAGGTAAACGTTATTTTCCGAAAAAAATATTATTTTAAAAAATGATTGTAAGGAAATATTTAGATAAGAATTATTTTTTTATGAGGATTAATATAGTGAATTTAGCTTTAAAAGATTGTTAAAAAACACATGAAGATTAAATTTTACGGTAACTTTTTTATTGCTATGTGAATGTTTATTATAATAACTGCTGACCACTAGATTGCCTCTTAAATTTGACTCCGAGCCCTGTGTATTTGTTTTACAAAACTCATTAATATTTATCTATGTATTTATCTATATCTATATAACTATGTTTTTTTCATGCATCTACACAGACACATACATATAAATATTGCATATATATATATACATGTAAAAATATTTTAAATAAATTAACCAAAGTTATGATAATTATATTCTCAAATACACTTTTGCCGATTCAGTACCTAAAATTACCTTTAAAATGCAATCATATAAAAAATATATTACTGAATAATTTTCCTTTACTCAGGTATAAACATAATCGATTTCTTTTAGGAATTCAATACGTACACTTATATTACGCCCAAGAATGCTATTTTTGAGCATAAAATATTAATTAAAATGGTTTTAGGTTTAATTTCCATCGAAAATAATCAAGTAAGTCACATGCAGAATAAAAAAAATTGCATAAAAAAATATAGGTATCTAGAGAGATAATTTATTTCACGTAACGGTTGATGGGGTGTATCTACAAAATATGGACAACTCTGAGGAAAAAGAATTTATGAAATGAAACATGATCCTGGATAGAAAAAATAAAATCACATTTCCCGTTATTGGGATAAAATATTCTTCTATAAGAGATTAAACGACGTAAAAATGTTAAACACCTTATAAGTAAACGTTCACTTTTTTACATAATTCCCAAATAATTCATTTCCGTAAAAGGGGAAAATCTCGATAATACTAATGTATTTTAGTAAAAAAAAAACTCTTTCGAAAATAACTAAAACATCAAACATAACGTTTAATTCAATTTAGTAAATAATTATTTCCCCTTTATCTAAATAATAACAAAATAGCAGCAATAAATTGTATTGAAAATGTTCCATTTCTTCTATAGATAAACTTCCTTCCGAAATGATACATAATCCGTCACATTTATATTTATTTAACTTCATTTGTTCCCAAGAATAACTTTGGGTGAAATATTTCGGTGGTATCTAATTCCCGGACGTTTCTCCTTTAACAGGAGAGCGACAGATTCATCTCGAAATTTAAAACAGTTTTTTTAATCTTTTGTTCCTACTAGTAACCAACCACTGACGTTGAATATTTGACACTTCATTCACCATCCACAGTCTGAACGAGATTAATTACATTTCTGGAGAAGAAGCACTATGAAGTAATTTAAACATTTTTGGTCTCGCGAAATTAGATTGGAAAGAAAAATATAAATATACTTTATTTCATTTTACTTGACTTCTTTAAGAGTCAACTTCACTGATGAAAAAAATTAAGGTAAATTAATAAGACGAATAACTTTATTTCCCGATAAAAATATTATCGTGGATATATGGTTTAAATGAACTTTTTAGATTTAAAAGGAAGTTGGGTTATATTAAGTATATAACAGTAATATTAGTTTTACAAGATTGTTAAGAGATACATATTAGTTTTTTTTTTTTGGGTTGTTTGGAGGTTACAGTTATTTTTCTTATATGTATGCTGAATCTAATTAGATTGGATATAACTTATATTAGATCGTCCGTTGGAATCATTTCTTCAAAAGAGTACAGCTGCTATATCAGTTATATTTAAGTTATTAGCTCAGGAAGTTTTTCGAGAAAAAATGGGTAAAAATTTTGATCAGCAATTGCTTGTTTAACATAGTTTTGATTGTCAAGATGTCGTATTATCAATATAAAAGTGAGATAATAAGAAATTGCTTTTGATATTTTTCGAACCCTCATTTACATGAATAAACTCAGTTATAGTCCAAACTTTTTAATTGTGATTAATGTTTATTAAGAGTGTACAATTAGACTGCTGAATATGATACCGATGGAAAAAAAATCCCAAAATTAACACGAAATTATGCTAGATAAATGGTATTTAGAAAGAAAGTAGTTTTAGAGATGATATGTATTTAAAGTTCGCTGGTGACAAATAAGAAGTGTGGTTGCTGGTG
This sequence comes from Pardosa pseudoannulata, assembly GCA_032207245.1. NCBI lineage: Eukaryota > Metazoa > Arthropoda > Arachnida > Araneae > Lycosidae > Pardosa > Pardosa pseudoannulata. Next base: position 170,344,363 of record CM063501.1, read on the forward strand.
TCGCCACAAAGAAAATGTAAATCAGATTTTATTTAAATAAGCTCTTTAAAGTTCGTGGATGTGATTGCTGGTCTAGATTCAATGTAGTAAGTGGATGTTAGAAAAAAATGCTTTAGAGAGCAAAACCATTCACTGAGATTAGTAATTATATAATAGGAATATGAGAAGGTGGATTTTTATCGCGATATTCCACAAAGATTTTGCAGGAATACGTCCACTGTGGATCTTTGTTGGTAGCAGTATTGCTGGAGCACATCAACTGCTTCTATAGTAGAAATTCGAACTGCAGTTAACACCATACTGATATGACGAGGTGTTAGAAATCGATAAATAAAGCACAGCTTCAAGCCAGATTCCCTTTAGTGTGCTCACTAACTCAACTTCGCTGCTGATTTCGATGTCAGTGGTGTCAAGCTATAGCTCATTAGAGGACAGAATGCAGATTTGTTCTCTGATGTTTTCTGTGTTTTTCTGATGAAAGCCAGTTTTCCTTGGTACCAATAATACCCATGGGTTGATTTAAATAAGATTAGATGAGCATTTGCCCCTTCAACCAGCCTGTCGGCAGGCTATTCACATTTAAATTACTTCCAGAGTTATGTTCTGGGGCCAATTTCGTATAACAGCAAAAACACTATGATTATTATTATCCCAATCACTTTTACTGTGAATCTGCAAGTAAGTCTGGTGATTCAATTTCTTGTGGTGCTATTAATGAATATCATCCGAGGCGTTATTTTCTAATAGGATAAAGCTTGCATTCAAACCCCTTTTGTAATTCTCCATGCTATACAGATTACCGACATGTCACCATGAAATGATAGGTCGACAGATCTTTCTCCAATACAGCTCGTATGAGACATAATTAGACTAATCAAGCTTCAACCATCTCTATTTTTACTAATTTAGTGCGACAAGCATGAAGCTTCGTACATTATACGTACATATTCATTACACAAATTGGCATTTTGCACCAAAACAACAGAATGCATGGACGTTTACATGCTTGCATTAAAATTTCTGATTGTTATTCTGATAATGAATGAAGCAGAATTTCACATTTGAAATGGCTCTATTCGCGCTTTTATTCATCTCCAAACTTGAAAACTCAATCAGTTATATATATTATCTAAACAAGTGTATTTTTAAAATTTCATTACTCTATAATACAGTTTTCTTGATGCTGAAATTTCTTTGCATCAATAATGTTATATAGCATGTGAGTGATTTTAACTTTTGATATCCATAAAGGACCTATTGACAGCGTTGTTGGCCATAGATGGTATTCCTATCCACTTGCCACGCAGTACAGTGTGTTTCTGAGCCAGAGAAAATAAATCAAAGTAAATTATCAGTTATTTGAACCAGAACATCAAAATAATCAAAGAAACTTTGATTTCTTGAAAAACAGGGAAGAAAGTCTTGAAATTATATCGGGGATCTGTTTAAAACCTAAAAGGTTAAAATACCTAGATATCTTAACTCTTATACAAGATTTTTCTTTTATT
>CM063501.1:170358370-170363370 GCA_032207245.1 Pardosa pseudoannulata
ATTCATTTATTAATGTGAAAACCATACTTTTAGTAAGATTTAGTTATAGTAAGATATTTTAAAATTATTCTGAACTGAGTCATACCCTTATTATTTTGTCACACTAGTAACACGTTTTTTGAAAAAAATCTGGTAATTATATTTGCCTTTGGAAATTTACAAAAACACAGTATATTAAACATATAACCATTTTTATCATAAAAAAAACAACTTAAGGGCTCTTAATATTACCTATTAGCTAAAATCTAACAATCGTGAATCTATTTATAACACCTGGTAAAATAACTTTTACACCCGCAACAAGATATTTATATTTTTTAAGAAAAGAGTAAAGACATCAATTCTCATAAACAGCAGAGGACAATCTCATTTTTATTGATAAAAGTTAGAACAAATAAATTCATTTAACTATTGAAAATATATGTCTGACTTGGTTTATTCATTTCCTGCTGAAAACAGCACTTTTAATGTAAGATTTTTTCAAAGAATTCTAAACTCTGTCACACTCGTAACATATTTTTTTTAAATATGGTAATTATGTTTGGCATTGAAAATTTACAAGTAATGCAGAGTATTAAATATCTAACCTTCATTATTATAAAAAAATATTTAATGACTTTTAGATATTACTTATTCACAGAAAAATTGATAATTGTGAAGATATGTGTAACTTCTGGTCAAATAACTGTCCCACCCATAACAGCATATTTATAATTATTTAAACATGTAACGAAGAAACGAAAAATCTTTAATTTTTGAAAAATGCTTCCCTGGGTGGTGTATTTGTTTCATGAAAAAATATGCTGGAAACAATAAATACTTTATAGAAAAAGTGATACGATATGTCACACCCATAACTATGGAATGGTCGATACATACACATATGTATATATATAGATACATAGATACATATATAGATTCATATATCTATATATATATATATATATATATATATATATATATATATATATATATATCCATTCATACACTCTCACACTCTCTCTCTCTCTCTCTCTCACACACACACACACACACACACACACACACATATATATATATATATATATATATATATATATATATATATATATACATACATATATTGATATATGTGTACATATGTGCAATCCAACTTCTACTTTACTGCAAAGCTTCCAAAATAGTAGAATCACCAGCGAAAATATTATTTCATCTTATTTTTTTCTCTGTATACAGGATGACAACTTTTAAATATAGAAAAACATGAATTTTTTTATAAAATAGATGAGTAAAGCATTTCCAGATTTGAAATTTCCATAAAAGAAAAACGATATTCATGTAAAGTTTTTATGAATCATCTGACATTCACAAAAGAGATTCTTTGAAATTTTTAAATGATAAGTACATATAGATATTCTACATAAAGTATTTCTGAAATATTTATGCATGTCGGTACATGGAAGATCTACAATAATGCTGAAGATTTTTAACAGGAAAATTGGAAACTTTTAATCAGTATTTAATTATGCTCTGTTGAGAAGTTTTTGTTATTATTCTTTTTATTTTTTTATTACTTTTCACATTCCTAATATGATTTTCACATGTATAGTTTGAGGACGTCAATAAAAATTAAGATTTCAAATATTGATTTCTAAATCTGTATAGCACTATATTGCGAAAGAAAAATTATTGGACTTGTGGAATAGTGCTACGGTTTTGTGATGGTCGAATTTTGAATATCAAAGTAAGTTTTAAAAAGAAAAATGTGTAAAAGAAAAGAATACGTTAGTTAAAGTACACAAGTCTTTCAAGTTTCTAGGATGAAACTTGATTTAATTATCAATCGGTTTGAGAGATCTGAAATGAATACAGAAGTATTCCATTTTAAATTGAAAATAAAAGTTTTACACGAGAGCATTTCGAGCTTTATTTTTAAACCTTCACTTTGTGTATTTCTAAAAAAATAAACCGTTTTTAACTTCCATCATAAGTTACTTTCTACTAATACTTTAAATTTCGCTTGCATACCATATGAAGAGAGGCGAAAGCAAAATTTACATTTTTAAAACAAAATTTTTTGATTGCATTACGTTTCTTCCCATTTATGTAGATTCCAACCCACGTGTATTATTCTAAATTTGGAAAAGAGACTAAAATTTTAAATTCAGATTCCTCTCTGTTATTTAATTACATTATTTCATTTCTGTATGTTAAAACTAGTCCCTGTCTGACATTTCCTATGCATAAGCTATATTCTATACATATACTATGCATATGCTTTAAGTTTAATAGAACTTATTCCAAATACCAGTCTAATACATAGTCATATATGATACAGTTATATCAATAAATACACAACTTATAAACTGAAATAAATACCTGATATATACATATTAACCCCTTAATGTGCACGCTCAAGTTAACTCGAGTACGCTAAACTGGCCAAGCTGTACACACACGAGATAATTCGAGCGGAGTCGTACTTTATGTTGCTATAATATTTCACACTCGAATGCAATCGAAATTGAAAATCACAATGTGAAAGCAAAAAAAATCGTTTTATTGATGTTTATCATTTACATTTGATTGTAAGCTATAACGCTTACTTATTCAAGTATAAAATATATTTTTTTTCTACTTATCACTTACGACTTATATCTTCCTTGTCAGCCGCTTTCCGACAACGTATTCATATTCAAATTCTGATTCGCTCATTTTTCAATATATATTTAATAAAATATAACGCAAAATATTATAATTGTTAACTTTTTTTTTTACTAAGCTCTGGCTGTAAAGACATCCTCGACTCGAAGCGTCACTTTATGTACTTTATTCTTGAGATATGAAACATAAGGGTTTCATATTTGATAACTACACTTCAAGGGATGACACATCATACTGTCAATTGGTAGATTGCCTACGAACTGAATAATATACTTCTTTCGACAATAATAATAATAATCTAAAAATTAGAAATCATACCAATTGTATAAATATACAACATGCTCAAATTTTGATTATTTTTGTATTTTTGTAATTTTTTTGGCAAGACAACATTTGAAATTGTGTTTTTTACATTAAAAAATTGATTTTTTTGCCTGGCCTTTAAAAAAAACTGCGCATTAAAGCAAAGGGTTGATATATGGGAACAGTGATATTAATAGTACGGTTGTACATAATGATATGAGAACAGCCGGGATAGCTCAGTCAGTAAAGACAATGCCCTCGTAACTGTAGGGTTGCGGGTTCGGGTGCCGGCCTAAGGTCCACCGTGTTCGTTAAAGGTGACTGGGGCACATAAAATATGTCCGTGGTCACAATCTTCTCCAAGTTCACAATCAATATTTCTGAGGGTAGCAGTCCAAGCCTATGGGTATTCTGCTTGGATACGATTCTAAATTACGGGGACCTATTCACCATAAATTGTGCTTTCACCCTAGCGGTTCTCATTAAAACAAAAGGCTTACCCCTTTGCCTTAATGCTTTTAGAGTATGGGTCAATAGTGCTTTGTATGACCAAGTGACATTAGATAACAACAAAAACATGAGTAGTTTAAAAATAAGCATGTAAAGGTTTAAATATCAAAATGTAGAGTTTTTTGAGACTGTCTTTGGCCCTCTGAAACACAAACTTAGTACATTCGATTATACAGTGCTGTGAAAGAGCTAGGAATACATACCCACATGGAAAAAGACAGCAAGCGAAATTAAGTTACATAAATTAGTGAATTTAAGATTAGTTTAGCTAAGCTGAAATTAAGTTTAGATTACATGTAGGAGTTGTTTCCACAACCATTTTAATGTGCAATTTACCGAGACGCAAAACCACCCACACTATAGTTTGTTGCAATGAAAACTTATTGAACCGTCTACTATTTCGTTTGCTAAAACTTCCTTTAACATTCAGCCACTAACAAGGTTTATTTTAGAAACTGATTTAAACTTCTCAGAAGCCGGATGTATGATTTCTAAGATCAAAGTATCTTATATATACGAAAAATCATTTAGCTACTACTGCAGTAATATTTGTGATAACTTGCATGATTATTCAAAATGTAAGAAAAATATTATGATTTCCGTGATCGGATAACAATATGTATAATTTGATATAAGATACATTAAATATAGCTATTATATACTTTATTATTACATATAGTGTTATTATGTACTGAAACACCCGATAATGCCCTGCCGAAGTATTGCACACACATGTATGCATATATATATATATATATATATAATATATATATATATATATATATATATATATATATATATATATATATATATATATATATATATATATATATATATATATATATATATATATATATATATATATATATATATATATATATATATATATATATATATATATATATATATATATATATATATATATATATATATATATATATATATATATACATATATATATATATATATATATATATATATATATATATATATATATATATATACATATATATATATATATATATATATTATATATATATATATATATATATATATATATATATATATACATATATATATATATATATATATATACATATATATATATATATACATATATATATACATATATATATACATATATATATATACATATATATATATATACATATATATATACATATATATATATACATATATATACATACATATATATATATACATATATATATATATACATATATATATATATATATACATATATATATATATATATATATATACATATATATATATACATACATATATATATATATATATATATATATATATATATATATATATATATATATATACATATATATATACATATAAATATATACATATATATATATACATATATATATATATACATATAATATATATATACATATATATATATATATATATACATATATATACATATATATATATATATATATATATATATATATATATATATATATACATATACATATATATATATACATATATATATATATATA
>CM063501.1:170368370-170390870 GCA_032207245.1 Pardosa pseudoannulata
CATTTCTTAACTCTAAGTGTAGCACGTCATGAGAGCAGTGGGAGATCACGTGAAACCAATTCTCTGGAAGGTATGTTTATTCACGTTTAGCAAGCACGTTACGTGATAAATGAAGAACCAAGTTTTAAGAGATAGCATATTCCCTGGTTTACGCATTCTAATGGACTTGCCTGCAGTTGCTCCCATGCAAATCACATGATATGATTACTGTGGAGCCACTATCGTGGGAAGATGCATGGGAAATACTGCCAGATATGAATAAAGTAGTAAGGGATATTGCGGTGTGTGCTCTAAAGTTAGCAAAAATGCTGAAATATTTTGAAGAAATTTTTACATTACTTTAAATGTACCCTGTTTTATAGAAATGAACTTATGTCTCAAAATACATACTTGTTCTCTTCTTTAGTTAATGTACAGAAGGTACTTTTTCACCCAGCGTACTGCAAATTATTTGAAGTGATGTCTCTAATATATGAATGTTTAAATTTGTATGTAAATGTATGCATTAAGCATATATCTATGCACGTGCCTATTTTTATATTTTTATATTTTATATATTCATGGATACATGATTGTGTTTATAAAGGTGTTTGTTTGGACGAATTATAAAATGTGGTGAGGACTTATTACAATAATCATCGTGTTCCATTGAACCCCGATCTTTTATAACACCTCTATAGAATAAACTAAAAAACTTCAGATGGAAGTTCCCATTATTTTCTTTAAGAATACTTTTCCATATACTTTTTTTGGAATAAAAACTATTGTTAGTCTTTTTTTCGCTACAAGAGACGTGTAACATATATTAAATTATGTTTTATTTGGGAATAATAAAAAAGAAATTTTTTCTAGAAAAATATTACGTCTCAGACTAAAAAAAGAAGATTTTCTAAAATATTAAATGCGCGTAATGCTTAAAAAAATTAGATCTAGTAAACAATTAATGGTTCACTATGGTTAATTTTTAGTACTTGTTGGCTTTGTTAACTGTTGAGGGATTACTTGTCCATAAATGTGTGGTTTTTAAGTGGTTTTGATTAATTAATGAAAATTATATAATTCTATTAGAATGGTACATTCTGCATCTACTAGAGCACCAAGAAAAGCAAGAGATACAATGGATAGAATACATTTATGTCTTGTAAGCATCTCCAATAATTTCGCCAAATTTGCCAATGTGTAACCTATTCTTAAGTAATTCCGACAAATGTTTCCATAGTTTAAACCAGACATACTGAATTTTCAAAAGAAAATTACAATATGGCATGCATTTTACGATATATTGTAATTTTGTGGGCATAATTAAAAAACAGCTATAAATTGTTAAGATTTTGCAGTTAGGACTATTATATCATCTAGTTCTGCATCTCTGATTTTGACCGCCATCTTCACTCTATTAACGAAACATTTTCAAATCAACAATTAAAAATCGATCAGCAGAAAACTGTTAAAATTTTGTTTTGGAGAGTTCTGTAATGTCTACTTTTAACACCTCACCCTTTTGATTAGAAACTGCTCACTATATAAGGAAAAACTGCAATATAAATTTTATTAACGTTATGGAGCATGGCTGAATAACCATAATCATGAATTTTTTATATTTTTGTACTTGGGACTATTATAATATCTAGTTCTGTTTCTGCTTTTAGGAATGAATTCTTCACTTTTTATAGGGAAAATTTTTTAAATAACATATATTAACTTTGCGGGGCATAACTTAAAAACAAATAGCCGAAAATGTTAATAGTTTGTGTTTAGCACCAGTAGAAAACCTAGCTGCAATCTATACTATTCGTAATGAAATAACTTAATCGGACGGTTAATATTGGTACCGATCTACAATGCAACTCAAAGATATCGGCTTATTCATATGCGTTTGTAACAATGTTTTTTAAACAGTTGAATAAGAGCTTAAAAATTCATTTTCCAGAAGAAATTAACACGTTGAGGGATACTTGAGTCTATAGCCGTCAAAGCGAAGTTCACTATGTGGCATGACGGCAATAGCCGTCCAAAACGAAACAGTCCTTTTTAGACACTACGGCTATAGCGGCCCAAATGGCTTTTACCGGCGTACAAGTAGAAGCCTAGTGTCATGTTTTGGAAGCAGTTTTTAAGGCTGAATTTCGCTTTCCACCTGTTACGACTTGCAGCTTCAGCGTGCACATGGTTGTGTAGGGAGTAGTGTGATCGTGTTTCTCTTGAATTTATAGTTGTTAATGATTTAGTGTAAAACTACCAAAAGTATTTTGTTGCACAGAAAAAATTGCTTATTTAAGTCATTAAACCTGTCATTTATGTTTTTAAATTTTTGCTGTTATAGCCGCCATCGTCCCATTACTTAGTGTCTAGAGTCCGCTGGCACCATGACAGTTATAGTCGTAACCTAAAGGTGCTGAATTAATCAAAATTAAGTTTATTTAAGTAGAAAGAGGAAAACTTTATTTCTAACATTCTAAAAATTACAAAAAAACATATAGGGTTAATTTTAGAACTTCACTTGTTCCTACTGTCCATCAATGTGTTAAAATCTTATAATTGTGATGAAAACTTTTGACTTTTGTTGTGATATACTACCTGGTACGATGTAAAAGATGTACTGCTAGAGCGAATTATTACAATTTAGAGCAAAATATCTCTGTAATGAAATGTTTATATAACAAATATTAATATTTCAGGTGTCCAAGAAAGAGCAATACTAAATCTCTATTTAAAACACGGTTACTTTGAGGGGTAATTGTCGGTTATAACGGCGACTGAAACGTGACAAGAAAAATTTAGCCAACTTATAAAAGTATACTCAAGTGCATAAACCTTACTTGTTTCTTTGCATATGTTCAGTTGTTTGTCACACCATTCTAATTGATGTGATCTCTTTTGCCCAAAAGAAAAGGAATCTCTTTCAAAATGTGATTTTTTGAAGCAGTGAATCAGTTACCGATACGGAGACTTTTCGTTTTCAGGTAATTTTTCACATTACATATCCATACCATACTGCTCCGGTAACACAGTTCCATCTCATGACCATTTACGCATGTTCGAGTGGACACTGCAATGATTCTGTTTCGGAAGAATAGAACTGCTTATTTATCTCTAGTAGATAATTACGAAATCGTCCTTATTTTAACTTCCTCACGTAAGCCATTTTTTTCCCAATGTCTTAGTGCGTGGAAATATCAAATCACGTTCGAATCGCTTTCTATATACTTCGGCGATTGAAATCGACAAAATGGCGAAATTTTTTCTTGGCGCTATTTGATCGCTGTTATAACCGACAAGTACCTTATGATAAATTAAACTTGTTTTGAATGCTAAATACAATGTGTAAATGATGATTCTGATGTCCCCTCATACAAAATAAAAAAAAAATGTATGATATATTAGGCGTACAAAAAAGTCATGTAGTGGACACATCTGATTTTTATTTTGTACATATTTTCTCCAATTTATAATTAATTAATGATATCTTTATAATACTCTATTCTTTTATGATAAATATATATTTTTATAAAAATAATTAACTACTCTTTGCGTCATTATTTTATAACACTATATTTACTATATTTTAATGTATCTGCCAAAAAACCTATTTTAAATTATAGTTATCTTTTAGTAATTACCAAAAATTTGTCCATAATTGTCAAGAGACACCCTATTAAGAAATAAACAAACTTTTATATGACAATTTGAAAAAGATAATATCATTTAACAAATGCCTGATGTCGCCATTTAGATCAATTCACCATAGTTTGATATAACTCTAATCTATGATGAAACTCTACTAGACTCTTAGACCTTACATTAAAGGCATTAATTAGATCTTGTTTGCATGAGTGGAATAGCATGTAATCTCATTAAAATAGTTATAGTAATATAACATATCAAGATGTTTGTCATAAATGTAATAATTCCAATATTTCTTTGAATATAAAAGGAAATGGAATAAACTTTCGGAAACTGTTTTGTAGGGAAAAGTCTTTATGTGTATATCATTATATCGACAGAATTACTAAGTAGATTGGATTTATAATTATATTTCATAAACTACTTAATTAAGCGCAGAACATGTCAAGATAGCAAACTTAAAATATCTCTAAAGAATATTTTACAATCGTTATACGTGTATTTATAGATATTTCGGTTTATTCCAAATAATTCTCAACAAACAATGTTCTGAATTCATCAATACTTATTTCTATTTAATAATCTAAAAATGATTATATAGGCTATTTTTTATACATCAATACACAAAACTTTTTGTATCTGAAACAAAGGAAAAAATATTAACTTGTGTTGTATTATTTTTAATATATTTATAATGTAAAATAGAATATGTATTACTTTTAAAATGATTGAGGTAATTGATACCATCTACCAGTTTTTAGCTCACTCTATGTCTGTTGGAGAAGTTGCATATTATGAAAATAGATAAACTTAAAACGTCAGTTCCCACCGCCATTTTTTTAAACCACCATGATTTGGCGATTTCTTTTATCGCTAAAAAAAAAAAAAATGACTGAAATCATGTTTTCTCCATAAACTCAAATTAATCAAATGTTTTATACATTTTTTATGCATAGAAATGTAAAGAAATATTACAATTAATACTATGAATCACTTTTTCAGCAAAATATGCAAATTAAAACATGGGGAAGTATAACAATTTAAACACAAAAAAACATTATTTAAGCCATATTTGTAGATTAAATCATCCCAGTTTATACAGAAACGACAAACTATCTTTGCCCAACTATTTCTAGTGAGTCTAAAAGTTCGCCAAACATAGCGTGAAAAAACGAGGCATTTGTACTACATGTAGCATCAAAGAACTGGGAAAAAAATGTTCCTGTATATATTTTTGTAGAGGATTTTTGAAAAAAAAATTCAGAACAGGTGCTACTTTTTGGTGTCATTATTAGCATCATTTATAATACCTACATGTAAAATAAAAGTATTCTGTCCTTTGAATGTCATATGTAGTGAAAGAAATAACTGTAAAAAAAGGGTTTTACTGCAGTTTATGGCGCTTCCTGATTTTTATTCTTTATATCGCCAAGTATGAGGCAACCCGAGGTTTTTTACACTACAATTGTGTATTAAATGTTTGTATACAGTTTTAAATATTTGAATACTCATATTTTATACATTTTATTATATTTTCATTGATTTGTATAAAAAATGTACCCATATTTTCTCGTAAATTTCTGTAGGATTTAGAAAATTTTAAAAACTGTTCTCCATGCGTTTGCTAATTTAAAAATTTGGTACAATCCGTGTATAAATTTGATCTATATTGTGTTTTTTTACTATTTTAATACCTATAGTTTATGCTTTTTATTTCATCGGTAGTGATCTTTTGCATGTTTATCCCCTTTTAAATGGCATATTGGTATTACTGGCACCAAGAAATATCGCCAACAAAATAAGGAAGCACGCCTGAACTGCATTTTCATTAAAGAAAGAATAATTTTCTAAAGATTCAGTTTTAACCACCTAACACTTAAACACTAACAAAAAAAAAAAAAAAAAAAAAAAAAAAACAGGAGATCGATTTGTAAATTGTGATTCTGAATAACAACAAACTTACATTTTTCCTTTGAATTATAAGCTACCTTATAATTTTCGTAGGATGCAATTTATTGCGTTTAGTAGAAATACATTTTTCATGTATGACCACAGCAGTCAGAGGGTTTAAAGGCTAAATTCCTTATTATATTGTGCCGAACGATGGCCGATTGGTTATACGGAACGAGTTCGTGGGTTCGAATCCCACAATGGCATGGATGCTCGTATCCGTTCGTCCTTTAAGCATTAGGTCCCGGTCTCATTAGCCCACGTGTTGCAAAAAGTACACCGTAGCGCTCCAAACCAAACCAAACCTTATTATATTGTAGTGATAATAATATTAAATCAATCTCCAGCTGTCCTGAATTTACTATGCAGAAATAAAAATAAACATCCTTGTATAAACTTTGCATTGTTTGGAAATTTATATCCAGAATGTTACTTGGTTATAGGGGCAACCAAAAATCACCAAGAAAAATTTCGTCAAATTATAAAAATATTCTCAAAAGCATAAAACTTACTTGGTTCTTTGCACATACTCAGCTACTTGTCATACTACTTTACCGACGTAATCTCTGTTGTTATTGTGGCTTATCCACTAGTTGTCTGACGAAGACAGACAAAATACATCAAACCGCTGACCTTATGGAAGTCAAGGAAAAGAAGGGGGACGATATATATTTTCTCTGGAAAGTCCCAAACTGACCAGGATGTGCTCAGCAGAAGCTTGCTGAGTTTGGCATTTTGAGCAGACTGTAAAGATCTTTCTGCTTCCGAAAAAGAAGAAACTCTTAAACGATTTGCAGACTTGCTAGTCTGCAAATCGATGTTCGAGAAGCTATGTCTCAAATGAGTGCAAACGAAGAACGTAAGCTCTTCTGACCCATACTAAATGAATAGTAACGGCTGCAAAACTGATTTTTTGAAACAGAAATCCAGTTGGGAGGCTTTTCTTTTTGTGAAATTTTTTCACGTTATATTTCAATATGATTTCTGCTTCTGTATACAGTTTCATCTCATGAAAATTTCCGCAGATTTCAGTAGACAGATAAAATGTCTCTGTTTTGAAAGAATAGAATCGCTCCATTTTTCCTCGTCCGTTATTCCAAAATTGTCATCATTTTTACTTCCTAACGCAAGAGCCAATTTTTTCCAAAGTCAGAGTGAAGAAATATTGAATCACATACGAATGACAAGAAATGTAGTTTGATGATTAAAAACGCCAAATTTGTGAAATTTGTTTTAAGGCTTTTCAGTCTCCGTTATGACCGACAAGTACAACCAGATTGGCAAAGACTCTTTCTTCAGTTGAGAAACCTTGAAAAGTAGGGCTAAACTGTAAATATTCGATCGTCCTTGTAACTACCATCATCATTTCGAACACGGAGATGATATTATTCAACATCTAGAACGATCCAGCTATCGTTTCCAGCTATCTGAACTGAAATGCGGGTTTTTCGCTGGCCAGTCTAGGCCATATAGTAGGCAAAAATAATGACACTAAGGGGGATATAAGCTCTGATAACCTTTTACTGCTCAATTTTCAGATTGAGTCTCGACTATTTCTTTCTTCAGTTATGTCTTTTTCCTGATATGTAATACTCGTATTGGCGACAAACAATAGTAAGAATAGCTTGTCTCCAAAGTCTACTTGGCAAGATTCGTACCTGTGAAATGGATAATAGAAGTGGAAAACGTATTCCATTTCCATTTTGCCAGAGTACGCGATAATGTCACCAAAATATTACAACGTATGTTAAACGGAACATCCCAGCTGGTGATCTTTAACCGCCACATTTTCAAAACAAGTCGCCGCTATTTCTTTTCAGTCGTGTTGTTTTCCTAATATGAAATTTTAATACTACCATAAAACAATAATGGGGTTTGTTTGTCACCAATAAAATCTGCTTGGCAAGATTTTACCAGCAAAATGAAAATAAACAGAAGCTAGATCTAATGCTTATATTTCCGATAATGCCAGTAAATATAATCTAGAAACAACTCCATATTTCTATAACAAATAAGATCTGTGGTCTTTCAATTTTGTACAGAATTGTCCAGAAGGAAGTAATAATATATGTCTTAAACTCCTGTTAATGAATTTTCTTTTAGAATAATTTATGTTTATTTCCCAAATGATATCTTAACAGAAGCCTCGGATTATATTTCTGCTATTAACTATCCATATGAGCTGGTTTTAAATGGGAATGACATAGTTGATGAAATAGATTAAGAGATTATAATCTGACGTTGCCGGTTAAAATCCATTTCAATCTGTGACTATAAATCCTCTTACCTAACATATTCTGCACTAAATTAGTAACATTTATTTTCTCTATCTAGCAACATTATGTAAGCATTAAGATGGCTAAAAATAAATTGCCAAAATGAAATTCATTTGCAGCTTGTAAATAGCTTCAAGCCATAAAAAGTGCACGAAAATCTGTCAAACAAATTATAAAGACATTTAAAACATCTGTAAAGATATTTTGTACAAACAGTTTTGAAAAATTGAGAAAATGGCACAAAACATAATCTTGAATATATATTTTGACTATAAAAGTATGTAAGAAAAAAAGCTATTGATGAAAATATTTTAAATGTTTGAAGCTTTTTATTTGGAATTGATTTAAATAAACACAAGAATAATTTATAAAGATACTTTTAAATAAAAACAACAAGAATCAAACTTTCAGCTTTTCAAAGCTTTGCTATGAATTTTAATTACGAATTCTTGTATTTGATATTGCAATTTATGTACTTATTTAAGCTTTTTAACATACTGTTAGTTAAGACAACTTTTGTAACAACTTAGAAATAAAAATATTATTTCTTTTACAACCCAACGTATTTGTGTTTTATTATTCTTTCAGCTGTCAATGTTAGTTATTTGTATACAAAGTTGTTAAAACTAATTACTGACATTGAAACGATAGTCAAAAAAATGGTAGTATTTTTAAATAACAGAAAAATTAACTTACATATAGATTGCTCTCTAAGCCCGTGTATTTTTAACTCAGGAGACATGATTAAATTTCATTCTTAGTTTAGCATACAGAAATATCAAACAAATATACAATCTATGCGTAAACATAATGAAATTAGAATGTAAGACTTTTAATAACCTTATTTTCTATGCTCTTCGGGTTATTCTATCAAGTTCATTTTACATAATTTTTGTAAAACACGTACTACTGCAGATGTTAGTCTAAAGCCTTGAAAAAATAGGAAGGGAATTTAACTAAAAACAAACCCATAGCCATTTTTTAAAGTTGTTCATTAATCCAGATTTTTTGTTAACCAGATGTGATTTGATCTCGATCGGTCCGGATAATCAGTTTGTAAACACTCTTTTCTATTGTGAAACAAGCTTGAAGTGTGGTAAAATAAGTACTGACAAAAGTAAGTAAATTTTAGATTCAAAGTAAGTAAAAATAGTATAAAGTTTTCTTATTTTTCAAAAGCAGGGCAAATATCCCCTATATAATAATAGCGTAAGTTATCTGTTTGTCTGTCCTCAAATTTATGAAGCGGTAGGACCTGGAATGGATCAAGTAACCATATTGGATTCTTGATGAGTTAGGATTAGCAAAATCCAAATCGAGTAAAGTTTATCTTCTCCAAAACTATCCATCCTATTCTTAAATAAGTCGGTATAAATATGCTTCATATCACAGCGGAAAATACTGTCGTCTATAAAACGTTCGAAATCCACCCCTACCCTCTGTTTGAATGCTTAATGCCATTACTTCAAACCCTGTTTTACCCGGTTAAGACCAGGCGATTAAATGTATCAATTCTTCACCTAATAAATAGGTAAAATAACATTTGTTTTAGCATTATGACGTCACTCCATTAACCATCACATTTAATCATTTCTTATTTTAAATTATTTAATTATTGTGTGCATTATTTTCATACGTTTTATCGCTAAACTTAGATATTACGTAAAGAATTTTATTTTATATGTTGCTTAAATAATAAATTAGGTACATACGTGATAATTTTAAATTTAATCATCGATTAATTTTTGTTTCAATGTAATTCTCAGTCAAAAAACAAATTATTTTTTGACCAATAGTATAAAGTTTTCTTATTTTTCAAAAGCAGGGCAAATATCCCCTATATAATAATAGCCAAAGTTATCTGTGTATCTGTCCTCAAATTTATAAAGCGGTTGGACCTGGAATGGATAGAGGCATCCATATTGGATTCTTGATGAGTTAGGATTAGCAAAATCCAAATCGAGTAAAGTTTATCTTCTCCAAAACTATCCATCCTATTCTTAAATAAGTCGGTATAAATATGCTTCATATCACAGCAAAAAATACTGTCGTCTATAAAACGTTCGAAATCCACCCCTACCCTCTGTTTGAATGCTTAATGCCATTACTTCAAACCCTGTTTTACCCGGTTAAGACCAGGCGATTAAATGTATCAATTCTTCACCTAATAAATAGGTAAAATAACATTTGTTTTAGCATTATGACGTCACTCCATTAACCATCACATTTAATCATTTCTTATTTTAAATTATTTAATTATTGTGTGCATTATTTTCATACGTTTTATCGCTAAACTTAGATATTACGTAAAGAATTTTATTTTATATGTTGCTTAAATAATAAATTAGGTACATACGTGATAATTTTAAATTTAATCATCGATTAATTTTTGTTTCAATGTAATTCTCAGTCAAAAAACAAATTATTTTTTGACCTGCCTCATAAGGTACTTTACAATTCTGAAAATTAAAAGTTTTATTGATTCCTTCATATAACTGGCTACATGCTAGTTTTTAATAATATTAACTATGTTTTTAGTTTTTCTATAGCTTTATCAAGAACTAACGCAGCTATTCGGTGTGTATTCTCATTATTAAAGGAGATCTAAACAGATAAAAATAAACTTAATATTGAGGTAATAATAGAATGGTTCTATACGCATATTTTAAGAATTTGTCCTCAGTTATGTGATCAAATATTAAATGAAAAAATATTTTTAACAAGTTCATTCTTCTGATAAATGTTACCTGATTAATATATTTGTTTTTAATATTTTGTGATAATAATTTCTAATAAAATTAAGGTTGAGGATAGATTTTGTAAAATTAAAATTTACGTAATTAATACTTCCGTAATTAATAAATTACGTAATTAATATTTACGTAATTAATATTGATAATTTCAGTTTGATGCTCCAAACAGATGATTCTTTGGGTTAAGAAACCAAGTAAAATTACGATTCATTAGCAATAGAGTTAAAATTATTACGTATGAAACACTTATTTAACCTGTAGTCATCTATTTATATGGCAGTGGAAGTTTGGCATTAAGTGAACATGTCGAAAACAGACTACTAATTTTTGAAAAACAATTGTTACACGAATTTTCGGTGGTATCTAAGAAAGTAACACGTGATTAAATCATAATCATGAAATTTATAATTGAAATTACCAGACAGACAATGTAAAAGTCATCAGTCGTCAAGCCGATTAAGGTATATTGGACAATTATTTAGATCAGGATAACAAACCCACTAAGTTATTACGTTCAACAAACCTGACTCTTGGAAACGAGAAAACCTTTACTCAGATAGCTTCATAAAGTTAAGGAAGAGTAAAAAACATTAAAATTTACTAACTGGAAACACTTAGCATCTGATAGACTCCGATGAAAAAAAAATCGTTCGGGTGACCCTAACTTGCTCTAGGTTGTAGTGCTGAGAAGGATATATACAATTTGAGCCATCTTAATTTTTAATTTATTCAGTTCTTTGTCCTTCCAATATTTAATTATATCAGTTTTAATATGTCCTATTTTTATAGAAATATTACTGTCAATTAATGATAACATAAAATTTTTTCATTACTTAAATATTAGTACTCACCCTATTCAAATATATTATTTATATCATACATCAGTGTAATAAAATCCTTCTTAGAAGACCGAACTAACTGACTGACATCTATCTAAAATTTAAAATTAAACAAATAAAAAACATCACTCGCTTGACGGAGTATCGGTCTAAAATCAATCAGGATTTAATACCTGAAACGAGCCGAATTCCTCTGAAAAGATTCTCCAGAAATTTCCATTATAAAAGAGGCTTCCTGCTATTCCCAATTCGGAATTCGAGAGACTGAATAAAACACCCAGCTTAGATTTATCGTATAGATTAGTGTCTTTTTCTTTACCTAAATTATTTATATGGGCCAACTTACACTAAATAATGTATCATCTATTCCATCCTCTCCCGTAGTTGGGAGCATAATAACTATTAATCGCTAAAAAATTGTCACAATATTTCGAATTAATTATTAGTTAAAAATAAAAAAATGATAACATTGAAAGTATTTCAATTTATATAAACTTTTGAGATAAAATTTGTGAGTTTATTTTAGAATTATGTCTTCAGGGATTCTGCCGAAAAAACCATGCTCAAAACGTTATATAGGGGTATGAGCCATCCAATCAATGTATCAATAGCTAGTCGTGTGATAACGCAAAGTAAAATTAAACTAAGTTATGTAGCAATTTCTGAGACAAGCAGGAATAAATGTTGGTGTATGCGAAGCTGTCAATTTTCCAGAATGAGAAGAAAAAAATCAAGAGTATTTCAACAAAGGTTGCAGTTTAAAATCAGAATCACCCGAAATTTATTTAAAATATCATTATAATTAATTCAGTTAGTTTTAGATTAAAATACCCTTAATTATGTATGGTTTGGTTTGGTTTGGTTTGGAGCGCTACGGTCTACTGTTTTGCACACGAGGGCTAATGAGACCGGGACCTACAGTTTAAAGCCGATTCCGAACGGCTACAACATCCATGCCAGCAGCGGGATTCGAACCCGCGAACTCCGGTTCCGAAGAGCAGCGCTCTACCATTCGGCCATCGTTCGGCTAATTATGTATGTTTTTTCTGTGTGATATATCAAATATAATCTGTTTAATAACTGAAGTATATTTTGTATCGTTAATTTTTATTCCGTTACGCAAACCGAATATCAATCCAAATGATGATAAATGATTCAAATAATTCAAATGATGCGCTTGATATTTATGACATAGAATTTTGTAATAAAAATATAGGTGGTGCTGTAGCACATATGGTATTTATTTAGTTTCATAAATCCAGGTATTAGTTTCTTGTCTGTACATCATGCCTCCAATGCAAGAAAAAGCGGTACTGGTAAAACTGTTTTACGAGAACCATCAAAACTCCGTTGCAGTTCTAAAAAAAATCCGTCGTATGAAGCGGTTAAGAGGAGGTCCAATGTCTGCACATGCTTTACGCAAGATGATTGTCCTCCAGATATCTGGAGGACGATCCCCTTGTGGGAGGACACCCCTTGTGACTTTTGGTTCAAGGGTTTTTCAAGGGTCTACCGTGAAATGCCATCAGCTCTACCAGATATGCAGTATAGCATTCGGTGCCACGTTCTTGATACTTCGACACTCATTCCGCTCTGCTGTAGAAAATATGGTTCTGCCATAACAGTTTATTGCTGAACATGAGAGGGGACATGTTGAGAACTTTTAATCCTAGTTTTTAATATTATTTAGCATTTATTAAACATATTAAATGGCTTATGTGTTTTCAAGCCGCACCTATAGATAGATATGTGTACTAATTTTTTATGTAATAAATGACAAGTGCAGCATTTCAATTATCTGTAGTTCTAATCGCAAAGTATTTAGACCAATAGGACGTATTCCAGAATCCTCTCAACTGTAGAACTTATTTCTTTGTAACACTGTACATATTATATATTTACATCGGACAATTATGCTATGTGGTTGTCAATAATTTGAAAAGATTGATGATGAATGATGACACATTTCGCAGGACCCTAATGAAATTTTTTTAATTAAAATTCTTTGAGTAAGGTCGTTTTTATTCGAAAGATTTATTACGATTTATGAAGTAAAGATAATTTACCTGTAAACATATAAAAATAGCAGAAACAAGAAGTCTTATGCCGAAATTGGTGCTCTTCTAAATCTCAGTACTGTGTTGGTTCATGATGTATTTTTCCACTTTGCTACATTCTTCAATATTAAAGGAATGGGGATAAAGCTTTTATCACATAAAAGGAAAAATTAATACACGTACCTTCCAATGGCTGAATACATACAATGCCGCTCTTCGGTAGTGCAGATCATGGATTTAATTTCCACAACTGGCATAGATGTTCGTAGCCGTTCGGAATCAGGTTTGATCAGTAGGTTTATTAGCTTTCCTGTAGTAAAACAGTAAACTATAGTGCAACAAACCAAACTAAATGAAAAAAAATTAATACACTTATATATCATGTATATCAAATAAGCACGCATATATATATATGTATATATATATATATATATATATATATATATATATATATATATATATATATATGTAATATAGAAAAACTGATAAAGGAATAAGACCCCCGAAAATAAAAGTAATAAGGAAAAACCCTAAAAGGACCCGCAGTGTGTTAAGTAAATAACTCCAGCAAACAAACAAGATCTGAAACACAGATGTCAGCCACCTGTGGGTCATGATGACGCAATTTTAATTCCCCTTTGATGCTACAGAAGTCGTCATTTAAACTAGTTAATCCCCTTTTGACATAAGACAGTCACATAACTTTTAGTCTCATAACATCTGTAATTTGACTTACACATTAACTTTGAACTGGATGGCAAGGCTGGGGCAGGGTTCATACCATTCTTACACATTAACTTTAACACATAACGCGAAGCATCTGCAGCCACAAAATGACGTACCCCACGCTATCTGTGCAGCCAGACAAAAAAAATCAAAAAGTGCAACGGCCAATGGAGAGATTCAAGAACGCCCAAAACACGCCCTCGAAAAATCTAAATGGTCAGACAGGCCCCACCCTCCCCAAAAAAATTAGGTAAGATTTTATATTTTTAAGTAAGGAGTACACACTCTCTATTATGGCAGCATGTCAGATAGTCAGTTATATATCTCTCTCCTCAGCCGTATGTGACGTCACAGTTTTTCGTACAAATTAACTTAGTATATGCCTCATGTCTGGATAGAAATAAAGGATGAGTTGGATGAAAAATCACAGCCTCGACTGCTTATTTAGAGACTGATATTCCCAGGCATCACACACACACACACACACACACATATATATATATATATATATATATATATATATATATATATATATATATATATATATATACGTATACATATATATATATAATATTGATGCATTTAAGATTGTGTTGTTCCTTTTATAAAACAATATCTTTAATTATAAATGTAGGATGAATGAAACTTAAGTGTTCTATTCAATGATCTTTGACTTTCTAGCCGTCTCCAAGATAATAAGCTCTTAGAATGATCATCGTCTAATTTTCCAGCTATCTTTAAGTAGAAATTCTGAAACTTCGAACTCTCGTTTTTGATAAAAGTATATGCAACCCGAACAGGCGATTCATTAACTGCCATGCTTAAGTACATCGAGATTTTGGGTATTTGTTAGAACGTGTGGAATTGAAAGGCGTGAGAGACTCCCGAATAAAGGACAGTTTTGTAATTTAAAACACCCCTTTTATTTTAACAATTTACCACGTGAGAATACATACCTGCAATGAATGGATGCCTAAAGACATATATACGTGGTGGGAATTTCGGAGCCGCAGATATATTATTAAAAGTTTTACGTGCGAAAGAATTAGATATTAAAACAAAGGCGAATTTAAGAGAAGGCATGGAGTCCAAGGAGGTTTGTAAAACTCCATCTTTACTAGATTTCTAATGTAATTAGGATTATAAGCTTTGAATTAGCAGTGAAATCTGATAGTACCTTTATACTTGCTTATTTTAATTTTCAGCCAAAGCCCAAATGCAATAACAAACACTGTATAGTGAAAATTGCGCTGGAAATATTACGAAGTATTATTTTTGCTTATTTTTTATTGACAGCCAAAGCAGAAGTACAATAACAGAATATTGCTGTAAAGCTAAAACTACACTGGAATTATTATGAAGTGCGTTTATATTTGCTTATTTCCATTGACAGGCAAAACGTATGCACAATAACAGATAGAATGACGTATAGAGGATACAACAATGGCAGTTTTACGAAGTACGTTTGTATTCCTTATTTTTATTGACAGCCCAAGTACAATAACAGACAACTACCGTATAGCAAATACTTTACTGGCAATGTTACGAAGCACGTTTATATTTGTTATTTTTATGACAGTCAAAGCCCAAATAGAATAACAGACAAATACTGTATAGCTAAAACTACACTAAAATTATTATAAAGTGAATTTATATTTGCTTATTTCTATTGACAGCCAAAGCCTATGTACAATAACACATAGAAAGCGCTATAGATAATACAAAAATGGCAATGTTACGAAGTGTGTTTATATTTGCTTTTTTGACAGCCAAAGCCTAAGTGCAATAAGAGAAAAATACTGTAAAGCTAAAACTACAATGGAATTATTATGAATTCTGTTTATGCTTGCTCATTTCTATCGACAAGAAAAATATATGTACAATAAGAGATAAAATGCCGTTATAGAGGATACAACAATGGCAATGTTACAAAGTACGTTTGTATTTGCTTATTCTTATTGACATCCAAAGTTCAAGTACAATAATAAACAACTACCGTGTACCAAATACTTTACTGGCAATGTTACGAAGTACGTTTATATTTCCTTATTTTTATGACAGTCAAAGTCCAAGTAGAATAGCAGACAAATAATACTGTATAGCTAAAATACTCTGAAATTATAATAAAGTGAGTTTATATTTGCTTATTTCTATTGACAGTCAAAGCCTATGTACAATAACAGATAGAATGCCGTATAGATAATACAAAAATGGCAATTTTACGAAGTATGTTTATATTTGCATATTTTTATGACAGCCAAAGCCCAAGTGCAATAAGAGAAAAAAACTCTAAAGCTAAAACTATAATGGAATTATTATTATGAAGTGCGTTTATGTTTGCTTATTATGAAGTGAGTTTATGTTTGCTTATTTCTATCGACAGGAAAAACGTATGTACAATACCAGATAAAATGCCGTTATAGAGGATACAACAATGGCAGTGTTACGAAGTACGTTTGTGCTTGCTTATTTTCATTGACATCCCAAGCACAATTACAAATAAATACCTTATAGCTAATACTACAATGACAATGTTATGAAGTACGTTTATATTTGCTTATTTTTATTAACAGCCAAAGAATAAGCACAATAACAGACAAATACCGTATAGAAAATACTACAATGGTAGTTTTACGAAAAACGTTTGTATTTGCATATTTTTATTGACAGGCTAAGTACAATAACAGACAAATGCCATATAACGAATATTTCACTGGCAATGTTACGAAAATGTGTAGTGAATTTTGTAAAGCAAGCCAGATTCAAACACATTGGGGAAACGTTCATTTTATTGAATAAAAACTTGGTTTAAAAATTCAGTGTGAGAGGAGAAACTAGATATAAAAATAACATGAGTATTTTATATAGAAAGAGCAATTTATTTAAAATCATGAATTTTAAAGCGATAATTGTTAAGAAACCAATCTAAGAAAAATTTAAATATTTTCATATATTTATTTCAAATAAAAGACTTATATATTTATACTATATTAAAACTTTGTTGAAATAATATATAAATACTACATATGTTTTATTTATTTAAAATTGTGGTCACTATGTATTTTGATATAAGCAATTATCTGTATAAATGAATAATAAATAATGTAATCGTTTTAGGCTTTTTACTATACATTGAAAGTGAATTTTATAACGTATTGTTCACTTTATTTTGTGATTATGGACTTTTTATAGTTCCTAATACACACGTATCTCAGTTACTTATATCAAAATTGTACTCGTTGATAATGAAATGTAATATTATATTAGTAAATGAACAACCGTTTATAAAGAGCACTTTTATAACTGTTAATTCTAAACATACATAGATGTTCTTACTTAACAATCCATAGTATTTCAAATCTTTGCCTAACTTTTAAAAATCCAACACAGAGAAATATTGAAATGTGTAATATCTACCTGGAAAATGGGTTTCAATATGTGTGCAAATAAGCCATTCATTTCTCACTAATTCATTTCTGAATCATTCATTTCGTAGTACAAATACTTCAATCAATATTTAAATAAATATTTGGTTATGCATTGAATAACTGAGGTTATTCAAATTCAGTATTTGAACATACAAAGCTAAACCTTTATATACATAAATGTACATTAATATGTACTCAGACATTGTGTGAAACTTAATTATTCAAATTAATATAATTTTGATTTTCAAGCAAGTTATTTTATTCTATTTTGATTTAATATTTTATTCTAGAAATGGGAGAAAAAAGTACGGTTTCTTGTAAAAACTTGAAACGTTGCTGTCAATTTTCGCAACAACAGAACTAAATAGACACAGGATCATTACTTATAGAGAGATAGTACTTTTCGAATCTTAAATGTTCATTATAAAAGATACTTTTCGATCCCCCCTAAAAAAACTACTTCTCCTTTAAGGCCTCTTTTTTTTAACTACTCCTTTTTGATTACTCTCTAGTTTCAAAAATATTATTTGGTTTTGTCATTTTTAGAAGGATATTTTGAAACATTCTGGAGAGAATTAGTAATAAATTTAAAAAAAAATTATTTATTTTAATGTAGAATATCTTCTTTTTAAATTTTCAATCCAGAAATTTCCCTTCATTTTATTGTAGACTGTACGTTAAAAAAGTATGAAGTATCAGAACTGTAAAATGTAACTGCCTTCGTGAAACTCATTGGACAGCAGTAATTAAAAGTAACAACTAATATTATGTTAGTTTGTTTACATTTTAAACAATGACTAGATGTTGAGATAAATTCCTCTATATTTCTGCCGAAATGTGATTTTGCAATAATTAATTCCATTGTGGAGGTACTTAGAGTTTATAAACAGTTGGTACTAAGACACATATACGTTTTGGCTATTTTAACAACAACACAAACAAAGGGGTCGGTTTGGGGCTCTACGGTCTACTGCCTAAGAGGGCTAACACACAAAGTGGGTCTTCGTAATTTAGAAAGAGATACTAAACAGTAGACCCCAGCTTTGACCTGTTACCTCATGAGGTATCTATTGGGGTGAGGTAAAAAAAAAGCAATATAAAGTAAAAATACAGAGAAGGGTATTTCGAAGACTCTTTGAAGGGAATGTTATGTATAATTTGGATAAAAGAGAAACTAATTGGATTTAAGCTTTTAGGGGCTGAATTTATAAACTCAATATCATTCTTTTTTTACTGTTGATTCTCTAAAATAATTTAATTACATTTCTAAAAATGATTGTTACATTTCTTTGCAAATCCTCAATTGAGCTATTTTCGTAATAAGTTAGCGAACGCTTTCAACTTAATAGATCGTTGCATTCAATGCACACCTCGCTGTTACTATTTCAATGTCCTCAATCAACACTTTCGAAGATATTGAAACAAAAACAAATTAATTATTTTCTTTCTCATCAAAACATTATCACATTTTATCAGCAGCATCCGCAAATATGATTAACCCTCTGACTGTTCAATTTGTTAGCCGATGTGGCTTCAAAAATTGCGTATTTTTGTCATATAATAAATCTATATATATTGGAGAATTGAAATACGCATTTTGTCTTTCTAAAAAAGAATTTTTATATTGATTTTTATCATGAGCAGCTAAGCTGTCAGAAAAACTATTATCACATAAAAAATGTGTTTATTTTTTAATGAATTTCAATTGAATTACAGTTAATTTCTATTTATTGCTATTTATTATCTAACATAACTATAGGTCTAGTTATATAAATCTATTTATTACATAATTAAACATTTAATACTATATAATATATATTTCCCTGGTTAAACAGTGAAAGGGCGGGATACGCTCCATAATAAAGGAAGATAAAAACATGTCCGCAAAAATCGGGGGATTAACATATATTTTTGCTACATTTGAGTTGCCCGTGGAAATCGCGGTAAGAGCAGTCAGAGGGTTAAAGAAAAGAATTATTTCTGAAAGATATAATTTATAACCTTTCTTGACACCCATTTACACCCATAGCGTCCACTAGCGTCCTTAACACCCATTGGTATTTTACAATACTTATAAGAAAAAGAACAATATAAACCAACTCTCATGGTACAACTCTAAGTAAAGATGCCATAGAAAGTTACTAAGCTATTTGCTAGCACTACCATTCGATTGGGAAAACAAACCCATTGAGTTAAAAGAATGAGAACAACATTAATATTCATAAACTAATACTTATATATTATACTTTATTTCTAAACCACTATTTTTTAAAACCATTTTTAAAGAAACATTAACTACATTATTTAATTCTATCATGATAGTAATATTCATTATAATAAACTTTAATTTTAGATACGTTTAATTCTAATTTTACTTTATTTAACTTTAAACAAAATTTCGGATATTTAAAAATTATCCCCATTATTTAATTATTAATAAATTGTTCTTTAAATCAACAGTTTTTTTGTATACATATATACATATATAAACACACACACACACACACACACACACACATATATATATATATATATATATATATATATATATATATATATATATATATATATATATATATATATATATATATTGAACAAAGCTATCTTTACACTTTCTACATGTCATTTCCTCAATGAAATGTCCATACATCTATTAAAATGTCGTTTCCTCATAGCCTAAGAAAGCTCTCCGGAAGCATTTCTTGTGTTTCAGTTTTGTTAACGTAGTAACAAAGAATTTAGATTCTGAATTAGCTTGCGAAAACTGAACATTCATAAAATACCTTTTGTTCGACAGAACTATTGCTTAAACAAGACAACTCGACCATTTGTATGCGGGGTTCAGTCATAAAGACAGACAGTCAAGAAATCTAGACTGAAAAGAAACCGCACCATAAAGTAATCTCAATAAAGACGTCTCATTTGAGGCCGTCTTTTTCCCGACTGCTGAAAAGCAAAACCTCCTCCCCTTTTCAATTAGAGTGATGCTAGGAGGGCGTTATCTCTCTTGAACAGTTCCATTGTTAGGATGTGTTATGCATTGTAAGGGGTGTGGTGTTAATTCGCTCATTAGTTTCGAGTATTCATAATATATGATGTTCCGTCACGGTAGTTCTTTAGGCGCTATTGTTGGGCCGCTTGGCACTGGCAAATGACTTTTCGATGGGAAATTGGGAAAATCCAGATGTTTTTTATTTCTTCTCTCCGGGTTTTTTTACGTTTGCAGTATGCGTAAAATGTAGCATTACTCAATAAATTCATATTTAAATTGTCAAAAAGCATGTTATGCCAATATTTGAATTAAATTTGGGCTAAAATTCGGGAGTATAAAATGTATATATTATTTTAGATACTTAAAAGAATTGAATCAGTAGTTAAAATATTTCAATTAACGCACTAGAAAATGTTTTTTTAATGTTCAACTATACAAATGAAAATAATCTTTTTATTTGAGGGAGGGAGAACGATAGATATAATGATTCATGCGCCAGGATGCCTTGCCATGAGGGCACAAAGGAGTTGAATCAAAGGTATTGCTGTGGTGTAGCACATTGTTGCTGTTACTTCAAATTCATTAATATCCCGTTTGCTTTAAATCGCCTTTAAGTATAGTAAAATGCCACTGATCTATATTACAATATTCAAATATAGAACAAAGATAAGGACATATGCTAAAAAAAATATATAAAAAAATAAAAAGTTTGGAGCACTCCATGTGCTACACCTGAGAGACAAATTACCAAAGTCCAAGAGCACGCTGCATTCTTTTTCTTCTTTCTGAACTACTCCAACGACCCTATACTTTTTCCATTATCCTGTGCTGATGCGTCTGTTGTACCATTGTGCTGTGCACAATGCGTCCTTTCCCGGCTCTGTCCAGATTGACCGGAACTCCAGGCATGATCTTGAATCGCCTCCTGACGACCAATCACAATTCTCGAAACTTGGTGAAGTTTAAGTACAGTCTTTTCCACAGGACACCCCACACGCCTCCTGGAGTAGCAAAAAATACTGGGAACCCACAATGTGTGAGTGCGGCGAGCAGATCAGTTTCTCAAACCTTATGTAAAACATAGTTGCATTCTCACACGTATTAAGAGCATATCATATGGGGACGCTAACAACCAAATTTATGGTTAGTTATTAAGATTGCCTGAGATAGAAATTTATTTCGCATTCTTGGAGTCACCAAAAGTTGCTAGAAAAAAAAAGAAGACATTTCGAAAAAAGTTACAATTTTAAGTATAGAACCACCGAAATGTATAAAACCGAAATATTTTAGAATATAATTATTATTAATTTGATTGATTTGGTTAAAATATCTTTATATATACATAAAAAGATGCATATACAGGGTGTTCCACAACGGCCGCACAAACTCTGCACAACTAGATTCCTCATTGGGAGTACATGAAAACTACCCAAAGAAGCGTTCCTGTATTCCATAGTTTATGAGAAAAATACGAAAAACAATGTACACTGCCGGCACAAGAAAAAAAAACACTTTATTGGACATATCAACAACAGTATTTGCATATCTTTCCAGACGATAATGTTTAAAACGTTCGCCTCGCATATCGCGTTATGCATGCGCGAGCGCCATCGAATGACGTTAATCCGTCGTTGAACTGGTATTTAAAAGGCTTCATCTTGCAGCTACTGGTAGTCTTCATATTGTTGCCATGTATTCCGTTCGTGGCTACTGCGACATGTACCTGATGTACGGTTTATGTAATGGAAATGCCTTAAGAAGTATTACGGAACATCTGCTTTAAACTGTGCATATACTGCAGTTGATATGTTCAATAAAGTGTTTTCTCTTGCACCGGAAGTGACGTTATACTTTG
>CM063501.1:170395870-170408370 GCA_032207245.1 Pardosa pseudoannulata
GTCTACACTAAATTTTAACATTATTTTTTCTAACATCACAGAAAAGGATAACTATAAATCTGTCTTACCACCCATTTCTAAATAAAATTTTTAATTAAGCTTAAAAACATAGTTTCTAGTTTTAAATGAATACCTTAAATAACAGGATATCAGGAAACATTGAAGCATAGATTTCATTCAAGTAATGCATTTTGTTAAAGCGTAAATTCAGCTATCACCAAAGTGCGTACAACACAGCCATATATGAGCTAATAAAAGTAAGGCATGTAAAAATTTCCTGAAAGAGTATTCTTAATAAGTTATGTAGATCTATATAAATATATTCACACTAGAAAAAAATATATATTTATGAAATTGACATTCATAATTATAAGTGCATACGAAGCATGATTAATTCGAATATATATATATATATATATATATATATATATATATATATATATATATATATATATGCATAGAAATTGGAGTAATTAAAAGAAGAATTTTAATCTACATTAAATAAATATTTTAAATTCCGATTATTATTGTTATGTAGGCTAAAAATACAATATTTATCCTTTTGTAATTATCATGTTTACTTTATTTGATTTAAAAATATTTTAGTGTTACTTCAATTAAAAAATCTGATGTAAACACATGACTTTCATTTACGCCTATTAAATTAATCACTTTTTCAAATGCACATTATTTAAACTTATTATATTTGAGTCGATTGGTTCGGTCTGGAGCACTATGGTCAATTTGTTTGCCATGGTTAATTGGCGTGACCTATTACTTAATTTCAATTCTGCTGCAAACATCCATGCCATAGTGTGATTTCATAAACTAACTCCGATACCCAACAGGAGAAAATCAACTAGAAACTCGTCAAAATTAAATTAGGCATGATTAAAATAGGTAACTCATTTGAAGTATGAACGTCAAAAGTTCTCGTGATTAAAATTTTCCAATTTTTTCTATGAAATAAAAAGTAAATGTTCAATTTTCAGGAGAATTTTTGTGTTTTGGATTCTTTAAATGAAACAAAAATTCTGGAAAATAGCAGAATCTCACATAAAAATGGAATTTTTTTTACCCCAAAACATGAAATTAAGCTGATATAAACTGATGCAATTGAATGATTATTTTAATAAAATAAAACAACACTTTTTTTTTGCTACACATCTTCAGTTTTAAACTTTAAAACATTTTTTTCAGATTTGGGTGTTTTTTATATTTTATTCGCATCTTTAAAATGCCCCGCTTGAATTAATTTTCTAAACTTCCAAATTTCCTGACAGTGTTTAATAAAGTGTTCGCTTTAAAACTGTGTTTTCTTTTTTAATACGTCAAGAATTTTGTTAAATTGCAAGGTATTGAATACCGTCACAAAAGGGAAAAAATAGTTAAAGTATTGAATAAATTTTAATTATTGATTTATATAAATTGTACTTAATCGAAATTAAATTCGGTATCTTTATATTTTTGAATGAATTTAAAAAATAAATAATTAGTTAAAATTAATAATTGTATAGAAAACAGAAAGAACTTTTGAAGAATATAAATGAAAAATGTTTTCTGTATAAAAGAACTTATTTTGCTGTAGGTTTTAGTGTGATAAAAATTTTATGAAACTATTTTATAATTTTTTTATAAACAATGCACTTAAAGCTGAAATTTTTAAAAACATAAATTCAAGGTCAATTATCTCTTTAATTACGTTTTAAAGAGCAAATTTATAAGTCATTTTTATGTTTGTAACTCGTACGACGTAGCATCTATATTACAATTATTACAATAGCGGTGTGCAAACACATCATGTTAATGCTCGCTTTAGTACTGTAAATCCTCCAAAACACCATTTGTCAAATTGAATACCATTACCTGTCATGTTAAACTAGGCATCAAATCGAATATCATCGCACAAACACATCTCGTAGAATTCGCAATGATTTATCCTGAATTATTACCCCAATTGGAATTGCTATAGGCGGCTATTAAGTGACAAAAACGTTCCCTAATGCTCGAAGGAAAACATTGTCAAATTGTTAAACATATCTCGGTATAATGCATTAATATACAGCTCACTGCTGACTTAGAAATTGCTAAACATCATGCATAAAGATTCCCATATATTGCGATAAGTATAGAATTCATTTTACTGGCAATTCGAAATTAGCATCTCTCCTGTTCTTTAGAAATTCGTGCAGATTGTATACAATGTTATTCAACATTTTCTAATTATTTTTAACAACATGATCTATATAAGTTTTACCACAGAAATAATTTTAAAAGAAATACTTAGGTCGTTTATTAAAAATAATGTTGCACATAAAAGTATTACAGAAATATGCATGATTAAATATCAATGCATTATACTAAGCATTGGCTTGTGTGTCTATTGAATGATTGATAATATTTGCACCTGGCTGTCTTTCTACAAGGTGTAATATTCGCATATTTTTACATATATATTTTTTTGTAATAGTTTATAAATTTAATGGGCTTCCAAATTAAATGCTCTCTTTATTTCAAATCTTATTTTAACTTTGTTAATATCGCCATATAAATCTGCCTATATTTTGTTTCAGCTAATACAAAAATTTTAAATTTACCGGGATTTTAAAATTTATTAATATGCTTTAAGTTTAACAATTTTGAAGCCGAACGATGGCCGAATGGTTAGGGTGCTATCCTTCAGAACCGGAGTTCGTGGATTCGAATCCCACTATGGCATAGATGTTCGTAGCCATTCGGAATCGGCTTTAAGCAGTAGGTCCTGGTCTCATTAGCCGTCGTGTTACAAAAAGTAGACAGTGGCATTCCAAAACAAAAAAAAATAAAGAAACATTTTTGAATAAAGTTTCGTATTACTAGGTGGTTTTCCTACTTAGTTTACTTTATTCAAACCCTTCATGCATAAAATCATTATGACATTTAGAAACTCAAAACTTTGGTACTGTTCATAATAATTTTTATGTACGTAACAATTTGAAAGTGTCATGAGAAAAGTAAAAAAAGTAATGGCGATTTATGTTGAATATTTTATCCATAATGTAGACGAAATAACTGTAGTAAATACACAAGACACAGAAGTAATAAAACGTAAACAGTCTGAACCAAAATATTTTATTTTTCCGGAACAGAAAAAATTGTTATTTTACTGTGAGACGCGCTATGCGCTTCGCGTCTGTATAATAACCATGCAGAACTAAGAATCGAATTCTCAATGTCTCAGAGCTAAATATATACACTCAAAAAGTGTTGATATGGCATGATAAATATCTAAAGCATGTACATACTTGAAATCACAAGCAAATTTCAGTTTTTTGGGCAATATCTCGTCTTGAAACTGAGTAAATTTCTTTATCGAATTGAAATAAAAAATGAACGTTAGAGTATAATAATTTATCTCGCTCATTCTTTTACTCCCTCTTTCATATATGTATGTGAGATAGGGGATTAGTTTAGCTATCTCATGGTTGTTTCAGTAGTTATACTCTTAAATTAACTATTAATAACTGCATTAAAATCTTAGTACTCTAACAAAATCCCTATATGCGTGTCATTGTGAAAAGATTAAAAACAATATAAGGAAGATAAGTACATCTTATATTAGAATTTAATTCATTTAATTATATAACTGATACTACTTTAATTCTTGATAGCATTATCAGTGATGCAATTTAGGGAATATGTTAAAGGTCTAGATAAGCGATTCTTAACTTTTGTTTGTTTCGCGGCACACTTTTAATGATTTCAAAATTTTGCAGACCACAAAGAAAAAAGATAAGTTTAAAAGTTATTTACTTACCTATAATATATTGTGCAAAATAGGTTATGATAATAATTTTAAGTGTAAAATAAAATATGTACAGCAAAAATAAAAGTACGGTTATTAAGGTATTAATTACAAGTTAATAATAAGAATAATTTTAATGAGAAATTTGATAAATTTATTTATATTTAATGCTAGAAATGATAATTCTACTCTCATATAGTCTTCTACATTTAACAGTCTACACAACGTTTTGGGAATCCTGACTGTCATTAAAACAAATTCTTTTTGTACGTACTAGTGAGGTTAAATTGTTATTGTCAGATAACCAAACAAGCTACTATATTTCTTATTACACCATAAGAAAATTTCAAGTTTTCTCATCTTTTGATGTCAATACTCCACTAAGATATTTTTCCAAATAATAATTTTCCCCGCTGCTCGAAAATTTCAAGTGAAAAATAAAAATTAAAAAATTTACATTCCTAAAATTTAAGGCACACAAAAGTGCCACTACACAGTGGCTGAGAATCACTCGTCTAGATACTGCATATATTGTGCAAAACAAGTTATCTGCAATACATATGCTTGTCAATATTTTACGATATGATTAAACACAACTGAATGTATCAAAATAAAATTTAATACCGGAAATAAAATAATCGTCAATTGATCTCTTCCGCAGTTTGAATGAAAGAGCCTTAAGCCTGACATTCAGAATAACATATTACCCTTAGCTAATCTGAGTAATTCATCACTTCAGTGTAGAAAAGATACCTTCGTACCACGCCCTCCTCTCTCTCAGGTTGGGGTAGGTCGAGAACAACCTGGGTAAAGAGCATTAAAAAATAAATAAAGCGGTTCATCATACGCCCCTTTTGTTTAAACGACATCTTAACCTGTTGTATAAAATCTGAAACTGCTTTTTAAAGAGATGATCCATTATGATATTGCAACATGTTTCTGTACATTGAAACCTTTGGAGAAATAAAAACACGAACTTTGATCCATGTTAATTTAGCTTCCCATATACGTGATGAAATTACGGAATAATATACAATGAAGCGAATATAGAATTCTCAGCAACAATGAAATTTATACATAGATGAAATAACGGGTTCGCCATCAGGTTGCTGTAGTCACGGAAAAGAAAAAAATACGTACAAACATGCAAAAACTCAGTACGGAGAACATAGGTTTATTTACCATGTATCATAGTGAACAAGCCCAAATGTACAACCAAATAAAAAGAGAGTATAAAAAATTATCGTGTAACATGGAGTTGCCATCAAAGTGTAGGGCCGGTCGAATCAAAGTCGTTTAATGGCTAACCACGATTAACTTACGGGGCCAACCAATGGTAGGACATAATTCTCTGTTTAAACAGATTTTAATCACAGTTAGCCGTTAAACGACTGTGGTGAGACCGGACCTTAGCCGGTGAAAAATGTAAAAAAAAAGTATGAAGAGTGTGTCGTCAGGTAGATAGCCAATAAAAAGTAGAAAAACGTTTATTTGACGTAAATTAGGGTTACAGGGTACAGATGGTGTATCATAATTCAATGTAAAAAATAAGATGACTAGAAAAGTTTCAGGAAATTGCCCGAAGATGAAGCTGCAATGGATACAGCTTAAACAGATGGATTAAAGATTGCCAGACATATGAAATATGCCTATGTCCTATGATAAATTATTATACTCTTTTATATCTGAAGATCCTTTTTGTTTCATTCACTTCATCACAATGTAAAAAAGTTTTTAGGCTTCATACTCTGAGTTTT
Source organism: Pardosa pseudoannulata (assembly GCA_032207245.1). NCBI lineage: Eukaryota > Metazoa > Arthropoda > Arachnida > Araneae > Lycosidae > Pardosa > Pardosa pseudoannulata. The sequence continues at coordinate 170,401,412 of CM063501.1, forward strand.
TGTATCTTTGTACTTGTTTTTGTTTTCTTTTCCATGACTATAACTACCTGATTGCGAACCCGTCATTTCATCTATGTCTAAATTTCATTATTGCAATCAATTTTATATTGGCTTAAATATATTTTTAATATAACTTTTCGTAGCTTTATAACGTTAGTGGCAAACTAAATTAACATGGATCAAAGTTCGTGTTTTTATTCCTCCGTGTTTCAAAGTACAGAGATACTTTGCATTATCATAATGGATCATCCCTTCAAAATGCAGATTTAAATTTCATGCAACAGGTGAAGTGACTGATGTCGTTTAAACGAAAGGGGCGTCTGATGAGACGCATTAGTTATTTTTTAATGCTTTTTCCCCGGGAAGTTTTCTGACTACCCCAACCTGAGAGAGGGCGTGGCACGAAGGTAGCGTTTCTACTTTGATGTGATGAATTACTCAGATTAGCCTAGAGTAACATATTATTCTCAATGTCAGGATTAAGGCTGTTTCATTTAAACTGCAGTAGAGATCAGTTGGGGATTATTTTATTTCTGGCATTAAACTTTATATTGATGGACTTATTTGTGTTTAAGCATATCGTAAAGAATAGAAAAGCATATGTATTGTAGATTACTCCTTTGTAGAATCTCTCCCTCTCTCTACATACCTTTAACATACCCCTTAAATTACATAATTGGTATCGATATCAAGAATTAACTAAGTCATATAATTAAAAGAATTAATTTTCCATATAGTCTGTACCCTTTTGTCCAACCTTATTTCCTTTTTACAACATTGTATACTGGCGATGACTTTTGAAGCCAAGACGATATGTGCAGAACCTACAGTGTATCTATCCACCATAGTGCATTATCTGTATTGTTTTCTTGCTTTACGCCAAATAAATGTTTTTATATTTCTTATTAGCAATTTTTTCTTCCACTTGATGTCACATTTTAAATAACTATTTTTTTAGATTTTCAAAGATTAAATGTGGTTTACGACACCATGTTATACGGTACTTTGTCATTCACTTGTTGTCTACTATCAACTCTGAATTTGTTGGTATATTTCGGCAATACACAGAGTGTGTATATATGTTGCCACTTTTCTTAATGAAACTAACCTGCTACATGGCATAATGGATAGAGGCGATGGCTACGAATCGGAAGGTCTTCTGTTCGGATCTGCATGACGATGAAGTTGATTTTCGTCATTTCCGCTTTCATATATTAAGTTCTAAAATATGCAAATTTTCCCTGGTATTTGAATATTCCTAGAATGTTCACTAATCTTTTGAAATATTGTGATGTAGCTGCGAGAGGCAGTTATTTGATTGAGAGACTAAGAGGTAGTTGGTATGTTGACTAATAAAACGTTATTGTTTGTTTATCGAGTTCTCCTTATTGTGTGCAATCGGCATTTGAATCTACGTCACATGACATTGACATTTGAAATTGGCTATATATTTCAGCAACCCACTGTGTATACATACATTATATAAATGCTATACATTTAATAGGCTGTTTGTGTCACTAAAAATGCTGGATAAGGTACTCTCTTTAGACTATGAAAGAAAGTACTAAAATAAGGAAATAAAAATAGAGTTTATTAAGACAATCTACCTTTGGTGCTCTCCCGCTAAAATGTTTTACATCCACTTTTTGTAGCATTTGAGGATTAGTTGAGCCTAGGATAAATTATATTTGTTGTTCTGGAACTCAATAAAGGTTACCACAATTAAAAGGAAACAAAGACTTTTTTCTAATTAGAGATAGACCAGAAATTTATTTTAGAGTATAAGGTTAAATAAGTTGGCCAATTCGATCGTAATATCCTTAAATATTATCTCTCTCTCTCTCTTTCCATGTGTGTATATATATATATATATATATATATATATATATATATATATATATATATATATATATATATATGTATGTGTGTGTGTGTGTGTGTGTGTGTGTGTGTGTGTGTGACACGAGTGGTTAAGGCATGAAAGACACATTTGATTTCCTATATAAAAACTTCTTTATTATAATACTGCTCTCCGTAGCTAAACCATTTATATATCCTTTGTTCACATTTTAGAGCAACAAGCACGGAGGATGTTACCAGCCCAAGTTCTCCTCAAGAAGAAAGATTTTGGCGTCGATACCTAAGCAAATTCCTATCGTCTACTACCGCGTAAGTCTCTTTTCTCTGTATAGTTCCTCTCGAGGGTGTGTCTTTCTCCTATTAGTTATCATTAATGAGTTCCAACTATTTTCAATTATAACTTGCTTAATTCTTAACTCCCATTTTTAAACCTGATACACACACACACACATACATATATATATATATATATATATATATATATATATATATATATATATATATATATATATATATATATATATATATATATATATATATATATATATATATATATATATATATATATATGTGTGTGTGTGTGACCACGTATATGCGTGTATGGTTGTGAAACGTCTGGTATTTCACCTAGTATTCAAAATTTAATCAGATGTATCTACAAAAACTACATGATTTCAATCGATTAAATAATATATTTACTAAATCAATTTCCCCAATTATTTTTTGTAAAAGGTATGAGGGTTCTACACAAACAAAACTCATTAACTTTCGAAAACATTTCCTGAAGTCTGTTGAGTATTACTTCTTACGTTTCTTATAAGTGTAACATAAGTCTTTTAGAATGTTATTGCAAATGTATGGAGAATATACCTGAAGTTTGAAATAAACTGAAGTAAAATAATATAGAAATTTAATATTTAATTAAAATGAACAAATAAGAACATTTTTGGTCTGCTAATGAATTAATATTGAATAAATTCATTTTGCTCCCTTCGAGTGCTTCAAACTTCCATTAAATAAAAAAAAAAGGATTTGAGTAAGCTGCAAATAAATGATTAACAAGATGCAGAAATTAATTTCAAAGCAAATCTCTTAATTACGATGTTTATGATAGTCATTAAAAAACAGATAACCTAAAAATCTATTCGTCAGCATTTAATTAACCATTTCTAATTTAATCATTACTCCACATTTGTTGCATTAATTAATTTTCCCGGGTAAGAGATCGCAGAAGAATTTGAACTCCGAGATACTTAAAACATATAATCTTGATTTAATAAAATTTTCCAAGCAATCGAGCAAAATTAACAGCAAATTAAGTTTTTAGTCTGAGAAGCTGTTTTTAATATAAATCAATGCAACCTAAAATATATCATTTTCGAGAAGTATCTTTTTCGTTTTGAACTCGTTAACATTTTAATTATATTTACTCTTCAAATATTTTCGCTATGTACGTTATTTCAGTTCTCTAGGTTTTTTTTAGTGTTTAGATGTTATGTTTATGTTAATTTTACAAACCAATATTAAAATAGAACAATTATTTGAAATAAACGGCATAAAGTGTTTAAAATATATTAACAAAACATTTGAAAGAATATTAATGAGAAACTCTTTAAATAAGTGGTGTTAAAATTTATGATATGTAAAATTTTATGATTGGGATCCAATGAATAAATGCACTAAACATGTCTGTGGTTTAAAGCTCGATTTGATGAGTTTTCCACCCATGTTCTGACTGTCAGACTAGTATAAATACGATTTCACTGAATGTCAGTCTTGCTGAAAAAATCGAAGGTGGTTGTAAACTATGATACCGAATCGGAACAGTATTATTAAGCCATAACTTCATTATCCTCTACTTGGTCGAACTATTGAGGAATGAGTAGGTCGCCGGACTTCAGTACCAAGGGTTTAAATTCCACTGCTAGCTTGGTTATTAGTAGTCGTTCGGTATCATCTTTAACCCCTTGAATGTGACCCTAAGTTTTCCTCTATTCTTCTACTTTTAAAAACTTCCGCCTCGTCTCATTTACATTAAAATTTAAATAAAATTAAAATAAAATAAAATAATTAAAAATAAAAAATAAAATAAATAACAAAACATAAAATAAAATAACAAAAAACAATACAAAACCGGATGCATACATCCGCCAAAAAGATTTGTTTATTACTTAAATTCTTTAGTATAAGTTCCTAAAACTATACTAAATTTTCTTTTTTCTCTTTCTTCTTTACTTTTATTTAATTTTTTAACTTCAGCTTTTTAGGGCACCTCATTATTTTTTCCTTTTACTTTAAGACTTTACTCATTTAAATTATTTTCACCTGTAATATATTTCTGTACTTCACAATACACACCCTGAAAAGTAATTTCTCACCTTCACCATTTAGGATGCGGCTCAAGCCCAGGTGCCCCAAACAGACTATAACTCTGTTTTGCCTTGCCTGTGACGCCCGAACTCAGTTGTGGCAACTCAAATGCGCTAATTTTGGTATGTAAAACCAGAGTTCAGACAAGAGAAAAAAACGGTATTTCAATTCCGAAATCGGTCAGTCCAATGCATAATATTTAGTTTGACATTTTACCAATAGATAGAGATATTTTCCCAATAGATATAATTAGAGATATTAAAAAGGATTACTTAAAAGGATCGACGCATCTCACTTAAGTTTTCCTCCAATAAATGACTTCGATATCAATATTACCTGGATTTTCATGATATTAATATATGCATGCCTTTGATGATACATTTACATTAAGTTAAAAGGGTGGAAAGCAGGGACGAGATTTTTGCCTTTGATCATAGATTTGAAAACCCTACAGGACTTTTTGTTACGGATTTACTTTAGTTTATTTTATGTATATTGTCGGATGCTCGTTGCCACTATATTCCTTAGGGAGCTGTAATAGGTGGTGGTGGGGTGTTATAGAGAGTATATACATTCGTTTGAAGATTCAGTTTCCAATTTCCTTTCATATATATATATAAAATCAAATGAAATATCCTAATGTAATAAATTAAAAGATAATACAATATATATATATATATATATATATATATATATATATATATATATATATATATATATATATATAACATATATATATATGTATATGTGTGTATACATATATATATATATATATGTATGTATATATATGTATATGTATATATATATATATATATATATATATATATATATGTATGTGTATATATAAGTGTGTGTGTGTGTCTGTATGTAGGCATGGTACCCTTGGCAATGCTCAGCCAGGCGAATTTACTCCAAGATAGCGAAGTTTTCCTTTTGCAATTTGGCAACAGCAATTCTGTTCAGTGAAACGCGGAGATAGACGGAAATTGGACGCAGACAAGCACAGTCGTTAGGTGCAGACGGCACCGGAGCTTCTTCTTTTTGTTGATGATTATTATGAGACGTTTAGCCAAGACGGGCTTTGATGTTTAACCTACATATATATTTCAATTAAATGTTAGTATTTGTAAATCTGAGTGGTTAATTGTGTGCTAAAGCTATCCAGGACCCATATATATATATATATATATATATATATATATATATATATATATATATATATATATATATATATATATATATATATATATATATATATATATATATATATATATATATATATATATATATATATATATATATATATATATATATATATATATATATATATATAATATATATATATATATATATATATATATATATATATATATATATATATATATATATATATATATATATATATATATATATATATATATATATATATATATATATATACATACACACATAGATTTATACATATGTGTGTGTATGTTTCTCTGTATTTGATGAAATAAAACTAACATATGTTGCAAATGTTACTTTAACTTATCTAATTTTTACTTATAGAGTCGTCTCAAAAATTTTGATAATCTTTTTTATTAAAAAAATATTTCATTATTATTTTAAATGAATTGCATGACTTCTTTGTTGTAATACTAATATTACTGCAAAAGTTGATTGTCTACAAAAATTGCTTTGTTTATAATTGGATACAATTTTGACGATGCAATGGAGATAGCAATTGCAATTAGAAGTAATAAAAAAAAAAGATCTGCAGTTATATCTAAAACCGACCGCGTTTCAGATTTAAAGAGCATTTGAAACAAACATGGAATTTGTTAATTATCTCCAATGTTTACAAAGATATTAATAAACATATTCGGAAAGTAAGAACATTTTTAAAGAAAATAAGAAGCCGTGTGGTTCGTATCCACTTAATTAAGCTGCAAACTTAATTTAAGTGCCTCATTGCTAATTATGCCATTTAATGAAGCTGAATATAAGAATTCACTTTTAGGGACATCTGCCAAGTATTTGTCTCAGTAACATGCGTGCACTCATTTCAATTTATTCTCTCTACATTAGGATTTTTTTTCCTATTTACCATCTTTAATGCGGGGATTTTGTGCTGGTACTCCACTGTAAAAAGACATGTTCATAATATTATTCCGAGTTTAGAATAAAGATATATAATGTGTAATGTATAAAGATATATAATGTATAAATAATGTGAAATGTCAAGCAAAAAACCCTTTTATTTTAATGTTAATTTAGTGTCTCAATACTTTTATATGGAAGCAGACACATATACACATACATGCTGCGGATAATGCGTGAAAACATCTCAAAGGCAGAAAGATAATTTATTAATGCCAGAAGCATTAAACTGAATCATTAAATTCAAAACTCATCTTCCACTCCCTCCCCCTCTTTCTCCTTCCTCTCTCCCGCTATCTATGTGTGCACGTGTACGTTTCATCAAGATGTTAAAATAGTATTCTGAGGACGGCCTAATATCTAGATATCCGAAAATGATATCTGCACTATTTTTATTCTATATTTATACTTTGAGTTATTACAAGCGAGACGATGTTAGAAAAGAAAGTGATAAAAATCTTTATCGCGACCTTTACAACGAATCTACTGATGACATGCCATCGAACAACTGCATCTGAACATTTTGAGCATGATCTATATTTTATTTTTTCTTTCTTAAATTTTGCTCCACATTTAAGAGAGAAATC
>CM063501.1:170413370-170418370 GCA_032207245.1 Pardosa pseudoannulata
TCGCAGCTTATAAAAAATATAAATGTTGTTAATCTTAGCATAATAAACTGTTATGAGATTAAGAAAAAATGAATTATAAATTTTATATTGCATGAAATAACTTTCTCAAACTCAGCAACTTCATCAAAATATTTTCTTGAAATACAAATGAATGTTAAACCAAATAATTCATAAAAAAACGAAAGACACATTAATATATACGTTATATCATTTATATCTATAATTTATAGGAAAAAAATTATAGTGTATGTATTAGGTTCAAAAAGCATTATTTTTTTCAAGTAGTGTAGTTCGCTTTCACTTACTTTTTCTAATTCTGCAGCTTTTCTACTTTTCTTCTATATTTGTTTATTTTATTATCGGCTTTCCCCAACTTTTAGATAATTATGATAAAACAAGTTATAATGAAGATTTTCGCTCTGAAAATGTATTGCTCTCTTAAAGTCAATATTTAATATATTTGATGTTTAACAATTAACACGTTCAGATTAGAATAAACATATTAATCATATAATTAAAATTTCCACATAATTTAGAATGATTTTTTACAAATTCTTCCAAAGTGCTCTAACATTCAAGACTTATGTCTTAATTTTAAGTACTACACTTTTCAAAAACATAAATATATAAATTTGTAAAACACAATAAAATTTATATTTTCTCACTCGCAATATAAGTTTTGAAATAAGTATTTTGAAAATTAAATTTTATATCCAATTAAAGGTACATATCTTTTCTTTCTTTAGAAAGATTTTTTCTTAAAGATATGTGACATTTAAAAATTAAAAATATTAAAAATTGTTTAAAATTGAAAATATTTAAACAAACTGCATTTATCACGCTATAAAATCTCATCATTATTGTATATTATTCCTCTTTATTAATGGATAAAAAATTAGCTTTTAATGTTTCTATTTTCTCAAAGGAAATTTGCTTTTTCAGTGAAGTTAGGGGTAGTCAATGCTGAAGAAATATGTGAAATTTTGATTATCTGATATAATTCATAATTTTGTCCTTTGGGTCGATTTTCTGATTTATCGAGCGTCGCACGTATATTTAATTTTTTATCTATTTTGACTAAACCTGAATCGACTGAAAACAGGACAAATAGCTTTATCTACCATAAAATGTTCCTTTATGGCACTTTTTGTACACGTGATACCAAGTAAATCTCTTATCACGCAATTTTAATTTTTTTATAAATGTCATTTAGGAGTGTTTAAAATGTCAAAGTTTATTTATCAGATAGGCTTGTTTTATTTAATTTGTTTAGAGTGTTACAGTCTACTTTATGCTACATGAGCGCATATGAGATCGATACCTACTGCAATTTCGAACGGCAATGAATATCAATGTCAGAGTGGTATTCGGACTTAGGAAATGTGGTACCGACGAGCACCAGGCTTTCCATTCGGCTATCACTTTCCTCTAACTAATAAAAATGCTAATTTTGTAAGATGATAATTGTCAGATATTACCTATATGTAATATACGAGATAAGATCTCTATATACAAGAAAAAATTCCCAGTACCTGGGAATACACAAGATAGGTAATATTACAATGTTCTGAGATTCTTAAGTGTCATAGTTGTTTCGACCAATATAGTGTATAATAATTTAAGAAATTTATTAATATAGATCCGGCATTTATAATTCGGTCATTAATGCGTTAAACATATTGATTTACTAATATAATCAATGGTCATAGAAAAAAGATATTTAGCTCTTTTTAATATAAAAATTCGTTTCTTACTTAGATATTTAAAAAAATATTTTTTCGGTTAATTATTATCTAATTTTTTTACGTGTGCACATATTTTGAGTTTTTAAAATGTGTTGTTTCATTAAACAAAACTAATTATATTTTAACATAGGCTGTTTTTATGAAGAACACTTACCTCTAAAGCTACTATTTCTTCTTAAGGGATTTATTACACGCAACATGTGTAGAAAAGAAGAAGATTTCGTTTATGATTCGTTTTCTCGTTTAATAATAAATAGATTTCAAGTGATTTTCAACCAATTAAAGGCTATATCACGTCAACATGTATGGGTTGAAAAAGCTGAAGATTCCGTTTATGTTTCCTTTTCTCGTTTAATAATACGGGGATTTCTCATGTGATTTTCAACCATTTGAAGGCTTTAACAAAATCTTCTGCTTTTTCAACCCATACAGGGTTAAAAAATCAGCAGATTTTGTTTATGATTCCATTTATCGTTTAATAATACGTGGATTTTTCGTGTGATTTTTAGCCAATTAAATGTTTTATTACAAGTCAACCTGAACAACCTGAACTAAAATAAATCGGTTTAATATTTTTTCCCTCTAACGCAAAAAATCTGCATATTCTTCACCAATCAAATGAATCTTAAACTAACGCGTACATCTGCAAGTCTGTTAAGGCCAACAAATTTTATTTGTGTTTCTTATAGTTTAAAAAACTTCCTTACCTTTAGGATAAGCCGCAACCAAACGTGTCAACAGCCTTTCGATTGCACTCCAGATAGTTCGCTACCTGCAACCACTCCCTGGTTTTGCAATACTCTTGTTCTCCTACTCTTAGGCAATATTTGTGTAGTTAGGGCCAATGTCTTCGGTCATTGTACCGTAAAACGACGACCTTTCAGTTTTATTGAGAATGTCCAGGAATTAAATGGTGAAATGCTTGGCACATCTGAGATGGTTTTATGGCTCTATAAAAATGTAGCTATTTTTCAACTATACCTATTGCAGACATTTATTTTAAAATGATATTACACATACGAAGTATAAACATTACATTTTAATGTGCAAAAATATATTACATAATAATATGATCATATTATTATTATTAATTTTTGTAAAAGTAAAGAAATTATAGAAATAACGAATACTTTGTCTTCAGATGGAATGTAAATACCTATTTTGACTATACTTGAATCTATTTTTACTAGTTTGAGAATTTTGTGTTTCCCTGACTAGTTACCTGTTTTGTATATCACATTGTATATACACATCTAATGCTTGTTATATGGCATGTGATACACGATGATATAGACTAAATAAAAGAGCATCTATATAAAATGTAGTTCACTGTGTATCCCAATTTATACTTTAACGTATAAAGTAACAGATGTGTATAACACATGTTATTACCCGACAGGCAAAATGTTAAAGCATTATTAATTCTTATGTACACATGTTCGAAACTTTAGTTACATATTTTGACTATTCCGAATGCATTTTGACTAATTTTTGAATGGCTTCTTGACATTCCTACATAATTATGTATGCGTCTCGTATTATTCGAAACCTGTGAGCAGCAGAACTTTTAACAATTATATGTAGTACTTTTTTTAACGTATTGTATAGCAGTTTACTTTTGAATTACAATCTGCACTCTCTATATAATGAAAAAATTTAATGTATTAGGTATCACTACCAGTTCATATTATGAAATACAATAAAACCTACAACAGAAATATATGGATAGGTTCAAATAAATTTATAAAACTGCATTTTCAGTATTTGAAACAAAGATGTTAACGGATTGGATAAAAGGTGGTACGAATAAAATACAGGACTGTTCGAGTTATAATGCAGTATCCATATGAAAAAAAAATCTTAATGGAACAGATATTAATTAGTTACAGATATAGTGTTTAAGTTCTTCTTAGAGAATACCATTACTCTGAAAATAAAATTAACTATGAACTGTGAAGGGAAATTACAAATCATTATTTGGATGCCACCTAATAGTCTAAATATTGAGAATATTTTCAGATGAATATACACAATATTGTTTATTTTAAAAAGTATGTACCTTTAAAAAACTTTAAGAATTGCAAGTGTATACTGCTGTCGAAGAAAAGGTTAGTTTTCATATACTTGCTGTTTTTTTATTAACATAAGGGATAATTAAACAGGTACCTACGGCTTAAAAACAATTTCTAAATTAGGATGGTAGGGTTGTTGGTTTGGAGTGTTATAGTCTATTGTTTTGTGCATGATACCACTAGACTAGGGGGACAGCAAAATTATAAGAAGACATAATTTAAATTAGATTCCTGACTATATAAATACTGATGGGGTTAGTGATAAAATAACTTCTGATATCAGTATATGCTAGGGAATTACCTTGCTACTCCGTTCCGTGTCGCTTTTGATGAAAATGCAAAGGTTGATGATACATCTATCCAGATATACAGACTGAAATTATAAGATGCGATTATTTAAATAAATATTAGCACTCTAACTGTCTATTCAATACTTTTAAGATATTTGTTTACTATTTGAAATAAATATTCTTTATAATTATCTTTATTTTAAATGTTGGGATAATTTATCCGGGCTTATGCGAGCATAAATATTTTTGCTATGGGCTTTTTTATTTTTCTTCTCTATATTCTTACATAACTCATTTAACTATGTTTCTGTTTATTCTATCAATACTACTAAGCAAACATTTTGCACGATGCATATACGTATTTGTTTTTTCCTATTTCATCTTTAGCAATTTTCATCCAACCATGTTTACTTTTAAAGTAATACGTTTGAGAAATGTTCATATTTATATAGAGTCATTTAAGTTCTTTCATTCAGTTACAGAATTCCCATGTATAATTGAATGAAAAAAAAGGTCTTGAAAAGTTAAGTTAAAATTTCTGTTATGCTCGATTACATTAATTTTACTGCGTCAATATTTTATCAGTTTGTATATTTATTCATTTAAGCATATTAGTCTTTATTACTTCTGTGAATCTAAACTGGAACAAAAACACCTGCAGACAATGTCTTTAGCACCAGCACGGCTTTAAAATTTATTATCCAGTTCACATCTGAAACGTTAATTGCATTTTTCAAACTGTAAATTTTTCGAAATGTCTCCAACTCCTGTTGTTCCTGGGAGTTTTAAAACCAGATGCCGTGTAAATAAATGTGTGAAAAAAACACAGTCTCCATTTTAAGAAAATTCTCCCGAAAACTATTTCACCATAACTATCTTAGTTGAAAAATGTG
>CM063501.1:170423370-170443370 GCA_032207245.1 Pardosa pseudoannulata
CCATCAAAAGTAGATTTTTCCCAAACGTTGTATCAAATTCGTTTTTAAAAATACTTAGTTTTATGTAGATAATGATTGCTTTAGTAAAGTATTTATTTAGATTATTGATTCCACAAATATTATGTACTATTGTTATATCAGAATTTATTATTTATAACATAAATATGGTACCGTCAGACCACCGAACCGCTAAATAATGTTTTGCCCTAAGTCTCTTTTTTCGAACTTTTTCTTTTGATTGATTATAATATGAATAAAAAACGAAAACATATTAAATGAAGGTTTGAAAAATTCCATTTTTAAGTGATGTATTTTAATGTAAACGTAATGGAATAAAAATACTATATTTGATCAGCAGTTTTACAATTTGCAGAAATAATTTAGATATACCAGATCACCTGCAGGGGGAGTAGAATCGTCTTGGCATTCTGCCAAGCGGGGTTCTTCGTTTGTGGTCATGTACAAGCCTCCACACTATGGCCCATTCTTCACCACGTAGTACTGGATCTGATGGCGACTTTAAACGATGGTTCATGGGTTGCATCCACACACTGGGCCACTAAACCAGCAGAGGGCATGTATGCATCCATAGAATCTACTGCGCACTTTGGTAGAACATGATGGTTGTCTTTGATCTTTGGAATAAAACCGTTTAAAAAGCCATCTCCTCCAAGGCATTTTTATTATCTGTCATCGTCGACCTCGATAAGCCATACACTCTCCAGATGATGGCTTGCAGTGGACCATAGTGTTGAGGGGCGTTAATTGATTTTATATTTATAGTATTACGGTATATATTTGATTATTTTTAATACTCTAAATATTAATTTCGATAATATGTAATAGACAAATAAATTTTATATACTTACAACGAATACTTATTCTTGTAGATAATACATTTATTTGACAATATTTTTTTAACGGGTTTAAAAAGATATGTGTTGACGTGTACGGCAATATTTTTAAATTAAGGTTTCTTAAGGTACAAACGGTAAAGGGTGACTGAAAATGAAAACTTCCATACTTTACAGAGTGAATTATTTTTATATCTGCGTTCATTATACATAAATTAATAACATAATTAATTTATGTAGATTGCATGCATTCCATTACTATTAATAATTGGATTAGATATTAGTTTAAAAAATTATATATATATTTTATTATACATTATTTTATTTATATAGAATACGTAATTATTTTTCTTTTATTTTCTAGTAGAAAATATATTTTATAACAATAAACTTTTATTTTCTTTTGTTAAATACTTGTATAAATTTTGTTGTTGAAATAGCCCACTGTGACATTAACAGAACTATTTTTAAATTCAGGTTTGTTAACACAAAAGAGTATTGATAATTAGAACCTACATTCTTCAGAGTGGTACAAATTTTTATAATTGTATTTATCATTTGCAATTTATAATATTATCAAGGTAATAATTTTATTGTGTAAATAAGGTAAGAATTCAATTATTGTTAATAATTTAATGAAGTATTAATTTAGATAATTACATTTAAATAAATTAATTTACTATATGTATAATAAATACTTTTTATTTGTAGAAAAACCATTTTTGGACAATAAGCTTTTATTTTTTGGATTTAAAGCCTTTTAATTACATTTTATGAGCTTGAAATTATATTCTGGCATTTACAGAAATATTTTTCAATTAAGGGTTTTTCAGGCAATGGGTAGGACAAGACATTAAAATTACTGATTCCATTCTTCACAGTGCGAATTATACTATCAGAATTTATTATTTATCTTTAATATTAATATTAAAGCAATACATTTTTATAATATTGATGAGGAACATATCTAAATTATTCATAATAAACTACGAATTATTAATTTCGATAACACTTTACTATACTTTATTAAAATTTATTATGTAAGGGTTTTTTTAGTAGAAAACATACTTTTTTGAAACATTTATTTTAGATTTTCAGATATTTAAATTATACTTCATGTGTTTGAATTGATATACTCTTACATTTGCGAATACATTTATAGTTTAGGTTAGTTAAAATGTTAAAGGTAGAGAGTAGCTGAAAATTAGAGTGACGATTGTTAAAAGTACAAAAGGAGAAAATATAAACGCATGTATTCCATCTTGGAGAAAACCCAAAATCTTAATCACAGTCGTAGAACAACTTGAAAAATAATAGGAATCCTCTTAAACAGCACCATTTTAGACTCTTTGTTGGAGGTATTAAAACTTAAACCCTTTAACTTCTTTATAAATTCTTTGCTGAGTGCAAAGCAAAGTTTTTTTCTTTACAAAATATGACACTTTAAGTTTCCACAACAAATAAAAATCCACCTTTGGAGCTATAATAATATGGAAATGAAAGAAAAACTGCTGACTTCTTTCATGACTTTTAACAAAGAGTAGAGAGATTTCAGAATCTGGTTGCAGCTAGTTAAATAAACTATACCCTTGGTAAATCTCGATTTCTCTATTGTTTGCTTGACTTGACGGACATAATTTTCAAAGCAGATTTTTTAAAGCTCTTCTTTTAGGCTTATGAGCAATCCGGCATTAGGAGCAAACGGCCTTATGTTTTGAAAAGATCTTGGGGAAAATGCATTCCCTCAATAAGTTTGTAGTGAGCTAAAATATTTTTTTTTTTTGAGTGTTCGCTTCTTTTCTAGAAACATATATGTAAAACACCAGACGTTATTGTTAACTTCTTGCTAAAGATCCCTAAATTTTCAAGACTTTATTTTTTACAGATAAATGAACATTTCAACTAGTTTATTTTACATATTTTCTACCGACATTCTTTCTGTTATGTAAACTCTAAACCTTCGATCCAAAATCATGTTATACATTTATAAACGCTATTCACGATTAATTCACAGGTAAACCTTAATAAATAAATAAGCATGATATAGACAATGGACATAACAAGAAACTGCCTTTTAGAAGAAAATTGAGTTCACCGTTTGGCATTCTAATTAAAAGGATTTTGGAGACTGAGTGCAAGGATGAATCAACAGAAAATATTTCTTGGTTTATGAATCAATTTAAAATAAAATGTGTTATTCATGTTAGTAATAAAACAAACTCGTTTGTTTTATTTTTTTTTAATTTTAGGTTGGTGATGCAATATATCTTAAAATCTAATTTAGATTTTGAAATAAATATAACTTTTATTTGGGAAATTTGAATACCCAAACGAAAACGGCAAGTGAGAAATTATATTGTAGCCTTAATGCATTTATCGCAATACTTCGTCCACTTTTAAATTACATATGACAGTCCAGTTTTTAGATTTTTAATCCTATCAGTTGTTCCATGAACTGAGAAAAAAACCAGAAATCGCATGGGATGTGATCAGAACTCGTTAGAGGATATAGTCTGATTGCTTTGTTGCTTTTTTTCAGAAACACGTCCTGTATGCAATCAGCAATACATGGTCGTGTATTATCGTGATGCAATGAAGAGCCATACTTCAACAAAGGAAGATTGTTTTTGCTTGCCTGTAATTCTACAAACATGCCTAATTATACTTATTTTTTATCATTGTCTCTGTGATATTGATAAAAGTCTTCTATGTCTACTTTGGCAAATCAAATTTACCAAATAACGCTGATCGAATGCGAGTGAGGGTGGGTGGTAGGTTTAGCAAAACAAATTTCCGTTTATCATATGACAATCTGGAGTATTCACCTACATTCACCATTCATCGGCATTTTGGTTAATTCAGATACCAACTTTATTTTAGTCCAAAGAAATCACTATCGTGATGAGTGGTTGTCCCTACAATAAAATGTGTATTCTTACCTATAGAACATCTTATTTGTAGGTTAGCAGTAATGAATTGTAGTGAGACATTTCAGTTTTCTAGTGTATTATATGTGTTTGATAGATATGTTCAACTTAACTAATATAATTTAGCCAATTAAGCCATAAATAAAAAAAAATAACTGAAACCTGCACAAGTTCAGGAAATTTTCTGCGTTTTAGGTGATGGGAGATACTGAAGAAGACTGTGTATGATAACAACAAAATATATTGATTTCTTTACCACTAGCTACTAAAACAGTGAATGAAATTGAAGTAGTTTAAAACAGAAGTGAATATTCATATCACTTTTATTTTATTTTAACTCCGATACTTTTATGTTTTACAGCACTAATTTTAGCAATGAAGTTTTGACTGTAAAGGCATAAAATAGATTTTTGTAAAATCGTTCCTATTATTTGCAAAAGGAAGTGTAAAACAGAAATAAATATTAATCTTTTAGTTTCATTTTTTTAAGTTTCAATGTTATAATTTTAAATTTTATTAATGCTTACAATCACAAGGAAATTTTTATTTCATATATAAAATAATTCTTCTTTCATATATAAAATCTGGGAGTAAAAATATCCCAATTAATCCTGAAATACATGATTTATTTAACGCAAAAGTAAATTTAAAACTAATGACTATTACTAACTGTTTAGTAAAATATTTTAGATTGAAATTTTAAGCACTCTTATATAAACATGTAACACAAAACATATTACAATTTCAAGAAAATTTATTCAAAACGAAATCAGTTAATTTTGATTGGCCACTGATGCATTGAAAGCAATTAAACAAGAATCAAAATATTCGTACAAACATGATGTAAAATAAACCTGTAAAGTTACAATGTTAAAGAAAGAAAAAGGAAAAATACTATTTTCAATTTCTTGACATATTTTAATGACTCGTTCACACCCTCCTATATCCGAACATTCAAACTAATGGCTTCCTATTTACTCTGCTCTAATTTTACAAACCAAATTCAATTTGCAAATGAACTGAGCCGGTTTTATTTTTATCCGCTCCGAACTAACTGCACAACAAACATAACATTTTCCGAGACATTTCTGGAAAATAACTTTTGAAGTGCCCTTTATTAATAGACAACGAAACGAGAGTCTACTTCCTGGTCCAAAAAACTAAATAATAGCAGTCGTTTATTATTTGGTTATAGTGTTGTTCAAACTTAAATCGATGACAATAACAGGCGAACTGCTCGTATCGAAAAACAAACAATTAAGCTATTTTAAAAACACTGGTTTTGAAGTAGATATGTATTTACGGCACTTTGTTTCAAATATTAATCTTTTGTAGTCTTTGTAGCATTGTTTCTTTGGTTTGGGGAGCTGCAGTCTACTGTTTTGCTATAAGATGGCTAATGAGACCGGGACTTACCGCTTAAAGCAGATTCCAAATGGCTACGAACATCTATGCTATCAACGGGATTCGAACCCGCGAACTCCGGTATCGAAAAGCAGCCGATCACCGAATTCTTAAATTCGGTGATCGTTTGGCCTATGTATCATAGTGTAATCTCATTACATTTTATCATTAATATTTCATCGAATGTTAGACGTAATACGTTTCAGAATTACACCTCCTATGACTATTTATTTCTCTTTGTCTCTCTCTACTTCTATTGAACTTAAAGGTTTCTAGAAAAACGATCAATTGATAGAACTATTTATAAATTTATTTTTTATTACGTCTGCATAACACAAAAAGTACTTTAAACTAATTTAATATGAGCTAGACCGGTGTTTCAAGAAGGGTCGTCTAGTATATATATTATTTTATTCTTTTAACAGCAATCAAGAATTCCAAATTTTTACAAACATAATTCTAACTAAAGTTAAACTGTCAATGAGAGAAATATTTATAAATATTTTCCCTTTTTTGACATATTTTAAAGATTTTCGAGCTTTTCAAATCCACACATTTACAGAAGTGGCTTCCTTTATACTATGCTTTATTTTTTAAAAAGAAATATTTGTAAATCAACTCGGTCGATTGAATTTTTCTCTGATATGAATAAATTGCGCAACAAAATAAAGTAAACTACTAAACCTAACTAAATTTAAAATGCAAAAGAGAAAAAGTTTTATAAATATTTTCTATTCTTCGTCTATTTTTAATGACTCAATCGTACGATCGAGTACTTTTCTAATTGGTAACAGCTACAGATATGATTTCCTTTTTCAGTATAATTTAATTTTACACAACAAATTCAATTTGTAAATGAACTTGGCCGCTTTTACTTTTCTCTGATCGGAATAAATTGTTCAACATAACAAAGTAAACTAATCTACCTACTAAGTATAACCAAATTTCAAATGTGAAAGAGTGAAATATTTATAAATATTTACAATTCTTTGGCATATATTTATGAATTGTTGACATTTTCTTAATCTGAACAATCAAAGAAAATCTTTCGTATTTACTCTGCTCCAATTTAAACATAACGAATTCAATTTGTAAATGAATTCATCCGATGTACTTTTTTTCTCTGATCTTATCTGATTTCACAATAGTATTTTAACATGATTCAATTTGGTCTAGAGTGGTGTTTCTCGAAGAGTCGTCTAGTATGTATATTAAATTGTTGCTTTAACAGCAATCAAGAATTCCAATATTTTTACAAAATAAATCTAATTAAAGTTAAATTGTCAATGAGAGAAATATTTATAAATATTACAAATTGTTTGGCATATTTTAAAGACTTTCGTGCTTTTGAAAACCAAACATTTACAGAAGTGGCTTCCTTTATACTATGCTTTAATTTTAAAAAGAAATATTTGTAAATGAACTCGATTTTATTTTTCTCTGATCTCGATTAATTGGGCAAGAAAGCAAAGTAAACTACTCAGTATAACTAAATTTAAAATGCAAAAGAGAAAAAATTTTATAAATATTTTCGATTTTTCATATTTTTTAATAACTTGATTGTCCTTTTCTAATATGAAACATTTACAGAAATGGTTTCCTTTTTTGCTATGATTTAGTTTTAGAAAACAAATTCACCTTGTAAATGAACTCCACCGCTTTTACTTTTCTCTGATGGGAATTAATTGTTCAACATAACAAAGTAAATTAAACTAACTACTAAGTATAACCAAATTTCAAATGTGAAAGAGTGAAAAATTTATAAATATTTCCAATTCTTTGGCATATATTAATGAATTGTTGACATTTTCTTAATCTGAACAATCAAAGAAAATGTTTCGTATTTGCTCTGCTCCGATTTAAACACAACGAATTCAATTTGTAAATTAATTCATCCGATGTTCTTTTTTTCCTGATCATATTTGATTTCACAATAGTATTTTAAACTGATTTAATTTGGGCTAGAGTAGTGTTTCTCGAAGAGTCGTCTAGTATGTATATTATATTGTTCTTTTAACAGCAATCAATAATTCCAATATTTTTACAAAAATAAATCTAACTAAAGTTAAATTGTCAATGAGAGAAATGTTTCAAATTTTTTGGCATATTTTAAAGACTTTCGTGCTTTTCAAAACCAAACATTTACATAATTGGTTTCCTTTATGTTATGCTTTAATTTAAAAAAGAAATATTTGTAAATGAATTCGATCGATTTTATATTTCCGAATTAATTGCGCATCAAAACAAAGTAAACTAAGTAAAACTAAATTTAAAATGCAGAAGAGAAAAAGTTTTAAAAATATTTTCGAGTCTTCGCCTTTTTTTTAATGATTCGATCGCACTTTTCTAATATGAAATATCTACAGAAATGGTTTTCTTTTTAACTGTGATTTAATTTTAGAAAACAAATTCAACTTGTAAATGAACTCTACCGCTTTTACTTTTTTCTGATAGGAATTAATTGTTCAAAATAACAAAGTAAACTAAACTACCTGGTAAATATAACCAAATTTCAAATATCAAAGTGTGAAATATTTATAAATATTTTCATTTTTTAGGCATATATTTAGGAATTGTTGACGTGTTTTTAATCTGAACATTCAAAGAAAAGGTTTCCTATTTATTCTGTATTAATTTAAACATTACGAATTTAATTTGTGAATAAACTCATACGATATTCTTTTTTCCTGATCTTATTTGATTTCACAATAAAGTAAACTAAATATAACTACATTTTAAATGTCAAAACAAGAAAGATATATAAATATTTTAATTTCTATGACATTACAATGACTCGCCCACACTTTCGTAATCCAAGGATTCACACAGATCTCTTTTATTATGCTTTAAATTTACAAAACAAATTCAGTTTGTAAATTAACTCAGACCATTTTATTTATCTCTTTCTTACCTAGTTTAATGCTATTTACTTTTCAATCTCTCCGTTATTGTGGTATTTATAAAGCTGAAAGTAAATTTTTACGAAAAGAATAATACGTAACATAACGTCAAAAACAGTATGCACAAAATATATCACTAAAATGTCTTCAAAAATAACATACTTTCCTTACCATATCACATAATATTACTTCAAAAACAGGGTGCATAAAATACCATATTTGCTTAATATTATTTCAAAAACAAGCAAATAATTAATTGGAAAATGAAAAAGGAAACAAAACTACTAAGTGTAAATAAACCTACAATGTCTAAGACAGAAATCTAAGACATCTTTGATCTTAATTGGGGCTTTATCTGGTTTAATGCTATTTACTTTTTAATCTCTTTGTTAATGTGGTATTTAAAAAGCTGAAAGTAAAGTTTCAGGAAAAGAATAATATGTAACATAACGTCAAAAACAGCATGCACAAAATATATCACGTAAAATTTCGTTCTAAATAACATACGTACCATACCATATCATGCAATATTACTGTAATTAATGTAATTTAAAAAAAGGGTGAACAAAGTACAATATTGCGTAATATTACATCAAAAACAAGCAAATGATTAATTGCAAAATTAAAGAGTAAACAAACCTACTAAGTGTAACTAAACCTACAATACCTGAGACAGAAATATTTATAAATA
Organism: Pardosa pseudoannulata; assembly: GCA_032207245.1. Taxonomy (NCBI): domain Eukaryota; kingdom Metazoa; phylum Arthropoda; class Arachnida; order Araneae; family Lycosidae; genus Pardosa; species Pardosa pseudoannulata. Next base: position 170,432,147 of record CM063501.1, read on the forward strand.
TATAAATTATTTGACATATTTTAATGAATTGTTGACACTTTCTTATAAAAAAAAGAGACTTCTATTTAATCTGTTTTAATTTTACAAAATATTATAATGAATTGTTGACACTTTCTTATAAAAAAGAGACTTCTATTTAATCTGTTTTAATTTTACAAAATATTATAAGGAATTGTTGACACTTTCTTATAAAAAAGAGACTTCTATTTAATATGTTTCAATTTCACAAAATATTGTAATGAATTGTTGACACTTTCTTATAAAAAAGAGACTTCTATTTAATCTGTTTTAATTTTACAAAATATTATAATGAATTGTTGACTCTTTTTTATAAAAAAGAGACTTCTATTTAATCTGTTTTAATTTTACAAAATATGATAATGAATTGTAAACACTTTCTTATAAAAAAGAGACTTCTATTTAATCTGTTTTAATTTTACAAAATAAATTCAACTTGTAAAATAAAGCAGCCGATTTTATTTTCTCCTGATCTGAATAAATTACTCTGCACAACTAAATAAAATAAACTAAAATAGTAACTAAGTAGAACTAAATTTAAAATTTGAAGGAGAAAAATATTAAAATATATTTTCAATTATTTGACATAATTTAATGACTAGCTCATACTTTCCTTATCCGAACATTTAAACAGATATCTTTCTTTTTACTCTGCTTTAATTCTACAAAACAAATTCAATTTGTAACTGAACTCGACCGCTTTTCTTTTTCTCTGATCGGAATTAATTGTTCGACATAACAAAATAAACTAAACTACCTACTAAGTATAACCAAATTTCAAATGTCAAAGAGTAAAATATTTATAACTATTTTCATTTCTTCGGAATATATTTATGAATTGTTGTCGTTTTCTTAATCTGAAAATTCAGAGAAAAGGTTTCCTATTTACTTTGTATTAATATAAACATTACGAATTCAATTTGTAAATGAACTCATCCGATATTATTTTTTCCCTTATCTGATTTACAAGTATAACTTAAAAAACGAGAAAGATTTTATAAATATTTTATTTCTATGATATGATCATGACTTGCCCATACTTTCGTAATCCAAGGATTCACACAGATAGCTTTTACTATGCTTTAAATTTACAAAACAAATTCAGTTTGTAAATGAACGATTTTATTTATCTAAGATCTTAATTAGCGCTTTATCTGGTTTAATGCTATTTACTTTTTGATCTCCCTGTTAATGTGGTATTTAAAAAGCTGACAGTAAATTTCCAGGAAAAAAAGAATACGTAATTTAATGTCAAAAACAGTATGCACAAAATATATCAAGTAAAATGTTTTTCAAAAATAACATACATACCATATTATATCACGTTATATTACGTCAAAAACAGGGTGCGCAAAATACCAGATTGCGTAATATTACTTGAAAAACAAGATTACTAAGTGTAACTAAACCTATATCTCTGATCTTAATTATCGCTTTATTCGGTTTACTGCTATTTATTTTTGATATATCTGTTAACAAGGTATTTAAAAAGCTGAAAGTAAATTTTCAGAAAAATTAGAATACGTAATATAACTTTAAAAACAGTATGCACAAAATATAAGATCAAGTAAAATTTCTTACACCATATACATAAATATCATACACACCATACCATATAACGTAATATTACGTCAAAAACGGGGTGCACAAAATACCATATTGCGTAATAGTAAGTAAAAAACAAGAAAATGATTAACTGCAAAATGAAAAAGTAAAGAAAACTACTAAGTGTAACTAAACCTATAATGTCTAAGTTATAAATATTTAAATTCTTTACATATTGTAATGAATTTTCGTCACATTCTTATACAGGAGACTTCTCTTTAATCTGTTTTAATTTTACAAAATAAATTCAATTTGTAAAATAATTCAGCCAATTTTATTTTCTCCTGATCTAAATAAATTATTCTGCACAACTAAATAAAGTAAACTAAAATACTAACTAAGTATAACGAAATTTAAAATGTCAAAAAGAGAAATATTAAAATATATTTTCAATTATTTGACAAATTTTAATGACTCGCTCATACTTTCCTAATCCCAATATTTAAACAGATGGCTTTCTTTTTACTCTGCTTTAATTCTACAAAACAAATTCAATATGTAACTGAACTCAGCCGATTTTATTTTTCTCTGATCTGAATTAATTGCACAACAAAACAGTCCCTAAAACACTGCTGGAAAATAGCTTTTCAAGTGCTCTTTATTAATGGCAACGAGGCGGGAGCTTGCTTCCATGTACAATTAACGCCGACATAAGAACTAAATTTTGGCGCTCGTTTATCATTTTATTTGGTTGTAGTGTTTAAACGCAAATCGATGAGAATGGCGGATGAAGTACTTCCGTTAAATGTAAACAATTATACCATTTTAAAAACACTTCTTTTAAAATGTGCATGCATTTGTGGTAGTTTATTTTTTAAAAATATGTATTTTATTTCAGAAAGAAATCTTGTGATTTTCGGAAATGAATTTAACTGTCTCCTCATTAACGTTTTGTTTAAAAGAAAATATGTCGATTAAAATTAAAATGCGGAGTAATTTAGAGAAAAAGATTAAGTATTATAAAATTACATTATCCTTTCCTATTTTGTTTTTTTTTATTCCATTAAGTGGTGGAATATGAGTTATTCGGTAAATCAGTAATACTAGCGTATAGCCCGTCATATGACGGAATAAGTAAAATTTTTAATTTTCCAGAATTATACAGTACCCTATGAGGCAGGTGAAAAAAATGGTTTGTTTTTATCTGGGAATTATCTTTCAACAAAAACAATCGATTAAAATTATCACATATGTCCCTAATTTATTATTTAAGCTAAATATAAAAGAAATTTATTTAGTAATATCTAAATTTAGTGATAAAACGTAGGAAAATAATGAATACGATATTTAAACAATTTAAAATAAGAAATTAAATGAGATGATTAAAGGAATGACGTCATAATGCTAGAAAAAATTGTTATTTTTACCTATTTATTATAAATAGATAAATTGATAAATTAAATCGTCTGCTCTTAAAATGGGGCTTGATATAATGGCATTAAACGCTCGAAAATGGAGAACGGAGAGGATTCCGAACGTCTTAAAGATGACAGTATATTTCGCTGCGATACGAAGCCTATTCATACCAATTTAAATTAGAATCAGATCTATGGTTTAGAAAAATATAAACTTTACTCGCTTTGAATTTTGCTAACCCTAACTCATCAAAAATGCAATATGGATGCTCCATCCATATTATGTATGCCTTAATTAAAAATATCTAAGCCAACTTTTGAGTTAGTTTTTAGCTTCATTTTTTACTAGATGCAATAATAAAAACCGGAAAAATGTGTAAAAATTCAGATTTTTTTAATTTTACCGAAATTTACTTTACAATTTACTTTAAAAACGAAATTTTACGAAATTTACTTTAAAAGTACAATAAAATGAATTATTATTTAATTTTGTTGATTATATATATATATATATATATGTGTGTGTGTGTGTGTGTGTGTGTGTGTGTGTGTGTGTGTGTGCTTTAGTGTGTGCTTTTTGCGTTTGTAAGTAACTAGTGCGATATTTCTTCACGGATCCCAAGAGAGACTGGTCCTATTTTTTAATTTTCTCAATCTTGCTGGCAAAAAGAAATTTTAGTCGAAATGCAGTCGTGAATCCATCAAATAATAAGTCTATAATTCAATAAGTCTAATGAACTTCACATTTATTAAAGGCTCAAAACGCTTAGGTCTTCCCGACCGCCGAAACTATCCAGCAGCTCTCCATAAAAGGCTCCAATAATATACATATTTGTCGTTGATTTCGTTCAATAAGCGATCGAGACATGTGATTTTGTTTCCATTGGATGGATCAGTAAATTTTGGAAAACAAGGGTATACGTTAATAATATAATCTAACTCAAAACTTACCCAGGCTGCAATTTAATTATTGGAGAACCAATGCAATTTTTCTGACACAGCTGAAATATGTGGCCAGTGGACAGGAAAGTAACATTTATTGCAGTGTTAGTTTTGAAATCTGTATAAAAAGAATTTGAATCGGAGAAATTTGCCTTGCATTTACTGTTGCAGTATTAGGTATTAAAGCATATGAAGTTGAATTTTGAATATCTATTTAAAGTTCTTATTTTTGATGTTCTTATTTTTGATGTACTACGTCTATACATTGTTACACGCCTAAGTATATTCATTATATACATATATGACATGGACGAGTGGTTAAGGAATTGAAGACACATTTGATTCCATATGTAAAAATTTCTTTATTGTAGTCCTTCTGTGTATAGCTATGCCATTTAGAAATCATTTGCTCTCATAGTTTGCCCTGACTAGAGTGGACGATGTTATCAGCCCGAGTACCCACTAAGAACTGACTGTTTTGGCGTTGCTACCTAAGCAAAATTCTTATTTCTACTTCCGCGTCTACTTTTTTATTCTGTATATTTCCGCTCGAGGGTGTCTTCCTCATATTACGTTATTGTTAACGAGTTCTAATTATTCTTAATTAGTTATATCGTGTTTAGCCCTGTAGACAACTAATCACAAGTCTCTTTTTCGTTTTAAACCATGCTTTATAACACTCAGTCCTTTTGTTAAGCTTTGGCTACGCAGTCAAATATATTCCTTTGTTCAGTTACGTCTTCGACTAACGTAGAGGGTGTTGCCCGTCCAAGCTACCCACTCAAAATTGCGCCAAACACTTGCTTCTATAAACTATAAACTGATATATATATATATATATATATATATATATATATATATATATATATATATATATATATATATATATATATATGTATATATATATGTATATATTTGTATATATATATATATATATATATATATATATGTATATATATATATATATATATATATATATATATATATATATATATATATATATATATATATATATATATATATATATATATATATATATATATATATATATATATATATATATATATATATATATGTATATATATATATATATATGTATGTATATATATATATATATATATATATATATACATATATATATATATACATACATATATGTATATGTATATATATATATATATATATATACATATATATATGTATATATACATATATATATATATATATATATATATATATATATATATATATATATATATATATATATATATATATATATATATATATATATATATATATATATATATATATATATATATATATATATATATATATATACAAATACATACAGATAGATGTACTGCGAGGGTGTATACCTACATAATGCATAATGAATTAATATAAACAAAATAAGGTTCTAAATTTTGAAAAATTTTCGATACAAAAAAATACACACTCGCAATGGATATTTTTAGATACCTGATTGTAAATTAAGCAACAGTTAATACAGTTAAAAATAGAGCATCGTCGTTAGGATATAAATTGTTGAATATTCTAATATTCAACTCCGCTATTTTTAAAAAATACGAAAAAACTTTCTTTCGCCAGCTATTTGTGTCTTTTAAAAAAGTTGAAAATTCTAATTTAATTACCTTTAATTCTAAAATATTCATGTATAAATTCAATCATTTTTAAACTTCTCAAATTAAATTTGAACGTTTTTTATGTTAAACTGAAAAAAAATTATTGAACAGATATTAACTCATTAAAATAAAAAGAAAAAAGAAAATAAACTGTTTCTGTAAGATATCATTTCAGTTTTAGTCCTTCTTCTAAATTTCATTTTCGTACATTTTATTTAGGAGACAAAATGTTAATTAGCGATCCATTCATTTCCGAAAATCCTCTGTTTTTTCTAAATGCAAAGTATCGTTATATACAAAAATATTCCAAACGAAATGTTTTAAAAATGGTGTATTTGCATTGCTCTATCGATATCGAAAGTGTGCCATCCTATGCCGTAAACTATTTACTTTTAAACACCACCACAAAATAAAGTGACAAACAAGCAGCGGCAATTATTTTTAAAACAGACTTTAATTGTATAATGAAGAAAACTCCTTCTATGCCATTAATAAATGGCATTTCAAAGTGGTATCATAGGTGTATTGTGTGCTTTTTATAGTGGTGTTATTTTATAACATTAAAAATAACACAAAATAGCACAAAATCAGATTATTTGCAAATTGGATTCAGTTTGTAATATTAAAAAGAAGCAAATATGTGTCAAATCGTGTAAGTATTCAAATTTCTTAAGCGGGTCATTAAAATCTCTTGAAAAATTAGATCTAAAAGAATCTTTTAAATATTGTATTTTGTCAACCGTAAAATGTCAAATTTAAAGTAATGATCCCCGATTTAAATTCCTTTTGATCATTTATCAAAACTAACGGTAGATTAAATGCTAATTTTCTCTCCACTAACCATATTTTTCAGTTGTTTTCAATTGTAGAAATTATTTATCTTCTTTGCAAATACAATACTCAGATAATGTTTTGTCCAATACTGTCTGAAAATCAGATGTAATAAGTTATACTTTTAGATCAAATTAATAAATTAGTACATTTAGTAATGAATAAAGTGAAATATAAATTATTCTACACTATAACTTTAATATATTTTCACTACAGGTCACTAAACCTTACAGTTATAAATTAAGCGAAATAAAAATTGTTTTACACTATAACTTTATTATTGTTTCACAACATGGCACTTTACCTCATAAATATAAATAAAATTAAATAAAGATTATTTTACACTATAACTAATAAACTTGAAGTATATGGCACCTTACCTTACAGTAATGAATAAAGTGAAATAAAAATTATTTTACACTATAATATATTTTCACTTCATGGCACATTACCTTACAGTTATAAATAAAATTAAATAAAAATCGTTTTACACAACAACTAATAAACCTGAACTATATGGCACCTTACCTTACAGTTATAAATAAAGCGAAATAGAAATTATTTTACACTATAAGTTCAATATATTTTCACTACATGGTACCCTACCTTACAGTTATGAATAAAATTAAATAAAAATTATTTTACGCTATAACTAATAAACTTGAATAATATGGCATCTTACCTTACAGTTATAAATAAAGCGAAATAAAAATTTTTTACACTATAACTTTAATATATTTTCACTACATAGCACCTTACCTTACAGTTATAAATAAAATTAAATAAAAATTATTCTACACTGTAACTAATAAATTTTCACTATATGTCACCTTACCTTACAATAATAAATAAAGCAAAATTAAATTATTTTACACTATAAGTTTAATATATTTTCACTACATGGCACCTTACCTTACAGTTATAAATAAAATTAAATAAAAATTATTTAACACTATAACTAATAAACTTGAACAATATGGCACCTTACCTTAAGGTTATTAATAAAGCGAAATTAAAGTTATTTTACTCTATAAGTTTAATATGTTTTCTCTACATGGCATCTTATATTCACGAAATTTTTTATTTTCTGGCTTTCATAATAGCAAAGTTCAATTTATATCACTACATACAAAAATAACTGATTGCCCAATTATGAAATACTTTGAACACATCGTCTAAAATGAGTATAAAAAATATTAATCCATAAAAGTTTTAGTTATTCATTAGAAATCTCTAAAATGCCAGATTAATTTTCATTATATTTTGCGCGTATACATTTCATTAAAATTCAAAAGGAATGAAATGAACTGCCTTTTATTCAAGATTTGAATTTCCTTCAAATTCACTTTTGTAACAGACGGTTTAATTTTTGGGAAGTGAAATATTATGAAAGGAAACTGTCAGTCGCGTCAGACGTATCATCGTTAAAGGGATAATTACTTTGAAGTTGTTAAGTATGGTATAGAAAGACACATTAGATATCTGAATGGGAAATTCAATTCCATACATAATAAAATTGTTTCGAATTTTCACTTTATTAAATACTTGTCATAAGAACATTAAAACTCTCTATTTAATAAAACAGTGTATCAGAGTATGATTTCATTGTAATAATAAAAATTCTACAATGTGTTTGTCAGTCATAATTATATAGGTTTTGTATTATTCTATTTTTTCTTATTGTCGAGTACTGCTTGTAAAATTTTTGCCTTGACAATGTTATATACACTTTTACTAGCAAAAATATTTATACTGTTAATAAGTGAGAAACACCAATACTTACTAAATATAAGTGCATTATCAGCAAATGTCTGATATTACCACTGTCATATAAGAAAGTTAAAGCTTGGAAAGGTTTTCCAATTCAAAATATTGCATAGATTACTGAAAACAAAATCTCTGCTGCATCTGACTTAATGATATTAGATCATTGAAAATATTTCTGCATCACCAAGGAATGCAGAATATTCTGATATACACTTTTCCTCTATTAATATTGTTATAATATTTTATCTAGGGAAAATATTAAGGCCATTTAATAAGATGTATTCTTACAATTAACGATAGTTGCAATAAATGATGCTTTCATACTCTTATTGACCCAAATGTTCATAGCTTATTTAGTGTCTTAAATCCATTAATTACTTTTTATATGAGCTCAAAAATAATTATTGCATCTTGTGAAACAATAAAATTTCACTCCCTATAGATACGAAGGAGGATACTGTGCGGTACCTTTGATTATATCTTAACAAATGCATTTTAATGAATCCAATATGTTGATTTTTGGTTTAAAGGGATCTTAGATTGACCAAGGTAAAACACCAAGCATAATTTGTGAAAAATTAAAACTGTAACTATTTAATAATTATTTTAATTTTTTTTCATTTATAATGCCAGAACAAAGATTGTCTGTGGCTGCAATAAACTCTTGTTTCATTTCCATTCGAAGATTAAAAGAAAAACAAATCAATTTTCATTTTCTTCCTTTTCTGCATTGGGACGAAGACTTATTAATCTAAACGGCTGTGGACTTCCCTTATTTCATAAATTTTATGTATCTTCTATAGTGGTTTCTCCAATTTATCATATACGGATAAAGTTTTCTAGTCAGTTTATACGATTAACATAAAGGAATGACCGTATTTTAAGTATTTTATTTTCGATACTATTACACAGGTTACAATAAGTGATATAGGAAATTACAAATGTTTAAAGTGTTATCCTTCTTACAAGACAAATTTTCTAACATGCAATTGCGATCGTTCCACGCAATTTGTAGTATCATACTAATAGTGATTTCTTATATTACAAAAATTCATTCTTTACGTTCTTGCAGTGTATTCGGCAACTGTAGTACATTAATAGTGTCTTTCTGGTAACTGCATGAATTGGAATCACATGGCACAAGATTTGGGGATATTGATGGTCATGTTATTAAGGGTAAATCACTGTCAACCGCACCCCGAATACATAATCGGTCTATAAATTTCACGTTTAAGAATGACCAATTGACTGGTGTTCCATCCTGTTAAAATAAAAAATTTCTGTTTTCATCACGCAAATAGGAAAAAAACTAAATTTGCAACATTTCCACCTCTAATTTCTACCTGCTTATATTTTATTAGAAAAGAAAAATGCTCATACAGCTTTATGACAGAGCACAAAAAACTTTCACTTTTAAAGACTAATGGAGAGTTTCAATTTTGCACAAGCTAACACTATGATTGAATGAAGATTAAATTGATATTTAGATGAAAACCACCTGATAAATGAAAGGTTGTTTCTCTGAGAAAATCAGTTTTTTTTTTCAAATTTCCCTTTGTAATTTCTCTTACATATGAACGTTAATAATGAAATCGACAGATTCTGTTATCTACTGTTAAGTGTTACACCAATTGTGAAAGAAACGGTTTTAAACTTTTTTTTTTGGTAAAATGCACTGAAGTATTTCGAGTTCATGGGTGGCAGTTCTCGAAGACTTTCGTGAACCTCTAACAATGCTTTATCTTCCTATAACTATCTTTTCTTTCGTGGATGGCCATTGCGTTCCTGGCCGAACGATGACTGAATGGTAAGGGGCGCTTATATTCGGTACCGAAGTTCGTGGATTCGAATCCTACTGTGTCATGGTTGTTTTAGCTGTTCGGGATCGGTTTAAGCTGTAGGGCCCGGTCTCATTAACTCTAGTGTTGCAAAAAAGTATACCATAGAAATATAAACCGAACCACAGCTTTTCTCGAGTTGATGCTTCTGTAACAATTTCTAAATACATGCTGCACAGAAATGACTAAAAAAATTTATATATACTTATATGCAAAAACTCCCGTTTGTTCTCTTCGCCTCTTTTGAATTTTAGTAACAGCTTTGTATGAAAATGTTTTTATCTAATGATAAACAGAAAAAAACAACTTAGTGCGTGGTATTTTATTTAGCGTATAACTTGTTGTAATGTATGTAATAGTTTCGAAAATGTTCACTTCTAATATCGGGCCATTCATTTGTGCTAACTCTACTCAGATTTCTACCGTCCTTCACGTGATTAACTTAAAATATTGTGTCTATTAATGTACTTAAAAACAAAATGTGTTTTTTTTCACATTATTCGTTTATAAGTAGCTCCGTGCTTCTTCATGTATCGAAACAAAGGATTATATAGTCCTCAAATGTGTCTAATAGCAGACTTGTAGCCCAGTATGGTCCACACATATAAACTTGATAACATCGACACGATGAGACATTTCAGAATACGCTATGGTTTCTGCTAGGACAATAGTCTTCTATGCTTTGTAGTTTGTGTTAATTGGAGAAATACATAGCTTTACAACTGTAGAAGGATCAAAGCTGAGTGGCATATGCCACCATTGTCCTTGAATATGTTAATAGATACGGTTTTGACTGTCTTAGAGCTACTACTGTAACTAGAATTCGGAACCATAGTCTGTTAATATGCTTTATTGATATTTCGATTTGTAAATGAGAATAATATCCAAAATCTGGTAGCAAGGTAGCTAATATGTTAATAAGCCAGGATTTGTGCTTGATTTCATAAAATAAAAATACAAAAATTTTACTCGTTGGATACTAAGCTTGGGCAGCTACGTTTATTTCATTTCTCGATATTTTTACAGATTTGTACCTTAAAACGAGCTTGATATTTGCCATCCATTATATGCGATTAAATTTTAATACATATGTGTCTTACTTGGTGCTTATTTTTTAGTTCCGGAATTCAAAATATTATAAAACAAGCCAATAAGTGTCTAGCTTTCGTAGACCTACTCGTTTCAAAGCATTTCTCTTTTGTTCAATATGCTTTATTTGAAAAAA
>CM063501.1:170448370-170458370 GCA_032207245.1 Pardosa pseudoannulata
GAATTTCAAATCACTGTCTAAAAGAATATAATCAAGAACATTATTTTGATTTTTCTTTCTTAAATATATTTAGCAGAAAAAAGTTACGATTCCCATAGACTAAATTGTTTATTTTCGGACAAATATTTCTTTCAGAGGAAATGTAAAAATTCATTTTCTCTGTTTAATACAGAAAACAGACTTTCAACAGAAGTTACTGAGATTATTTTTTTCTTAAATCATAATTATATCATACATCTAAAAATTATTCAACAATGTTTGAAAGAAGATAAAAAGTAAATTTTATGCAATAAATTTTCATTATGGAAGCTTGCCTACAGAATTAGTAATGATCTTCTGGATAAAGTAAAAATATTTCAAACTCTGAGCTTGAAGATTCTAAAATTTCAGTATTTTAATATCATTGATATCAATCTGTTCGGCTTATTTGTTAAAGCAAATTGTACCAAGTAAGGCGTGGCCATTTTCATTGTCCCTTTCTTGCATTGTCCCTTTTTTGGAAGCAATGTTTTGCTGTTTACATGATGTTCTCATAACAATATGGTATAGGTTTTGCAATAATCGAAGAAAAAACAAAATTTACGATAGTAAGCATAATGATTTTATCTAGAGTATAAGATGTACAGTCACTCAGAATTGGGAATTATATTTATGAAGTTTTGGTTTGGAGTGCTATGGTCTCCATTTTTGTAACACGAGGGATAATGAGACTTTCATCTACTCCTTAAAGCCGTTTCCGAATGGCTGCGAACAACCATGTCCCAGAGGGATTCGAATCCACGAATTCCAGTACCGAAGATCAACGCCATAAAAATTCGATGCCCTAATCATTCGACATACTTTTGAAGTATCACTCAGTTTAAGTATATATGCACGCTTGTTACCAACGAAAATGGGATAAAAATAGAACAGACTTTTGAAGGCACATAGATGCTACTATGGTCTAAGGAAAAAATTGAAATTCCTTACCATTGGTACAAAAGTCTATACAAAACCCTTATCAGACCAATTATTCTACATGGTAAAGATACTTGGGCAATTAATAAAATAGAGGAAAATAGGCTAATTATTTTTGAAACAAAGTAGTGAATTTTTCTTTTAGTGAATTTTTCGAGCAGTTGAAGAAAATAATAATTGGAGAAATTTATATAACCATGAGTTAAACAATAAATATAGGTGTACTGAGTAATATTTTGAGGGTTATTAAGTCTTATAGGATCAGATGGCTGGGGTGCGCTTTTCAATGTGAAGATTCAGACCCAGTTAAAAAAAAATTGATATTCTTGGGGATTGAAGGAAGAAAGAGAAGAGGGAGATCAGCTCTGAGGTGCTGGGCAGTGTGAAGAAGGATTTAAAGATGTTGGAAGTAATCAGTTGAAGAAATCTAGTGGAAAGTCATCCTGAATGGGAGAGACAAATTGAAAAATCATTGGCTTAAACTAGACTGTAGTGCTAATAACAATACCAGCTGTTTTGCATAATGAATGCTTTTAAAAAAGGGTAACTGCAGAGCAGAAAAAGGGAATGTCATTAAAACATAAAATGCAACTGAAATTGGGGTTTATTAAGGGTTTTTTCAATACTACCATTGTATGAATTGAATAGCTACTCAAACAGGCAATAAAATTATTACAAATAAAACGTCTCTTGAAAGAATTTTTTATGAATTAATGAAATAATCTAAATTCATATAAAAAGTCACTTTCCTTGGAAATTTATTACATATATTTAAAATAAAATTTCAAAAAATTATGCTTGAAAATAATGATTTGCTAATTTTAATTGAAAGAGCTATGAGAAATATTTTGTGCAGTGTAAAAGCATGTTTAAAATATTATTACCTTTTTATTGGTATTTTCAGTCATTAAAAAGTAATTTTTATTCTTTTAGAAAAATAAAAATATATCCGATGAAGAAAAATGTTCAGATATTTTAATAGAATAAGATTAGGACATTTCATTTTTTTTAGGTATGGTTTTTCTTTAGAAATAAAAAAACAGTATTTTCCCGTGTTAAAATATAATCTTATAAATTCTTCTGTATTTTAAGAATATCTTCAATTTTATTTGTTAATATATCATGTATTCATTTAAAATGATACAATACAAGTTTAGTCTGAATGTTCATGAATCTTGTTTAATTTTTCGAACATCCACCAAAATTAGGCAAAAACAATTTCGTAGACTATTTCACGTTTTATATGTAATAGTAATAATAATTAAATAGCTGCTGGAAAAATTTGTAGTCCTTCTTTGGTGCTAAAAATTTTGAGATTGGATATATATGATCCAATCATAATATTTATAATAACCTATGTTACAAACTTTAACTGTTTTGAGAGATTATTTATTTCTTCAATGTTTTATATAAGCTATCGCCTCTATATATAATTTGGGGGGCTAAATTTCATTGTGGTAAATGGCTGATAGGGTAATGGGTTGTATATTTCACCATGCCTCTTCAGTTAAAATTTGTTTTTTTTTACCTAATTTTTAGGTTTGAATCTATCATGTTTCAGTAAATTTTTTTTAGAAAAAATATTAAAATCTTCAGCTTGCATATATTAAAGAATGCCTTTAAAAAAATAACATTAAATGCTAAATATTTCTAAAATTAAGAAAAGTTTATTATAATGGATTAAAATTACTTACAGGGATTAATAAAATTTAATATAGGTTAAAGGAATAAAAAATATATCTCATCTTAAAAATATTTCAAATATTTAAAAAAGTGACATTTTAAGCATGATTGAAGTTATTTTTATCATCCCTAATTTTGAAATCGCATATTTTAAGACATCTTTAAAGCTTGGGTTCAGCTATCTACTTTAAAAAAATATTTCAAAGCCATAGACTTACTATAACATATTTTTAAACTTACATAGGCTTTTAAAAGTTTGACACTTTTATCTACCTCAAGTCTGATCCAGTTCTTTTTTAAACTGCGTTTAACATTAACTTTCTTTTAAACACCCTTAGTTCCCCAATGTGTTCTAATATTCTCTCTACAAAGGCAAAATTTATTCCAAGTTATTTTTCATAGAGTTTGTTAACAAGATGTCCTCGGAAAATCTGCTAAAGAGCAAGTTTAAAATTAGCTTTTCTTTAGACATTTCAAAGCCTCAAATGGGCTCTTGAACATAAAAGTAATCCTTTTAAAAATTTAGTATTCAAATTTCTTTTCACATCACGCTTTTTAGTGGGCTCATTCTTTAGAAATCAGATAACCTTGTTGTGAAAGGAATTGTCTCGCTGTGGTAAAATTACATTTTGCATTCATTCAAACTAAGACTTTGCCTGCTATTTAACGAAAATATAAGAAATATTTTTTATGTTCCAAAGTTTTCAGAAGACTAAGGGGACAGAATTAAAAAAAGACTTAAATTTAAACTTAAAATTTTCATTTTAACAGCCATTTTTAATTGATTATAAAACAAACAGTTCTTATTTTGGAATGGTATTTAAGCGAGTAACGCTCTAAAATTGTATAGTTTTATCGGTTTAAGTAGTACATTCTTTAAAATAGCAAAAAATACACACTAAAGGAAAAAAACATGAGAATCATTTACCCACAAGATATCTTTTGAAATATGTAAATTAGAGGCTAACATTTTATAACAAATTGAAGTAAAATATACATAAAATTAAAACTTTAAAATTGGCATTAAATTTGAAAAATTAAGAACTCTTAAATTGAATGTTGGAAAAGAGTTTTTATTATTCTATAAAATAAAATATATTGCTCTATAATTCTAACTGGGGTTCCAGTAAATTAAAAAAGGGTTGTTACCTACTATTATATTAAAACAATTAGATTGTATTATAAAGTATCAGAATTTTATTTTGAGGTAAATAGATTTCTATTTCTTTCCCTTTATATATATATATTTTGTTTTTATCTAATAAACTATTTCAGTTTCCCTCCAGTCAGTTACAGTTTAATGTAGACTATATATTAATGGTATAGAAATTTTTATATGTAAAGCAGAACTTATTTTATATTAAATAAAAAGAGGTTGTTGTAATTCAACCTTTCACATCGAAAGATAATTTGTAATTTCTTTTTTTTTTTATTACTTTAGAAGTAATAACCTAAAGATTTTAAATATAAGAGCCCCAATTTTTGGAATATTTATCAATAAACTTATAGGTACTATGTAGATAACACTTTAGAATATGATGTTTTATAAAGTACCACAGCTTCACTTTTTAGAAATTTTATTCTTTAAAGAAACAGGGTTTTTGCCATACCAATACTTAAAAACCTTTATCTTATAAAACTAACAATATTTTGATACCAATAAAATTTTTCCATAAAGAATCTGTAAGCATGATTTTTATAATACAAACTTGTTCATTTTTTTCTATATTTTTATAAAATACAGGGAAATAAAATGCGTTTTAGTGAAAAGTAGTATCATATTTTCCTATTGGTAAGAACTCTTAAAATATTTATATAGATTTTAAAACAATGAAATATGCTTTACAACTCACAAAATGTATAAATATTTAAGTTCTTACATGCTAATTTCACTATTTTTAAAACTAATTTATTTCTTTATGTTACGTTTAAAACTCTATAAACGTTTAATGCAAAAAATGACAATTTTTTTTAAATAAATTTTACTAATATGAAGAATAAATGTACATTATTATTTAAATAGGAAATAAATTACATACAGAATAAAAGGATGTCATTCAAATTAATTTAAGTACATTTTTC
Organism: Pardosa pseudoannulata; assembly: GCA_032207245.1. Classification (NCBI taxonomy): domain Eukaryota; kingdom Metazoa; phylum Arthropoda; class Arachnida; order Araneae; family Lycosidae; genus Pardosa; species Pardosa pseudoannulata. Next base: position 170,453,093 of record CM063501.1, read on the forward strand.
TCGAATATACCTAATTAGTGAAAACACATTTTGAGATAATTATAATAGCTTTATAACTTTTTACAATTTTGCAATCGTTAAAATATTTGCTATTTATTTTTCAAAAAATTTTTAAAGAATTTGTGCAGATACATAACGTATGAGATCCATTAAAAATTAGAAAAATATGGATGTAAACCTACAAGTTATTTTTTTATTAATTTGCCTAGTAGTAATACTTGCCGCACGAAGAAAATACGTAAAATATAGAAATTTTATTCTAAAATATCTAATAGAAAAATTAAATATTAAAGAAAAATTAATCATAAAACAGATCATGAATTCTAATATAAAGTTAATGAAACTACTTGTTAAATTGCCACTTTTAATTAATGTAATATTTTTAAAACCCACATAGTAAAATATATACAACAAAATACTCCAATTAGCTTAAAAGTATCATTTAGAATATGGTATGAATGAAATTATTTTCTATTATAGATCTTTCATTTTGACAAGTTAATTATAATTAATTTGAAAAATCTAAAAGAAATCAAATTTTTTATAACTTTCATGTTTTACTTCTTTTCTTTCAAACTTTTCCGAAGTAAATATATTTTGCAACAGTAATTATCTGTTATTCAAAACCTGTTATATCTGCAAAAAAAGTTTAGAACATGAGAGAAAATTTTTCCAACAAATAATATCTGATAGAAACTTATAGTTACTTATATAAATCAATAGATACGCACAAACATATATCTATAGTAGGTACACAGATAGATATATCTACATATGCATATATAGAAGCAAAAATGTATAGACTTGCATATATACCAATGCTGTTAATGTAAATAGTAGCAAGTAAATATTTTTCATTTTTTATTTTATTTGTGTATAATGTGACATCCTGTGATATGAAACTTTGAAAAATATGCCATATGTTATACATTAGTCAATTTTGAATCAGCAAAAGGAAATTTGTCAGTATTATACAAATAAAAAGAAATAATTATATAATTGCTTTTCTGTAAAATACAAAAATATTTTCGACCATTTGCATTAACAATAGCGCTAGTACAAGTACACAATCATAGGCATATGAATACATATAAATGTATAAATAGTGAGCTAAACATATATAAATATAGATAGATATGTAAATACATACATTTATATATATAAATATATGTCATATAAATATACATATATTTATAGTACATAAATTTATGTTTATACATATAGGTCATATACATATAAATATACATATATTTATATATATAGGCATATGAATACTTTATAATATAAATATAAGTATGTATAAATATACATATTTATATGCCTATACATATTTATATGTATAAATACATATTTATATGTATATATACATATAAATATAAGTATGTATAAATATACATATTATATAAATATACATATTATAGATGTATACGTATATTTATACACATAAATATATGTATAAATATATGTATAAATATACACATACTTATTAGTGTAAGCATATACATTTACGTATATGCCTTCATCAACAACACACAAGTTCCAGTGTACTTTCGATAGACGTGTACATATAATGTACATTAGATCTTTAGAGAAAGTCATGTTGTGATATGTTGCATGTATTTTATACATGGTTACCAATTTGAAAATTTCAATTTAACATATATTCTTTTAAAACAACGACTTTATCTTATTAAATGTCACGTTCCATTTTAATTTTCGAAACCTGTCCAGTTTTCTGTCTGAGTGAAATAATTTCGGCGACCGTGAATGCAGATAGAGAAAAGACAAAACAAATTCCATCCCCATTTCGTCTTGTATTTAATTACGAGCCCCGCGAGGCATTTTGACGTAATTAATTTCACGGTGATGAATTCGTCGCGCGATTATGGTTAATACAAGGGATGTCGCAGTTTGAGGTAGTCTAAGAGATAAACCAGTTTAGGATCTCCGAGATTTTCGTATTCCGCCAAATACTCCCTTCCGGTGATTGCTTATAATGAACGCCAAAATAATTTTAATTTCTGGAAATGTCAAAGTGTTCAACGCTAGTTTAGTTTATGGTTCACATATATTCTTGTTCTACCAAAATTCTAGCCTCTTTACGTACAATTTTCTTTAGAGCTATACATAAACATTAATGTCTTTTCAAAACCCTTTTAAGGCATATTTTAATTTTTTAAAAATTACAAGCACTGAAAGAGCTATATTTAGCATTATTTAGCACTTCATCCTTTCACTCGGCTAAATGAAAATTATTTTTTTATATTGATTAATAAGAACCAACGAACCTATAAAAATAAATATGCAAGGCTTTGGTTTGATTTCGAGAGCTACTAATTACTCTTTTTCCTGAACAACGGCTATGACAACCGTGATATACTGCATAAAGCCGATTCCGAATGGCTACGAACATCTGTGTAGCAGTAGGATTTGAACTCGTGAAATTTATACCGAAGAACAGCGTTCTACTATTTATATCATTGTTCAACTAAAAATAAAAACGACAAAAAATATTTAAAAAAAATTTAATTTTATAAACAATCACGTTCATTTACGGAGAAACAGAAAAGATTGGAATTGAAAGAAAGGAAAATAGAAAATACGATAGATAAAATAAAGAAACTATACTAAATGTGTATCTGGAGGCAATTAATCTAAACTAAATGCTGATCTAGATTCACTTACCTAAACTTTTTCCAGTGTCAATCTGAATTAGAGCGCAAAATTGTATTAAAATTCACCGGGTCATTTTAAACTGCATAACAGATAAACATACCTTACATACAGTGGATTTTATATACAGAGATATGTTCTTACAAATCCCTACACACACTTTGGATTTTAGATATTTTGCAGCAATGCTTCTGAAATACTGCACATAAAAAATATTTGATAAATTATTATCGAAAAGTTGAAAATAATTTGGCTTGTTCTGCTATGGTCTACTCTTATGCAACATAAGGGCTAATGAGATTAGGACCTACAACATAAAGCAGATTCCAAATGGGTGCGAAAGTCCATCCTACATTAGGATTCAAACTCAAGAACTCGCAGATAAGCGTTCGGCCTTTGAAAGTATTATAAAATGCTTTTATTCACATTTCTACAATACTACACGTGTCAACGTTCACAGATAAAATTGGTAATTCCTGGATGTATATTCACGCTATTTTACAAGTTATAAAAAATTTAATATCCCAAACAAAAAAAATAATGTTCAATTTTAAATTATTGAGCTCTTTCTATTATACACACACACAGACACACAAATATATACATATGTATATATTAGGTAAAATCATTCTTCAGTAATCGCAAGGATATGATATAGCCTATATTTTTAAGTTACAAGACTTACTTGGCAACGTCATTTTTTCCAGTCATATCCTAGAGGGCAACTTGTTTAGAGCAAGATTCCGTAAAATATTAAACAAATAGACTTATTTTCATCTTAAAGAAAGAAACCTAACAGACAGGTTCTTTTTACACAGACAAGAAATAAATGTGCGTGTTTTGTTTTCTGAAAATATGGTCCATAGGAGTAGATAAATACTTGCTTCATGACTCATCAAAGAGAACTTTAAATAGAGATTCTGCATTCAGAACATAATAAAATGTAATGATAAACTTTACATAAAATGTACATACTACGGCATAACGATACCAATGGTCCACAGTTGCTCCTGAGAGAATTCACAGATATTTAATTAAAAGAGTTTGACGGTCGCATGTAGTAATTATTTGTAGTAAGTGTGAATAGTTTGACGGTCGCATGTAGTAATTATTTGTAGTAAGTGTGAATAAAGGAAAACAATCTTAATGATACATGTCCTTGATCTTAATTTGAGTGGAAATCAGGAGAAACACACATACACCATTGTAGGTAAATTTGGATTTATTACACACAGATATTGTCTATTTCTCTCTCGCATATATATACATATATATATATATATATATATATATATATGTATATATATATATATATATATATATATATATATATATATATATATATATATATATATATATATATATATATATATATATATATATATATATATATATATATATATATATATATATATATATATATATATATATATATATATATATATGTGTATATATATGTATGTATATATATATGTATATATATGTATATATATGTATGTATATATATATATGTATATCCATATGTATATGCATATGTGTATATATATATGTATATATATATATATATATATATATATATATATATATATATATATATATATATATATATATATATATATATATATATATATATATATATATATATATGTATATGTATATATATATATATATATATATATATATATATATATATATATATATATATATATATATATATATATATATATATATATATATATATATATATATATATATATATATATATATATGTATATGTATATATATATGTATATGTATATATATATAGATATGTATATATATGTATATGTATATATATATATATATATATATATATATATATATATATATATATATATATATATATATATATATATATATATATATATATATATATATATATATATATATATGTTTGTATGTGTATAATTGAAGTAATGGAATTTTAACCAATTTAATTATAATTATATTCTAAAATAAATCTCTGGCGAATTCATGTATGTATTAACCTGTGGCTGCTTCGAAAACACCAAATTACTTTAGGCCATCTATTCTTACGTAACTCTTTAAGCAACAAAAGTGTCAGCAAGGGACAAGTCTTACACTATAATTTATAATTGACTGTCTCCCTAGTGCCCTCATAGCGCTATATAAGTATAAAACTTTTTGGTAGAGCATCAAAGATATATTGCTTAAATAAACTTAGCATTATATATATATATATATATATACACGTTAATCATATCTTAAGAGTTTGATTTGGTGTAGGGGTTGTTTTACAAGAAGAGCCTTCTGAAGGAAAAAGGCCGAAGGGACCAAAAATAGACGGTGTGAATAAACTGAAAATTTTTATCTTCAAATTTTCCGGATATCTTTAATGTCATAACGACTGCATTGTATCCAGCATGGATAGTACTTTAAGTCTTTAGTGGGTTGAACATACCCATTATATATATGTAATATATCATTTTAATATCTATTAAAGAATTTCCTGTTTCCCATTATTATTTCTTTAAATCTATTTTCCCAGCCTCAAAATGTTTTAATTAAAGGAGTATCCTCGATTTAAATTTTTTCTAACCCATTT
>CM063501.1:170460870-170465870 GCA_032207245.1 Pardosa pseudoannulata
TTGTCTATTATTTTTACATTGAAACCGGTAGTAATATTTTAGTAAGTATTGTAATTGGCAAGATTATTCGAAAGGTATCTAGAATATGCAAGTTGTACACTTCCATGTTCAATAAAACCACTAATAATACTTGTGTATGATTGACATGTTTTGTCAGTATATAAACTATCTCTTTCGCTCCAAAATTATTCAAAGGACTTCGTTATATTCTGATAACAATCGAAAGTATTTGTTTGCCTAAGATGTACTATCTATCTCTTTTAACTACTCATTATCCTAACCTATATGCAAAAGTTAACAGCAAAGAGAGAAGTTTCGATATTTCCATATTATATTTTAAATTAACCTAAATGATTAAAACATCTTATTCTATGTTGAAAATTGCTAATATGTAATATTTTTTTCATTTCCTACGAAAAAAGTAATTTAAAAATACTTTTTTTTTTCTTGACTACTTACACTAAGTCGTTTGAATAACACCCTTCTTAAATCCTGGTCAACTCGATTCTTTTACCTTGTTTTACTTTGTTCGCCATTTTTTTTCTACCGAAATCTGTCCTAGTGTCGTAAAAAGGATTTTTTCCCTCTCTCTTTTTTGCATTCGTTTTATGTCCTAATTTGTTTTATGCGACTGTAAAGAGAACTCATGCAAGAAAACGACTTCGTGCCTGAAAAGAAAAATTCAGACATTGCTGCTTTCCTTCACACTGGATGTTTTGATCGGATAAATCGTTTTTAAGGTGTCATTCGAGTCTCATGAATAGCCTTTGAATAGCATTTAAAGAGGATAATCTTTGCGTTACTCTAAACTGAGACGGGATTTGAATTTATAAAGTTGAATTGAATTAATTTCAAGATAAAAACGGCTCTTTTCTTCAATTTTTTTATATTATAGGGACAAACGAAAAAAAGTTTTCGTGATTTTAATTTTTTAACTTACAATCACGTTTTGTGTCATTGCATTTATAAACAAAATGTCGAAATAGAGATATCGAAAAAGCAATTTAAATTCACACTATTATTGTTTTGACAATGAGTTGGAAAAATAACAAGATTAACTTTTCTAACAAATTTTTATTTTTGTGTTTACATGGTGTCCAAGGGTAAACCAATTAGATGTTCCCTGATATTTTTCTGATAATTTCCTGTAATTCTCTATTATTTTTTTTATAATTTCACACTATTAATTTCCAATCGTGTATTGTGTCATTACATTTATAAACAAAATGTCAAAATAAAGGTATCGAAAAAGCAATCTAAATTCACACTATTATTGTTTTTACAATGAGCTGAAAAAATAACAAGATTAATTTTTCTAACAAATTTTTATTTTTGTATTTACATGGTGTTCAAGGGTAAACCAGTTAGAAGTTCCTTGATATTTTTCTGATAATTCCCTTTAATTTGCTATTTTTTTATGCATTCAACTATTAATTTTCAATCATGTATAAAACTAATTTTAGATGTAAATTCATACTTTGGTATTGTTACATATTTTAATATAAACAAAAAATCACAAAGACTTTCAAATTAAGAAATATTCCTTTTTGTCTTTGGGGATGTTCAGAATATACTGCATCATGAACAGAGGATTAATCAATTTCTTTAAAATAAGTATGAAAATCTAGGACACACTTGTAGTTTTACTTGCTCACAATTACTTATATCTAAATAATTAAGCCTAATATAATACTAAGTAACTCAATATTATTTTTTCAAGATTCAAATTGTCCAGGACAGCATTAAATTCCTTCTTGGCTTATTTGTATGAAAGCTTTTGTTCCAAATGCTTTTTAATCAGTATGTTATTTTTTTTTATTTGGGCTTCAATTCACTTAGTTTCTGTATATTCTATTGGTCGTTTTTCCATATTCTCAATTAAGAGCGTCTAAACTCTTTTAAATGAAAGCAAGAGAGTGTTTGTTTTAAATTTTACTTCAGAATGAATATTTTTTCAAAGTTTACTCTACTGAAAGTTCTCTGATTAAAAAAAAATTCAATTTTCCCGATAATTCCCGGATTTTTCCAAAATTAAAAAATATTCCCTGATAATTTTTGGTTTTCGGTAACAATTCCTTTCAACTGGTGCTTTTTCCCACTTTATGTATGTTCCGTCCATCAACCATGAGGCTGGATCAGCAGCGGCAATTGCTTAGTAGTTTTGTAAAGTGTGTTTATTTTGTTACCATGGAGCTTAGCGCCATCTGAAAAAAACATATAATAGTTTTCAGAGGGGGAATTATATCGGCTACGAACCAATATACTATGTTTTCTTGATGTTTCTTTAAAGTGGACGGTTTGGACGACGTTTGGAGTGAAAATATTCAAAGTCACTGTAGTAAGTAAATTCTTAATTCCTTTAATCATAAATCTTGTTGGGTTTTCATTTTCCCAAAGCTGATCCAATCCATATACATTTAATTCTATTTGATTGTGTTTATGTATTATGTATCCCCCTCGTTCATATTATTCTTATTTATTGTACTATGATAAAATCTTAAATGTTAGTAGTCATTAATTCTCTATTGATAGTAATATATTTGCTTTGTAATGTCAAATTCTAATGTACAATAAACTGTTAGCAAATCCCTTTCCTTTGGTCATTTCTCAATCACAAAGTCTTTATTTTAGATTATATATTTAATTATACATTCCACTAATTCTTAACATCTCACAATGCAATAAGATATCTAATTTCCATTTGAAAATATTTTTAATAACGAGTCTCTTTCTTATGTATTACAAATCAAATTCTAGAGGTGGTCTTGCTCACATAATATAAGAAAATATTTAATGAAAAAGTTTTCAAATGAAATCTTGAAAAAAACTAGGTTTCAGCAATATACATCATGTAAAATTCAAACATAATTTACATCTGTACAACGAAAAAGAAAACAAAAATATGTTTTACATTTCTGCATATTTGTATATAACATCATAATATGCATAATAGCATAAATGAGTTACTTCATTTAATAAAAATGCAGATTTGTCAAAATAGAATTCAATGGATATTAAATTTTATGTTATGCTATTTTTTCTTATATCATATTTATGATATGAGAATTAATATTATAGTATCTCTAAACAACGTAAAATAGATTAAATTTTAATAGACTTCTATTCAATAATATTAAATTCAAAATGCGTATGTATATTGATAAATCTAACGAGAGTTGGCTATTAGGTTTAGGTAAATCCTTAAATATTATGTAAAATCAAAAAATATTATATGCATTTTTTTATCGAACTTTTGAAAGCAACGTAAATGCTGCAATAATAAAATAAGTACTGATGACTTTTTTAGATTCCCTGTATTAAAATATCAGTAGTATCTAAAAATTAAATAAATAAACCTTAATAATTTTTATTAAGCAAGATAAAGTTGTATCAAATACAAAATTTAAATAATAAAGTAATATATTAAATTTAAAGAACTAAACCATAAAGTATATGACTTGCATGATTATTTCGGAGTATATATCAAACATAATAAATATCAAAAAATTCGGAAATGAATGAGGCGGAAACAAAATGTAGAATTTCTTACGCATAATCATAAATTTTCAAATTTTCATGAATTAAAATTTACTAAATAAATTTTCCTCTTTAAACATGGTTATACATTTTCCTTTTGAACATCTATTTAATTTTTAACATTTAATACAAATTTGAATTTCAAAATCATTGAGGATTGAGAACTTTTAATAATAAATTTAGAACAGTCCCTGGTAGGGAACTAAAGAAAATTGTTCTCGTCATACATAGATTGATGACGCAGATGTTTATGATCTAATTAAATCCTTTATCGCGTTTTAATTATACTGGGTGTCTGCAAACATTATAAATAAACAAACATCTAAATCGTTCACATCATTTAGATAGAGAAATAGGTTTTTTGCCTATTCCTAATGGACATAAATTTAGTAAAGCGATAACCATAAGGACAATGTGAGAATGTGTTTATCCCTCATATTTTTGTTCACTCGGAATTGCGATGAAAAGAGTCTCTAATGCAGTGGTAGAGATAATAAAAATGCATTGTTTAAACTTCTTAGTAAAGAAAATATATACTGTTACAAACTTTAAAAGCTGGGTTCGAGCATTGAATGGACTTTAAGACTACAGCATGAAAACAATAATTTATTGGCAATCCCTTCAAAAACACAATGTTGAGCACAATGCTGCGGGCTCACGTACGTCTTTCCAACAACAAGCACCGGTGAAACACAACACACCGTGCGTACTTCTTACACCGAGAGATCCACTTAACGACTCTCTCTGTTTCTTCAGGATCTTCAGGATGGTAGGTTGAGAGTCCTTTAATCCAGAAATTTCTAGCAGTAAGCATAAAATGAAAACGAGCAGAAAATAAAACAACTAAAAAGAGGAAAGAGGGGATAGGGAGGTGGATTCGTAAATTCATGACACAAAACTAGAGAGTAGAAAGTTTACTCTCTCTGGACTCTGCCTGCCTTATATAAGCCTGAAGAAACTGATGGAATATTCCAGAAACCGGAACAGGAAGTTGTCGCGTGATGCCCCACTTGGCAAATTTAGCGACACTTGGCGATGGACTTGGCGACAAAATAAGGTTGCCAAAACTGTTGCCAACGGGCCGATATCTTGCCAATTTGGCGAGATACCCATAGAGTCCCATGCTAAATTTACGGCTCACTAAACAAATTCGTAACAATATCTATTAACACTTTCATTTAAAGAAAGGATAATAATGTTATATACTTTAAATAAAATTAATATTCACACATGTAAGTCATTTTACTACTAATAGCCGAAGATATTTCGGACATGTATCTATATAACTGATCCTAATACGATGCTGCTTCTTTTATAAAATGGGAAATATTATTTCAAAAATAAAATCATTTCAAATGACTGTAATTTTAAAATAAGGAATGAGAAACACCAAAGCGTTATAAACTATTTAGCTTTTCTAACGACATTTAAACTCTATTATACCCGATTCAGTAACACCATTC
>CM063501.1:170470870-170475870 GCA_032207245.1 Pardosa pseudoannulata
AGAAAAAACAAAGAATTTCTTTCTTTAATTAAAGTAATAAAACATTTCACAACGACAAAGTAACTGCTTTCCCCTGGACTACAACAGTACCTGAAACTCAACAATCTCCATTGTTCAATATTTAGATGTGTTCAAGACAAAGCATGCTTTTCACACCTTTACTTAAAAAATCGTAAAGATAAAATTCCAAAATTATTTAATATTAACAATGAGTTGCCCCAGATGTACCTTAAACAAAGTTAGTTTTGCCCGTTGGGAAAATAAAGTGTTTTCCACTTCAAAACACCGCATTCATTTACATTTGCATAAGAGAAGTTGCGATAATTCATGCAAATTAATCATTTTCAAACACAATTTTCCCTTAATCGTAATCTTTAGTTCACGAAATTTTAAATAAAAAATATGTTTAAGTAGTAACTCGCTGAAATGACTGCATAAGGTTAACATTTACGCCATAATTTAATCGTCAATTAGTTGCTAATATATGCATACTCATTATTAAAGGTTATATATTACGTTTGAATTACTGGAATTTTTAATTATTTAAATGTTTCTTTAATGAGTGGAAAATATTATCAGCATATTGAGTATGAAAACTGATAAATGAAGACGAAATTGCAGTAATTAACACGGGACCTCAATTCTTTCTAAGGAATGAATATCAATGACGTCACAGATTTTCTGATAGAGGTATAATTGGCTTTGAAATTCTGATCAATATTTGCAACTTTTCATAAATGAGACCATAATATCTATCCGATATTATACATCGTCAATTAAGGGTAGATATCAAAACTCAAAAGAAAAACTGAATCTACTACAAAAATATTTATTTGCTTCAGTAGGCTATAGCACTACACACACAGACACAGAGTAACTGAATTATACATACAAATCATTTTCATTTTGTACTTCATTTTCATTTTCATTTTCATTTTCAGCTGACTATAAGAGAAAGATATATCAATTCGATATAAAATTAGATGAATATAAAATTATTTAAATAGCTATAAAATTAGAGACCGCTTTTCTTATAACTGCAAAGACTTACGCTGCTACTCTGTTTTGTTCGAGCGGATTTGTAGTCTTTTAGGTCGTAACGAAAAGAAAAAAGATAGCCAGGAAAGCTCAGTAATCTATTGCAAATTGATTCAGTAATATCTTATGCTTCGAATTCGATTATTCGTGATACTTCTCGATCTTGCTCAACAAACTTTTTTATATCAACTTATCTCGTTTACAATAGAATAGCTCCAACTTTTATACAATACTCTGTAATTTGAAATATTGATATATTTCGACTTAAAGCGGTCTTTAAATTTCTCCCTTTTGACGTCAGAGAAGGGAAATTGAGAGTTGATTTTAACTCTTTGCTTGGGACACCCTAACTCAGTTCGGGCAATGCAAGTGTTCAAATTTTGAAAAGCCCGACCTAAATTCGGGCATGAAAAAAACGGCATTTCAATTCCACTTCAAGCCCGAAATCGGTTTGTTAAATGATTAATATTTAATTTTCCATTTTCCTAATAAATATAATTACTTTTCCGCGCTCTAAAAGTTCGGCAGTTTCCCTCCATTTGTCGCTATTTCTCGGATACTGTAAAGGATTTGTGAAATTTAAAGGAAATATGAAGGACATGTAAATCATGACAGCGGATATAGAAAATAATATTGTTGTCATTTGATTTATTTTTCTATAATTTGAGCAAAAATTACTGTAATCCATTAACATTTCTCATACGTGGGAAAATATTGAAATAGTTGTTATTTCGGTTAAATTTTTTTCTGTAAAATAATCTATTTCTAACATTTTTGTAATAATAATGATCAAAATTAAAGAGAAAAAAAATTTCTATTTTTGGCAAGTTTTTCTCAAATATATTCCACAGGCAAGGGTTAATCACACTTAGACTGAACTCCTTGTTGTGCGAATTGCGATGAATGTTATGGGTATTTTGAATGGGATAATGAATTCTTAACCGAAATGCACGTTTGATGCAATAAAAGCCACTGATTAGAAATCTTTCTTCTTCTTTTATCAGGATTTAGGAAATAAACAAGATCGGTAGTCAATGAGAGCTCCAGTAAGTACGTTTCCGTTTTTAAAACGTAGCAGACACGAAATGCATGAGAACGTAACTAAAAACAATATAGATATGTTTCACTAGATATACTACTTTGAATTCACGTTTTAATATGATTGCAAAAATGTTACTTTCTACCATTTTCAGACAGAATAGCAACTTATTTTAGAACATATTGCAACTGAAGAGTAACATATTATTTTCCATTATTTTTTTACTGATAAAGACTTATTTTTGTTAGGAAATAAGATTTTACCCTATATTTGATATTTTTCTTCCTTAAATATTTGGAATCCCCGGGATAATGCAAAAATGTTTTCTTTTACCTAGAAGATAAATGAAATTTTGCCTCCTTGTAACTGTAAATGTATCGATAAAATATATAATGTCATCGATTGTAACTTGCTATGTGAAACCTGGCAGTAGTTTGTTAAATCTTTGTTCTTTCAGGGAAAGAAAATTAAAAGTTGTGTTAATACAAGCTAGTTTTATGGCATATTCTTTCTGATTCGAGTTTGAAATATGTTTTATATAATGCCTTTACAATTGTGATGAGTTTAAGTAAGAAAAGATTTAAATTAAATTGATATTATGTATGTTTAGAATTCAGAAAAGAAGAATCTTAATTTTCGTAAAAGATCGAACAACGAGCGTATTTAAAAGCAGCAGTAGACAGGTTTCTACTTTGATTATTTCAATAATTCCCAATTGAAAATATTTTGTAAATATTAGAATAGATCACATTAAGCATGTAAAACTTAAATGAATTCGGAACATAAATCCAAAATATATTCTCAAAAACGTTATTTTATTCCAAAAACGACAGTTATTACATAGCTCTTGGAGAGCTTTAGTTATTTTCACATATTCTCATAATATGATAATATTTTTATAAAACTAAAGATTTGGGATGCATCGATTTATCGTATATTTTTCTCTATTTAAAATTAAATCTTTCATTAAAATAATCTTTTAAATAGAGACAAAGTAATCTGCACTTATTTTGGTAGTCGGATAAAAATGTTGCAAACTTATGACCAAGAAACATTCTAAACTTTGACTAGACTTTCCATAGACTATTAGATTAACATATATTTTTACTATTATATATATATATATATATATATATATATATATATATATATATATATATATATATATATATATATGTGTGTGTGTGTGTGTGTGTGTGTGTGTGTGTGTGTGTGTGCATGTGTGTGCTTGCGTGCGTGTATGTATTATCGCTATATCTATTGTTTACGGCCATGTATTGTATTAAGATATAAATTTCATCAATGTATAAAATTACCAGTTTTTCAAGCAGAGTGGTCGCGTTTGCTGTAAAAATCTATTTTATTCGACCGATTGAGTTCACAAAATGATACAGATGTTCGATTCGGGAGTTAAAACTTTGTACGAAGTTTCATCTACCAAGATAATTGCTTTTTTTAATACGTCGATAGCCAGTCATACACACATTCTACCTGCTGCAATTGTCTGCTTAAATCCAATTCCGAATAACCATGAGCATCCATGTCCACTAAGGAGTTTGAACTCGCGAACCACTGCATCCAAAACAGCTTCTGTTTTATTAGCTAAAAATGAGACCGCTAAATAATTGTTAAAATAGATATAATCAAGAGGGATGCTCTCCACTTATAGCTAAATATGTTAAATCGATAAATATTGTAAGTTTCAAAGATTTTGGTTTGGTTTGGAGTGCTACGGCCTACTGTATTTTGCTACACAAAGGCTAATGAGACCGGGATATACTGCTTGAAGCTTACTCCAAATGGCTTTGATGATCCGTGACAGCTGTGCGATTTAACCAACAGACTCAGGTATTGAAATTCAGACATCATCCAGAAAATTCCAGAGGGATACGACAGTATCAAAATGAAATGCACCTGAGCATATTAATACTAGGTTTAAGGACTCTTCTTATATACCTATCTATACGAACATGCATCAGTTTGACGAAGGACCGAATGGATATAACAACACACAGAAAGAAATGTAATTATACACTTTAAGTAAACAATGAAAATATGAGATAATTTTGAGGTTCACAATAATATTGATAATTCAAAAAATATTTATGTATTTAATTTTCAATATTTGAACCAAGCAATTAAAACCTTCAAAATCTCTTCACACTCTGACTTCAATGAACATACTGATTTTCATTCTTTCCACTGTTGATTTTTGCTTGTTTTATTTGAGATAACAACATCGGATAACGGATCGAAGTATTGTCGGTGCATTCCTATTCATTATTTTTAAGATGTTTGCATGAGTAGAACTAATTTACTAAAAAGTTTATTTACATTACTATAGTGTCAAATTGACGCATATCCGTAGCATTCCTTATATATTAAATAGGTATACCACATAGAAAGTTTCAATATTTAAACACTTTTAGAGAAATAGACTTCAATATATATTTACCTCGTTCAATATAGAAAAGTAAGTACAAGAGATAAAATAAAAATGCAAAAGATTTTTCTAATTTTCGTTATATAATTCAAAATGCGTCAAAATGACGCATCCCATAAACCTGGTGTTAAATATTTATAGAAATTAAAACATCGGCTTCAAACAACATTTAAAATTATTATTAGTAATGAATTGTATTTTATTGCAGTAAACATATTCACTGTAAGATGTTAAATATTATACAGCCTTCAATTAATATCATTTTTAGTTATTTTTCACATTCAAATAAGATCGAAGCCAAATATCGTTTTAATGGGTGTATGAATACATATATAATAAGATTCGATAACTTTTAATTAGGCAATATTTTAATGTCTTTTAGAAATTCATTATTGACTTCTGTAAATCGAGTAAAATAAATACAAGTAATAAAAATATATTATTACGTTATAAAATCAATTATATGTTAAAATAAAGTTG
>CM063501.1:170480870-170485870 GCA_032207245.1 Pardosa pseudoannulata
AACGAACTTCCTTTTAAGGCTATGTTTACACAGTAATGGAACCACCCTAAATTTCTTCAATAAAACAAATCAAATGAATAAATTTACCTGTTTCCTGACCTTACACATCATAATCAAAGTTAACATATAACAAAAGTATTTTACGAAAATGATAATGGTGCCGTTGCACATAGAGGTAAAAACACTGAAGTAGTTTATGGAACGCAACAAATATTTAAAAAACATGCTTTCCAATTTACTAAGAAGTATGCAATAAACTATTTAAATTTATAGCATGTATTTTAATAATATGCACGTTTGTTTCCGCTTACTTTAATCAATAGATATGTGCATTCTTATAAATTCATTTAACAGTTATGGCTTATATAATATTGTATTCTATTCTGTATTATTTTTCATTCTGTATAAGATTCCGTAATTATCCAAAGAATTCCATTCTAATAAAACAGTTCGATAGATTTTGTGTCATATTGTGTATAATTCCTTTTAGGAGTGTGCCGATATCTGAAACAACAGGTACTTTACAGTGGCCAATTTGCAGATATGCAGAAAAATATAGCAATCATATTGGGCTGTTATTACATTATGAATAATGGAAAATGATATCGAATTAATTTTCAAGCATTAAGCAATATAACTTTCTGTTTTGTACAAATTAGGTGCAAAATTCAAGTCTAGCAATCAATGAAATATTCGGTCTCGTATAGATAGATATTTCTTTATGGCTTTCTCGCCAGACTCGCTTTTTTCTCACCAGATTTCAGAACTATAAAGCTTTGTGACATATTACGGCAAGGATATGGATAAGAATGACCAAACTTACCTCAGTACCTGTGCATTTTTTAAAAAAGAGAAAGAATAAACATTATATTTAATATTTTAATTTTTCTACTTCCTGTCTGGTGACAAAAACACATTTACAGTCCTTCTGTCTGCTACATAGCTAACTCACGGCCTACGTTTAAAATAAATTGCTTTGAGTTGAAAAAATTAGAAATGGCTGTACAGCAATTTTGAAAAGTGTTTATGTTAATTCCCTCAAGACTTTTAATAGCTTATTCCTATACACTATCTGGGTTTAAGAGTTGTAAACAAAACTATCAGTTCTTGGTTATTTCATTTTTCAAGCTAAATGCATTTGTTAGACATAAGAAATATAGTGTTATAATATAAAAAAGTTTTTAAAATGTTGAAATATGTAATCGCACTCATACTTGGCGACTTATCTGCTTATTATTATTTAAGTAATAGCTTTCTAGGCCTTACGAGGTTTTCTTGAGTTGATCCATTTGTGTTTTTATTGGTTGTGTTCGATTAGTTTTGTCTTGTGCCTGTAATTTGATTGGCTTTGCGCAGGATCTTTATAAAAGCTTAATGTACCTCGTATTTTTATATTATCATTTTTATCAATATTATTATTATTATTTTGGTGTCTTTAACCCTCTGACTGCTCATTCCACGATTTCCACTGGCAATTCAAATGTAGCAAAATTTGCTCATCTCGCTATTTTCTCGGGAATGTGTTTTTCTTCCTTTATTAAAGAGCATATCCCGCCTTTTCACTGTTTAACCAGTGAAATGAATTATATACGGTATTAGACGTTTAACTATGTAATAAATAGAATTATACGACTAGAACTATTGTTATATTAGATAATGGAATTATAGACATTACGTTATAAATAGAAATTAAGTGTATTCAATTGAAATTTATTAAAAAATAAATTTTGTATGTGATAACATCTGAAATTAGCTTTTTTGACAGCTTAGATTCTCATGATAAAAATCAATATAAAAATTATTTTGTAGAAAATAATTCGTATTTCAATATATACGTATATATATATATATATATATTATATATATATATATATATATATATATATATATATATATATATATATATATATATATATATATATATATATATATATATATATATATATATATATATATATATATATATATATAGACTTAAAATATGTAACAAAAAACGCATAATTAAAAACAACGTTCACAAATTAAGCAGTTAGAGGGTTAATAAAAGGTGTTTTGCGATCTGCTGCATTCATTATGCTTCAACAAAAAAAAGCTGATAATTATCAAAATGCAATTTCCTATATGATATATCGTTAAATCACGATTTAAATTTGGTTTTAAATCACGTTTTCTACATTATCCAATCCTTTCAATTGGATTTATCATTCATTGTTTAATTCTTATATCTCATTACTTTAATAAACGTATATTATTGATCATTTTAAGTATCTAAAATATCTAATAAAATGACGGTCCTTAAAAAAACATTAACACTGCGTGTTCCGTGAAAAATTATGAATGTCATAAGGCCAAGATAAATAAAGCAAATTACATGTTCATAAAAATGATTTTTCCCCTTGGTGATAAAACAAATGATCTTACGAGAAATTTCTTTGCAGATTTCATATAGTCATAATCACATCTAATTCTTTATTTATCCATAAAGTTCCTGCTAATTTATCAATAATAATAAAAATTCTTTCCGTATCGAGAAAGAAAGGGAAAAAAAATCTTGCAAGAGGAAAGTTGGGACGCGTAAGAACGAAAGTATCTATCAGGATGACAAATGTTCCTTAACTTGAATCGGAAATGGGAAATATGTTCACATAATGTTCGCTTGCACAAAAACAATTTGTCATTCCCCGAGTCCCGATTCCTTTCTGCCCCAATACTTTTACTTAGTGAAAACTTTATTTAACGACATATTCTGTCGTATTTACTCTGTGAAGTCCAAAAAAGGCTTCTAAATATGATACAGCCCTCTCGTAATTTTTACATATATTTCTGCTTTGTATTTCCAAATAGGCAAGTTGACTATTCGTGAGTAAAATGCAGATATATATAGCACCCCATGCAGGGACTAATCAAGGTAAATTAGGGCCCAGAGCCTGGTAGTCTTTAGGCCCCTCCTATCCTCTTTTCAAGGTAAAAAATTTAGTTTATAAAAGAGGATACAAACGAATATTTTGGGAGGAAAGTTTATATTAATTTTTTATGCTTATATACTTTTGTTTAAAAGCAAAGGATTTTTCTACCCAGAACCATAGAGTAAGTAATGAGTAAAAAAGTGACTGGGTTGACGTAAATAAGTCAATTGGAGTGTGTTTTAGATAAAATAATCAAAATTTTAACTGTTTTTATTTAATTTTCGAATAAGGTTTCAGGAAATATTACTTGAAGAATTAACAAAAAACTTTTTCAAATTATTTAAAAATATTATTAAATTATTTAAAATTTAATAATTAAGTACCAAATTTTAGGGGGCCCCTAAAATTAGGAGTCTAGGACCAATCGGCCCGTGCTTTAATCAGGCTTTGGCCCCATGACGCTTTACACCATGTCACCTTTATACATGTAACTACAAATTACACACTCAACATCGACAAACACTCATTTATACAAACAACCAAAACAAAATACACATGAAGAAAAAAAACCACAACTTAAAAGCAATAAATACACCAACAATTGGACAAAAAATAATCGCAATCCATAAAACAACACACAAACACAGTTAATTCAACACACACACCAAATAACGACAAATAACACAACAAATAACAAAAAAAAGAAACAACAGAAAACCAAATATAAATAAAAAAAGTCCACAACAGAAATATTGCCGCTATAAAACCAACATGTTAAACCAAAACAGAAAAATTTTTTTTAAACGAAAAATACAAAAATTTAAACTTAAATGATCCATTACAAATAAAAACTAACATCATTACTAATTCACACTTATGATTAAACCAACCAAATTGGTAAACCAAACAACATTTAAATAAATCCAACACTTACAAACATTACAATAAACAAAACCACAACCAAACACACGACAATCAAAAAGATCTAAAGAATCAAAGACCACAATTAATATAAATTACAGTACAAAAATAAATTATCATTACCCAATTGACAATACAAAAATAATATATCTAAAGAGCAAACCTTATACATAACTATATACATATATCGATAATTCATCATAATATAAATATATATAAATATAAAATATATATATATCCAGGATATATATATATATATATATATATATATGATAAATAAATAAAACAATATATACATATATATAATTTAAATATATAATATATATAACCTATATAAATATATAAATATATATATACATAAGACATTCAATATTTATACATGCATATAAATTACACCGGTGATATCTGACAGCATAAATTGTCGACGATTTGAAGATACTCAAAATTAAAGGAAAAGTCAAATATTTGGTTTTTTGAGGTAAGGCTGATGAAATATGAGACAGTAGAAATCAGAGTCATTTAATACATCGCTTTATTCGTGTTATAACTTTAAATAGAATGTGTCTTGTGCTTACGTTTCTCAGCAAAGTTGGTTTACAGAATACTGATAGAAATGTAATTCCATCTAGAACAACATTGCGCGTTCCCGGACTTAAATAACAGTTAATTTGGCTTTCATGTTGTTTGTTATCAGACCAGTTGGTCACTTATAGTTGTAAAATCAGCTGTTAGATTCCAAATTGTGAAACCAAATCCTATAAATATGCTAAAGATCAAAGAAATTAAAGTTAATATTTTAATGACGGAAAATGGAAGGGATAGTACTCTTGAATTGAGGTTACGTAATATTGAATTACGGTAACTTCATAGCAAATTTTGATTAAAAAGAAAAATAAGTTACGTTTAGGTTAAATTTTAAATATATTATCTTTAAATATAAAATTCTTCTGTCAGTGTTTGTAATAAAACTCCCCCTAAATGGCTTGACTGATTTTGATGAACTTTTGTGTATGAAATTAAGTAGAAACAGAATGGATTAGATTCACAATTTGATCCAATAGAATTTTTTTTTTAAATTTGAAATCCAGAATTGCGCTTTTATTGAAATTATTATAATGCTGCATTAAACCCTTCACTACCAACGTATTTGTGGCGCAGTGTCAGTGCCACAGA
>CM063501.1:170490870-170510870 GCA_032207245.1 Pardosa pseudoannulata
TATGTAATCAAGATACAATATCCAGGCCATATTCAGTGATCGATAAAGCCGCGCCAACTACATAATTGTACCACAAAAGGATATTTATGTATTTGTTTTCAGTTATGCAAATTTCTGATGAAATTTAAGATTTTTTTTAATTTTAATAAATTAGTAAGTAAAATTTTCAATATCCTATTTGCAAAATTTTAAAATTCTGAAAATGAATTTGAAATTTTTATAAATATAACCATTATATATTTAATCATATAATATATGCTCTGGAATTAACTGGTTATTTTAAAATTTTTAGGGCATTTTTGCCTATTTTTAGTTTTATCCTTTTATGAATTTTTAAATAAATTAGTGTTGCTTGTTTTTAGTTTTGTAATCCTTACTAAATCAAAATCTCCGTACACTTTCTTACACTTCTATAAAGTTATTTTATTTCTTGTGTTTAGTCTTGTGAAGTTAATAGGTAAGTGGCATATTACCAAATGGGGTATTCTCATTGGCAATATTTGTAATGGGACTATTCAGTTAACTAAAAAAATACAAGAAAGTTTTGTGGTAAGCAATTGGTCGATATATTGAATCAAACTTCGTATAAGTTCATGCTAGTTAAAAAGAGAGGATAAAAGATAAGAAATGGTTTATGACTCTTCAGAAAGGTCTAAGATTGCTAGACGGAGATAAGAACTGTGTCTGAAAGAGTGACACTATGGTTGAATGAGACTTTGTTCAAGATTTACAAGCACCGGCTAAGAAAAGGATTGGGAATAAGGCCTGTCCAAAAATGGTGGTTTTATGATTATGAGTGAAACGTGATCTAAGGCAGCGAATCAGGAAGCCCAAGTGTGCAATTGGATTTTGCACTCAAAGGACGGGCTTAATTAATTGAATAGAATGAAATCTACAGGATAGAGAGAAAATAAAAAAGACGGAGAGAGCAGTAGGAGAGAGTAGCAGAAAGAGGAGGAGGAAGAGAGAAAGTTCATTCTCTAATGAAATATTTGTGTGGTCAAGGGAACCCGGTTCAACTACGACATCCGAAGCAGTCAGGGAAGAGAGGTGGTAGTTTCCTCTACATCTGCAAGCCTAGCTGCCCAGCTAAAACATTACTGCGACCCTGAGCTCCAGCATACGATAGAACCCCTTGTCTACGAAACCCCTTGTACCTACCCCTTGTCTACGAAATAAGGCCCCGCCTGCTAATCAGCTGCGAAATGTTTCCTCATCCATTGCACGAATCAGATTTCTTTTGAATTTAGGATTTTTATGAATATATCAGGGTCCTCTCTTCAGAAAGTAACTAATTTGAATTAGCAAAATATAATTTATGACTTGATCTAGTAATTAATTGTGTTAAGGGATTAATTTCATAAATGAATTTGGTTACGTTTATTTTGCGTAGGATCTTAAGTTGAAAATAATAGTGTAAATAAATTTTTTGTTAATCTGTTAATTCTTGAATCAGCTTTTATATTTTATCAGTGTCATTTGTCCTTGTAAAATAAAAACTGTCTATAGCCTCTCAGGAGCCCGTGGTTAAACTTTTATTTAAAATATTTACACAACGCCAAATACTTTTAGTCTTGCACTAAGTAAATAATTATCAATTTATTGATCTCAGATGACTACCTAAATTTGGAGAGCGCTCACTACAATGTTTAATTATATTTTGAAATTACTACCAAAGTGACACTACAAGGTAAGTTGTTTTGTTCTTAATAGTTTTCAATATTGAGGGTAATATTGATATCTATAATAGCCATGAAATGACCAGGAGGATTCTAGTTTGAGCACCTAAACACACCAGAGAATGAATTTATATATTTTTCTAGAAGAGCAGGAAAACTAAACTATAGGTTTAAAATTCAGGATATTATGTAGTATTTTTATTGTCTTGAACTACTTTCATAAATTTTACTTGTTACAATAGCACTTGAAAAATATGAGCTTCAATTAAAAAAAGTTATCAAGTAAAAATCGCTCAAACAAATAGTATAAAAAACTTATGGAGATCCGAGATGAATGAACTAACCATTTTATTTTGTGATTTTCTTCCTATTTTTGATGGTGAAGGCAATTACCATATACATAATGATCAAACAAATTTTCAATTCCATTTAATTTATTGTACTTTTAAAACGTTTGTCAATGAACAACAAATTGTCCGTATTCAAAATTTTGGGAACTAATTAGAAAAGCAATTTTGGAGAACCTTGAAATTAAGGCTTAAAATAGTTTTTGTTTTTTCCCAGCTTTGATTTATTTCCCGAGTTTATGTTTTATTTTCAATTTTGTAGTTTAACAAAAATTTATTTTAGCGACGATTTACATATTAATAACATGATTTCTCTTTCGTAATTTTTACAGAATCAACACTTTTCTTATACTTTTGCTGTTAAAAATAATTTTTTCCTTGTATTTTAGTTTAATCAGTCATTACAACGACTGTAAATAATGACAATGTAAATGTTTCAATTAATATGATATGCTAATTGCTGCAATCAACTAATACACAATTATAAAGAAATATATCACTTGATATCGAAGTATCTTAATGGTTCTATTTCATGTACTATCTATAAAAATTCTCTAATACGTCATCGTCCTCCTCTTTTGCCCGTATCACTATATTTATAACATTTATACCTACATATAAAATGAAAAATATAATGCATAAAGAGAATGTACAAATTATATTTTTTAACCAAGTTATTTTGAAAAAAATAAATAATAGTTTTTTTCATATTTTAATTACTTTTACATTCAATTACTATCTTAGAAAGGTATGCTTTTAATCTTAATTATAAAAATCAAAATAGTTAATTTTTAATTCCATTGTACTTGTATTTCCATTCATTGTGTTTGCATTCTCTTGTATTACCTTAGCCTGATATACCTTTAATCTGAAATTTAAAAATCAAAATAGTTATTTTTTTAATTTCATTGTACTTGTATTTCCATTCATTGTGTTTGGATTCTCTTGTATTACCTTAGCCTGATATGCCTTTAATCTGAAATTTAAAAATCAAAATAGTTAATTTTTTAATTCCATTGTACTTGTATTTCCATTCATTGTGTTTGCATTCACTTGTATTACCTTAGCCTGATATACCTTTAATCTGAAATTTAAAAATCAAAATAGTTATTTTTTTAATTTCATTGTACTTGTATTTCCATTCATTGTGTTTGCATTCTCTTGTATTACCTTAGCCTGATATACCTTTAATCTGAAATTTAAAAATCAAAATAGTTATTTTTTTAATTTCATTGTACTTGTATTTCCATTCATTGTGTTTGCATTCTCTTGTATTACCTTAGCCTGATATACCTTTAATCTGAAATTTAAAAATCAAAATAGTTATTTTTTTAATTTCATTGTACTTGTATTTCCATTCATTGTGTTTGGATTCTCTTGTATTACCTTAGCCTGATATGCCTTTAATCTGAAATTTAAAAATCAAAATAGTTAATTTTTTAATTCCATTGTACTTGTATTTCCATTCATTGTGTTTGCATTCACTTGTATTACCTTAGCCTGATATACCTTTAATCTGAAATTTAAAAATCAAAATAGTTATTTTTTTAATACCATTGTACTTGTATTTCCATTCATTTGTGTTTGCATTCTCTTGTATTACCTTAGCCTGATATGCCTTTAATCTGAAATTTAAAAATCAAAATAGTTAATTTTTTAATTCCATTGTACTTGTATTTCCATTCATTGTGTTTGCATTCTCTTGTATTACCTTAGCCTGATATACCTTTAATCTGAAATTTAAAAATCAAAATAGTTAATTTTTTTAATTCCATTGTACTTGTATTTCCATTCATTGTGTTTGCATTCTCTTTATTACCTTAGCCTGATATACCTTTAATCTGAAATTTAAAAATCAAAATAGTTATTGTATAATTCCATTCTACTTGTATTTCCATTCATTGTGTTTGCATTCTCTTGTATTACCTTAGCCCTGATATGCCTTTAATCTGAAATTTAAAAATCAAAATAGTTATTTTTTTAATTCCATTGTACTTGTATTTCCATTCATTGTGTTTGCATTCACTTGTATTACCTTAGCCTGATATACCTTTAATCTGAAATTTAAAAATCAAAATAGTTATTTTTTTAATACCATTGTACTTGTATTTCCATTCATTGTGTTTGCATTCTCTTGTATTACCTTAGCCTGATATACCTTTAATCTGAAATTTAAAAATCAAAATAGTTATTTTTTTAATACCATTGTACTTGTATTTCCATTCATTGTGTTTGCATTCTCTTGTATTACCTTAGCCTGATATACCTTTAATCTGAAATTTAAAAATCAAAATAGTTATTTTTTTAATTTCATTGTACTTGTATTTCCATTCATTGTGTTTGCATTCTCTTGTATTACCTTAGCCTGATATACCTTTAATCTGAAATTTAAAAATCAAAATAGTTATTTTTTTAATTCCATTGTACTTGTATTTCCATTCATTGTGTTTGCATTCTCTTGTATTACCTTAGCCTGATATGCCTTTAATCTGAAATTTAATAATCAATATAGTTAATTTTTTAATTCCATTCTACTTGTATTTCCATTCATTGTGTTTGCATTCTCTTGTATTACCTTAGCCTGATATGCCTTTAATCTGAAATTTAAAAATCAAAATAGTTAATTTTTTAATTCCATTGTACTTGTATTTCCATTCATTGTGTTTGCATTCTCTTGTATTACCTTAGCCTGATATACCTTTAATCTGAAATTTAAAAATCAAAATAGTTAATTTTTTAATTTCATTGTACTTGTATTTCCATTCATTGTGTTTGCATTCTCTTGTATTACCTTAGCCTGATATGCCTTTAATCTGAAATTTAAAAATCAAAATAGTTATTTTTTTAATTCCATTGTACTTGTATTTCCATTCATTGTGTTTGCATTCTCTTGTATTACCTTAGCCTGATATACCTTTAATCTGAAATTTAAAAATCAAAATAGTTATTTTTTTAATTCCATTGTACTTGTATTTCCATTCATTGTGTTTGCATTCTCTTGTATTACCTTAGCCTGATATACCTTTAATCTGAAATTTAAAAATCAAAATAGTTATTTTTTTTTAATTCATTGTACTTGTATTTCCATTCATTGTGTTTGCATTCTCTTGTATTACCTTAGCCTGATATACCTTTAATCTGAAATTTAAAAATCAAAATAGTTATTTTTTAATTCCATTCTACTTGTATTTCCATTCATTGTGTTTGCATTCTCTTGTATTACCTTAACCTGATATACCTTTAATCTGAAATTTAAAAATCAAAATAGTTAATTTTTTAATTCCATTGTACTTGTATTTAAATTCATTGTGTTTGCATTCTCTTGTATTACCTTAGCCTGATATACCTTTAATCTGAAATTTAAAAATCAAAATAGTTATTTTTTTAATTCCATTGTACTTGTATTTCCATTCATTGTGTTTTGCATTCTCTTGTATTACCTTAGCCTGATATACCTTTAATCTGAAATTTAAAAAATCAAAATAGTTATTTTTTTAATTCCATTCTACTTGTATTTCCATTCATTGTGTTTGCATTCTCTTGTATTACCTTAGCCTGATATGCCTTTAATCTGAAATTTAATAATCAAAATAGTTAATTTTTTAATTCCATTCTACTTGTATTTCCATTCATTGTGTTTGCATTCTCTTGTATTACCTTAGCCTGATATGCCTTTAATCTGAAATTTAAAAATCAAAATAGTTAATTTTTTAATTCCATTGTACTTGTATTTCCATTCATTGTGTTTGCATTCTCTTGTATTACCTTAGCCTGATATGCCTTTAATCTGAAATTTAAAAATCAAAATAGTTAATTTTTTAATTCCATTGTACTTGTATTTCCATTCATTGTGTTTGCATTCTCTTGCATTACCTTAGCCTGATATATCTTTAATCTGAAATTTAAAAATCAAAATAGATATTTTTTTAATTCCATTATACTTGTATTTCCATTCATTGTGTTTGCATTCTCTTGTATTACCTTAGCCTGATATGCCTTTAATCTGAAATTTAATAATCAAAATAGTTAATTTTTTAATTCCATTCTACTTGTATTTCCATTCATTGTGTTTGCATTCTCTTGTATTACCTTAGCCTGATATACCTTTAATCTGAAATTTAAAAATCAAAATAGTTATTTTTTTAATTCCATTGTACTTGTATTTCCATTCATTGTGTTTGCATTCTCTTGTATTACCTTAGCCTGATACCTTTAATCTGAAATTTAAAAATCAAAATAGTTATTTTTTTAATTCCATTGTACTTGTATTTCCATTCATTGTGTTTGCATTCTCTTGTATTACCTTAGCCTGATATGCCTTTAATCTGAAATTTAAAAATCAAAATAGTTAATTTTTTAATTCCATTGTACTTGTATTTCCATTCATTGTGTTTGCATTCTCTTGTATTACCTTAGCCTGATATACCTTTAATCTGAAATTTAAAAATCAAAATAGTTATTTTTTTAATTCCATTGTACTTGTATTTCCATTCATTGTGTTTGCATTCTCTTGTATTACCTTAGCCTGATATGCCTTTAATCTGAAATTTAAAAATCAAAATAGTTATTTTTTTAATTCCATTGTACTTGTATTTCCATTCATTGTGTTTGCATTCTCTTGTATTACCTTAGCCTGATATGCCTTTAATCTGAAATTTAAAAATCAAATAGTTAATTTTTTACTTCCATTGTACTTGTATTTCCATTCATTGTGTTTGCATTCTCTTGTATTACCTTAGCCTGATATACCTTTTAATCTGAAATTTAAAAATCAAAATAGTTAATTTTTTAATTCCATTGTACTTGTATTTAAATTCATTGTGTTTGCATTCTCTTGTATTACCTTAGCCTGATATACCTTTAATCTGAAATTTAAAAATCAAAATAGTTATTGTTTAATTCCATTCTACTTGTATTTCCATTCATTGTGTTTGCATTCTCTTGTATTACCTTAGCCTGATATGCCTTTAATCTGAAATTTAAAAATCAAAATAGTTATTTTTTAATTCCATTGTACTTGTATTTCCATTCATTGTGTTTGCATTCTCTTGTATTACCTTAGCCTGATATGCCTTTAATCTGAAATTTAAAAATCAAAATAGTTATTTTTTTAATTCCATTGTACTTGTATTTCCATTCATTGTGTTTGCATTCTCTTGTATTACCTTAGCCTGATATGCCTTTAATCTGAAATTTAAAAATCAAAATAGTTATTTTTTTAATTCCATTGTACTTGTATTTCCATTCATTGTGTTTGCATTCGCCTGTATTACCTTAGCCTGATATGCCTTTAATCTGAAATTTAAAAATCAAAATAGTTAATGTTTTAATTCCATTCTACTTGTATTTCCATTCATTGTGTTTGCATTCTCTTGTATTACCTTAACCTGATATACCTTTAATCTGAAATTTAAAAATCAAAATAGTTAATTTTTTAATTTCATTGTACTTGTATTTCCATTCATTGTGTTTACATTCTCTTGTATTACCTTAGCCTGATATACATTTAATCTGAAATTTAAAAATCAAAATAGTTATTTTTTTAATTCCATTGTACTTGTATTTCCATTCATTGTGTTTGCATTCTCTTGTATTACCTTAGGTTGATATAACTTTAATCTGAAATTTAAAAATCAAAATAGATATTTTTTAATTCCATTGTACTTGTATTTCCATTCATTGTGTTTGCATTCTCTTGTATTACCTTAGCCTGATATGCCTTTAATCTGAAATTTAAAAAATCAAAATAGTTAATTTTTTAATTCCATTGTACTTGTATTTCCATTCATTGTGTTTGCATTCTCTTGTATTACCTTAGCCTGATATACCTTTAATCTGAAATTTAAAAATCAAAATAGTTATTTTTTTAATTCCATTGTACTTGTATTTCCATTCATTGTGTTGCATTCTCTTGTATTACCTTAGCCTGATATGCCTTTAATCTGAAATTTAAAAATCAAAATAGATATTTTTTAATTCCATTGTACTTGTATTTCCATTCATTGTGTTTGCATTCTCTTGTATTACCTTAGCCTGATATGCCTTTAATCTGAAATTTAATAATCAAAATAGTTAATTTTTTAATTCCATTCTACTTGTATTTCCATTCATTGTGTTTGCATTCTCTTGTATTACCTTAGCCTGATATGCCTTTAATCTGAAATTTAAAAATCAAAATAGTTATTTTTTTAATTCCATTGTACTTGTATTTCCATTCATTGTGTTTGCATTCTCTTGTATTACCTTAGCCTGATATGCCTTTAATCTGAAATTTAAAAATCAAAATAGTTATTTTTTTAATTCCATTGTACTTGTATTTCCATTCATTGTGTTTGCATTCTCTTGTATTACCTTAGCCTGATATACCTTTAATCTGAAATTTAAAAATCAAAATAGTTATTTTTTTAATTTCATTGTACTTGTATTTCCATTCATTGTGTTTGCATTCTCTTGTATTACCTTAGCCTGATATACCTTTAATCTGAAATTTAAAAATCAAAATAGTTAATTTTTTAATTCCATTCTACTTGTATTTCCATTCATTGTGTTTGCATTCTCTTGTATTACCTTAGCCTGATATACCTTTAATCTGAAATTTAAAAATCAAAATAGTTATTTTTTTAATTCCATTGTACTTGTATTTCCATTCATTGTGTTTGCATTCTCTTGTATTACCTTAGCCTGATATGCCTTTAATCTGAAATTTAAAAATCAAAATAGTTAATTTTTTAATTCCATTGTACTTGTATTTCCATTCATTGTGTTTGCATTCTCTTGTATTACCTTAGCCTGATATACCTTTAATCTGAAATTTAAAAATCAAAATAGTTATTTTTTTAATTCCATTGTACTTGTATTTCCATTCATTGTGTTTGCATTCTCTTGTATTACCTTAGCCTGATATAACTTTAATCTGAAATTTAAAAATCAAAATAGTTAATTTTTTAATTCCATTGTACTTGTATTTCCATTCATTGTGTTTGCATTCTCTTGTATTACCTTAGCCTGATATACCTTTAATCTGAAATTTAAAAATCAAAATAGTTATTTTTTAATTCCATTCTACTTGTATTTCCATTCATTGTGTTTGCATTCTCTTGTATTACCTTAGCCTGATATGCCTTTAATCTGAAATTTAAAAATCAAAATAGTTAATTTTTTAATTCCATTGTACTTGTATTTCCATTCATTGTGTTTGCATTCTCTTGTATTACCTTAGCCTGATATACCTTTAATCTGAAATTTAAAAATCAAAATAGTTATTTTTTTAATTCCATTGTACTTGTATTTCCATTCATTGTGTTTGCATTCTCTTGTATTACCTTAGCCTGATATACCTTTAATCTGAAATTTAAAAATCAAAATAGTTATTTTTTTAATTCCATTGTACTTGTATTTCCATTCATTGTGTTTGCATTCTCTTGTATTACCTTAGCCTGATATGCCTTTAATCTGAAATTTAATAATCAATATAGTTAATTTTTTAATTCCATTCTACTTGTATTTCCATTCATTGTGTTTGCATTCTTTTGTATTATCTTCGCCTGATATGCCTTTAATCTGAAATTTAAAAATCAAAATAGTTAATTTTTTAATTCCATTGTACTTGTATTTCCATTCATTGTGTTTGCATTCTCTTGTATTACCTTAGCCTGATATACCTTTAATCTGAAATTTAAAAATCAAAATAGTTATTTTTTTAATTCCATTGTACTTGTATTTCCATTCATTGTGTTTGCATTCTCTTGTATTACCTTAGCCTGATATACCTTTAATCTGAAATTTAAAAATAAAAATAGTTATTTTTTTAATTCCATTGTACTTGTATTTCCATTCATTGTGTTTGCATTCTCTTGTATTACCTTAGCCTGATATGCCTTTAATCTGAAATTTAATAATCAAAATAGTTAATTTTTTAATTCCATTGTACTTGTATTTCCATTCATTGTGTTTGCATTCTCTTGTATTACCTTAGCCTGATATACCTTTAATCTGAAATTTAAAAATCAAAATAGTTATTTTTTTAATTCCATTGTACTTGTATTTCCATTCATTGTGTTTGCATTCGCCTGTATTACCTTAGCCTGATATGCCTTTAATCTGAAATTTAAAAATCAAAATAGTTAATGTTTTAATTCCATTCTACTTGTATTTCCATTCATTGTGTTTGCATTCTCTTGTATTACCTTAACCTGATATACCTTTAATCTGAAATTTAAAAATCAAAATAGTTAATTTTTTAATTTCATTGTACTTGTATTTCCATTCATTGTGTTTACATTCTCTTGTATTACCTTAGCCTGATATACCTTTAATCTGAAATTTAAAAATCAAAATAGTTATTTTTTTAATTCCATTGTACTTGTATTTCCATTCATTGTGTTTGCATTCTCTTGTATTACCTTAGGTTGATATAACTTTAATCTGAAATTTAAAAATCAAAATAGATATTTTTTAATTCCATTGTACTTGTATTTCCATTCATTGTGTTTGCATTCTCTTGTATTACCTTAGCCTGATATGCCTTTAATCTGAAATTTAATAATCAAAATAGTTAATTTTTAATTCCATTGTACTTGTATTTCCATTCATTGTGTTTGCATTCTCTTGTATTACCTTAGCCTGATATACCTTTAATCTGAAATTTAAAAATCAAAATAGTTATTTTTTTACTTCCATTGTACTTGTATTTCCATTCATTGTGTTTGCATTCTCTTGTATTACCTTAGCCTGATATGCCTTTAATCTGAAATTTAAAAATCAAAATAGTTAATTTTTTAATTCCATTGTACTTGTATTTCCATTCATTGTGTTTGCATTCTCTTGTATTTCCTTAACCTGATATACCTTTAATCTGAAATTTAAAAATCAAAATAGTTAATTTTTTAATTCCATTGTACTTGTATTTCCATTCATTGTGTTTGCATTCTCTTGTATTACCTTAGCCTGATATACCTTTAATCTGAAATTTAAAAATCAAAATAGTTATTTTTTAATTCCATTCTACTTGTATTTCCATTCATTGTGTTTGCATTCTCTTGTATTACCTTAGCCTGATATGCCTTTAATCTGAAATTTAATAATCAAAATAGTTAATTTTTTAATTCCATTGTACTTGTATTTCCATTCATTGTGTTTGCATTCTCTTGTATTACCTTAGCCTGATATGCCTTTAATCTGAAATTTAAAAATCAAAATAGTTAATTTTTTAATTCCATTGTACTTGTATTTCCATTCATTGTGTTTGCATTCTCTTGTATTACCTTAGCCTGATATGCCTTTAATCTGAAATTTAAAAATCAAAATAGTCAATTTTTTAATTCCAGCTGTCACTTGTTTTCCATTCATTGGTGTTTGCATTCTCTGTATTAACCTTAGCCTGAATATCTTTAATCTGAAATTTAAAAATCATTGTACTTGTATTTCCATTCATTGTGTTTGCATTCTCTTGTATTACCTTAGCCTGATATGCCTTTAATCTGAAATTTAAAAATCAAAATAGTTATTTTTTTAATTCCATTGTACTTGTATTTCCATTCATTGTGTTTGCATTCTCTTGTATTACCTTAGCCTGATATGCCTTTAATCTGAAATTTAAAAATCAAAATAGTTATTTTTTTAATTCCATTGTACTTGTATTTCCATTCATTGTGTTTGCATTCTCTTCTATTACCTTAGCCTGATATGCCTTTAGTCTGAAATTTAAAAATCAAAATAGTTAATTTTTTAATTTCACTCTCACCAGTAGTAAAAAGTTTCTTAATACATTTAATATCATTTTGTGAGTAAATACGATTAGATATAAAATATAAGTTTTCTGAATATTTTCTTCTTTTTACTAAAAAATAAACTATACCAAAACATAGAGGGGGAACCAATCATCTAAAACTTTTTTATTATTTTCATCAAACTAATATGTATGCGATATTGCAAATTGTAATTAGTTTTTTGCTCAAATTTAATCTCTGTCATCTATAATGCGCTATCATTATTTTACATGATTACGTGCTACGAATACGTTTAAAACTTTTCGCTCCATCAGCTTTTATGTTCGAGAAACTTTAAGGCTTACCTTTTGTCAATTAATGGACCGCAATCAATTAAGTTCATTGTTATGATGCTATAAATTAAATGATGCGGAACTAAAAATAGGTTTCATGATAGCAGTAGTTGGTATTTATTTATTCCTCTTGGAATTCGCCTTTAATGTCAATTGTGCTTTTTTTATATCTTTTATTCATTTTTAAAATAGTTTCGTTAAGTTTATTTAGTCATTTTATATAGAAAATGTTTATCAAAATCCGTGGAAAGTAAACTGACCACGTTCTAATCACATATTAGTAGTAATAATTTAGATCCAGAAAGCTTAGACAATTGAAGAAACATTATTGCTGGTTCTAGACTCGGCTATTAGTCCAGTTAGAAGAAACTGATTATTAATCATGCTAAAAGAGTTGTTAGGAACAACTCCTCTTAACCCATTGCCTGTGATATCTGATCCAGTTCGGGCAACGCAAATGCGCCAATTTTGACTTCGTAAAGAGAAAAAACTGTATTTTAATTCCTTAAAACCTAATATCGGTTAGTCCAATGCATAATATTTAATTTGACATTTTCACAATAGATAAAAATACTTTCCCTCTAAAAGTTCGGCAGTTTCGTGCCATTTCTCGCCATTTCTGGGATACTGTACGGGATTTGTGAAATTTAGAGGAATCTGAGGGATATGGAATTCAAGACAGTTGATAGACATAATAATATTGCTGTATTAGTTTATTACATTTAACCAGAAAATTATGCCATTTGATTAATTTTGCTGTAATTTGAGCAACAATTGCTGTAATCCATTAACATTTCCATAATGTGTGAACATATTTAAAGTATATTTATTTCGTTTATTTTTTTTAAATAATCTATTTCTAACATTTTGATGCAAAAAAAATTAAAGAGAAAAATATTTCTATTTTTGTTTTTTTTCTCAAATATATTCCACTGACAAGGGATTAAAGCCTCATCACACTTCAACCTGTACGCAATGGAAAACCACAGATTTACTACACGATTCTACCTCCCGATGAAAAATACTAGGATATTTTATGTATTAGCGATGTATTTTCAACGGATTTCTTTTGGCTCAGGATGAGAACTGATAACGCTTTGATCGGTTGAAAGTAATTTACTGTCACCTGAGAAATTCTTCACCCCGTATTCTTAATTTGTCAACTGAATCCGTTGCATTTTCAGCGCGTAGAGGTAGACGCTTTGTAAGGCTTTAACAGAGTTGAGATAGGAAAGATGGAGAAAGAAAATACAGAGGGATTTGACACATTTTTTGTAATGATTTTGACTTTCTCCATAGTTTTAAATTAAAAAATGTTAGAATAAGACGTGATTGTCATCACATTCTTATTAGGAATTAGATTTAAGTTCTTATTAGAATAGGATTTCAATGTTACTTAAAGCATTAAACATATTTCTTTTTTGACTGAATGGGGAATTAATCTATATAGAATTTGGTACTATGTATTATTTGAAGCCCGGAAGTTTCCAGGAGGCATAGCACGCTAGTTTAACCTATATTTTACTTTAATATGCTGCTGGAATAGAAGTATTAGATCGAAGACTATATAACGAAGTGATCCAAACTTATTAGATTATTTAAAAAGATTTGAAAATCATAGTTAAAATATTTCTACAAGTAAAATAAGAGACATAAGTAAGAGTAATTAATATAAAGAATTAGACACGTCAAAGCCTAAATTTGACTGGTGAAAAGGCAAAAAATGCATATTCAACAAAAGATGCGTAAGGTTATTATTTAAATTACCATATTATGTTTAAAAAACTCGATTCCCTAAAAGTTATAGCAAAATCATTAACTAGTAGGAAGTGTGAAAAAAAGCTAAAAAGTCCAATTTGAAGCTAATGAAAATATTTTTTACCTCAGATGTATCTCAGCATATAACTATATGCATTTTGTTTCATGAAAATTATTTAGCAAATGAAAAATTAAAGCATACAGTTACAATTGTTAAGATTTTCCTAGCGCAAGAGAGGAGAAAAATATTTAAACTGTTGGTTTACAGAAGAAGACTTAGAAAGATTTCCTAAAGGTTTAAGGGTATTGCTGGTTCTTTTAAAAGTGAGAACTTGAAATTTGGAAAGTAGGAAAAATATAACTCGGATTACTACCAAAAATAATGTTTTGACACTAAGTTTTAAAGAAGACATCCCATCCCTTCACCCATCTTATTATCTTATCAACTTCTTTAAGTGTCGTCAGGATAAGGCTACAAACTATAGGTCTAAATCAACTGCTTTCTTAAAGCAAATTAAGAAATGTAACCGAAATTAAAGTTATAATCTTTAAATGCATATGACTCATGTGACTTGAAGCTTCCTATCTATTAAAATGCATTTAGAATTTTAATACAGGCTCCTTATAAGCATTAATTCAAAGCATTTCATGGCCTGTGGAATATTTTGAAGGAAGACTGGAACAAAATCAACACTGATGTTTTAAGAAAGAATGTCCTAATTTTTGATATAAAAGGCATAAAATATTGACAATATATAAACATGATATATATAAAATATAGCAAACAAACAGATAGTATAATAAACTTTTTATAAGATTATGCATACTAGAAAAGAAAATTATCATATATATATATATATATATATATATATATATATATATATATATATATATATATATATATATATATATATATATTATATATATATATATATATATATATATATATATGCCAGGTCTTAAAACGTAAATTAATAATTTAGAGGTTTGAGAGAAGAAACACAGTGTACTCTTTTAATGCAGCCACATGAATGTTTAATAACTCATTATAAAAGCACATGACGAGTAAGGATTGAGATAGAGTATTTTGAGAAAGGGTTTCTGAATGAACCTTCGCTGATTAGGACTCCTTTCTTAGAGTGTGAACGCTAGCCATGAGCTTCCATTTTTGATGTTTGCCTGTTAAGCTGTGCAATATACTTGAATAAAGACATTATCAAGGAAATTATGACTATTCATATGGCTAGCTTAACACACACACACACACACACACACACACACACACATATATATATATATATATATATATATATATATATATATATATATATATATATATATATATATATACACATATCGTACACGTCGTTACAAAACTGTGTAAACACATTTTGCTGTCAATGAAATGTGACGATTACTACCCCCAAAATATATATTTTAAATACCGTGAGAAAATAAAATTTTTATTCACACCTTTGTGTTGCCCAATGACTTAATACTTAGCAGAGACAGTTGTCATTCATTTGGTAGAATACAAAGGACTACATATATTGTTTATCACTACTTACAAATTTTCCTTTACTTCTCCGGCAAAGTAATTCCACAGTTTTCTGATAGAGCGAAACCCCTAGACGTTATTTGTCTTACAAAGGAGAATCCAAACATTTTAATGCCCCGTAAATCTCAGCCCCGTTCGCTTAAAATCTTCTCAAAGATAAAGAGGAATTTCCTTTTGAAACGACGTACGCATTTTAAAAAATCGATAACGGCGAAAAAGTTTTACTAAAGAGTTGTCTCAGTTTCAATGACACATGTTTAAACACGTTTAACTGGAGCGAATTAATATATCGGTGATGTGAAAATGTTTTGAGATCATTAGTTAACATTATTCATTCTTGAGATATCTCCATTTCTACCTAAAACGGTGCAGTGATTGAAAAGATTGTTTATTTAGTTTTTACTAAATATTGGCAGGATTTTTGATTTTAATACAAGTTCTGGAAATTGTGCAACGTTTTATGCACTTTCATTTATAAAACCTTATGAAACAAATGGATTCTTTCAATACTGTTAAAAATCCTTTACTCTATTTTTCGATATGAAGCATACACAGGGTGTTTCAAAAATGACTGGTATATTTGAAAAATCAATAAAACCTAAACGGACAGTGATAGAAATACACAGTTTATTGGTATATGCTTGAGACAATAGTAAATTTTCAGGCAGATAAAATTTAAAATTAGTTACTATGTTCCACAACAGACGGCTGTAAAAATCAAAACTACGATATTTGACTGTGGTGACTCTTAAAAGACCAAGTGTACCGCCACTATCCAGAAACAATTAAACAACTGGAACACTACATCTGTTCTTCATTAAAAGCAATCCAACCTGAGATGTTTACACGGGTTTCTGATAATTTCGTTCTGAGAACACACCATATTATTGCTGCACATGGTGGATATCTGGAAAATATCGTAGTTTAGATTTTTCCAGACTGCAGCGCCATCTGTTGTGGAACATAGTAACTAATTTTGAAAGTTTGTCTGCCTAAAAATTTACTATTGTCCCAAGCATATTGCAATAAACTGTGTATTTCCATCAGTGTCCGTTTAGTTTTTACTGATTTTTCAAATATACCGGTCATTTTTAAAACACCCTGTATATCCAAATTTATTTTAGAATCTGATCTATAGTTTAGGAGAAGATAAACTTTCCTCTCTTTGAATTTTTCTAACCCTAACTCATCAAGAATCTAATATGAATACCTCTATCCATTCCAGGTCTAATTCCATACATTCGAGGACAAACGGACAGATAACTTAGGTAATATTATATAGGAGATTGAAGACTAAAAAAGCTATAAGTTTAATCATATTTCATGTTTTTAAAGCATGTTTGTAATTTTACCCCTTTTGGGTAAAATTACAAACAAATAAGTAATGTCAAAATCACCCTTTTTTTTGGGGGGGGGGGTAATTTTGACATTACTTATCTCTCTAAAACAAAAAAAATATCTCATAGCAACAATTTTTCTTCAATTACAAAAAAAAACATCATTGTATTGAAATGCTGTAAATTTTGTGCAAAACTATGAAACAGGTTTTGAGAAATCTTGCTCTCAACATTAAAAATTAGCATTCTGAGGAAAAAAAACTTAACAGTATCAAGTAAACAACTGTCAAGTCCACTGCGAAGCATAGAAATCAATATCGTGTCTTTTATATTTTAAATCATAACTTTAATATCTAATCTAATCTAATAATAATCTAATCTAAGCGGAATTTATATGCCTTTTTTTACATGCGTAAAATAGCTCAAACTATAATATATTTATTTTTTGAAAACTCGAAATTTTTAAAAGTTTAAGGTTCCTGAGACCTTATAAACGAATTAATTTCAGAAAATTTCCAGAAAAAATCTGTGCTGAAAGAAAAGTAAAGTATTTATCACTTCGAAATATGAATTTTAAATTTTGCAACTGAATTCAATCTGTGCACATGCATCATATGACATTTATTTTCACTTTTCTGACAGAAAACTGCTAAATAAGAACAAGCATAGTACTGTTGAACTTAAGTATTATTTATCCTACTTACAGTCTTTTCTCTACATCTTCGAGAAATTAATTTTGCAGTACTCTGATACAGCAAAACTCCGAGATATTATTTACCGTTAAAAGAAGAATCACAACATTTTAAAGTCTTATAAATCCCAGCCTCTTTCTCTTAATATCTTCTCCTCAGAGATAAAGAATTTCCCTTTGAAATGACATATGCATTTTTAAAACGCGATAACGGAGAAATAGTTTCCTTTAAGAGATGTCGATAATACATGTTCAAATAAATTTATGTTTTACGAATTAATATGGCGGAACTGTGAAATTATTTCAGACCATTTTTCAAGATTATTTGTTTTAAAGATATACTTACACTACTGAAATGTTTACGACTTTGGGATGTAAAATGAATTTCTTTAGTTTACCATTTGTCTAAAAGAGGAATTTCGATGTAAATTCTAAATATACCATTATTTTCGGGTTTAGTTATAAGTAGGAGTAAAGGCAGAAATTCCGGTATGTGTTTCATTTTATAAGCACTTGGTATTGGATAATTGTCGAATTTGTAGTCGGATTTTTCAACATAAAAGTTTATATATCATTTCAGTTTATACATAAATGTTTATATATTATTATGTCATTTTTATGCCGAAACGCAGTAGGAAAAATTATATAATGAATATATGCATAGGAAGAGAATGTCACGTGACCTGGAATAGGTGCAGATAATGTAAACAAAATCCTAATTTGTCATTATAGTACCATATTATTATATATACCATATAGCCTAAATGCAGTCGCCCAGTTAGGCTTCTTGTCAATGAAATAAATGAAATGCAAAGAGAAAGGAAGTAAAAAAGCACATTTATACACGGTTGTCTGTATATATTTTAGTTTACTTTGTATAAATTGTCAAAGTTGATAAATCCTACTTTTCTATACAGGGTATCCAAAACAAAATTAGAGGAATGCTTATATATTTATACATACATGGATATCATATA
Organism: Pardosa pseudoannulata; assembly: GCA_032207245.1. Taxonomy (NCBI): domain Eukaryota; kingdom Metazoa; phylum Arthropoda; class Arachnida; order Araneae; family Lycosidae; genus Pardosa; species Pardosa pseudoannulata. The sequence goes on from CM063501.1 coordinate 170,509,278, forward strand.
TGTGAGTATGCCTAATTATAACCTTAACATGAAATCTTCGTTAAATTTTAAATAGATTATTATTACAGATAAATAAATATTATATTATATATGTATTAGAATTGATACTTTGAAATCGGATTTCGGAGAATATATAAATTTTAAATTGGACTCATATTTCAAAATACATTCAAATAAAGATTGGAAGCTGTATATTTCTACAGCTCAAAAATGCATTTAGTTTGCTCTAAAAGGCACAAATTAAAATGTTGTAATCAGTCAGAGTAGATAACTGAGAATGCACGCTTTTGTTCCGTTACTATGGAGACAATGACTGTCAGAGCAATGTTCCCGACGCTAATGATTATATTTAATAATGGAAATTAATGTAGGAAGTTTATAAGCGACTTTTATGTACTGTTTTAGTACAATAGATTTTCAATATGTGGAGGGAAAACATCTGTTGAGAATTGACGCTCGGTTATTTAAAATGTGGAGAATGATTTATGGTATCTATCAATGCTTAATTAGTTAATAGAAATGCATATCTAACTATCTAGACACACACACATGTATATATATGTGGCACAATGCTTTTTCAGCATGGCGTTAAGGAAAAAAATTTGCAATTTTTTATTTAATTAAAAAATTAATTACGTGATGAGACCATGTTATTTAATTAGCCAGAGGAAAATTCTTTAAGTAGAAATGGACACGTGAAATCTCGAAAAAACAAGGTGTTGAGGAAATATATATTTATCTCATTATAAGAAGTCTCTATACGATTAAACCATCAAATAAAATATCAAACCTTTTTGATTTTTTTAAAAAATTTATAAGTCAGGTCTAAAAAGGGGGTAGTTGGAAATTACGTGATTTGTAAACGATTTTAAAAAGGGAACTCTTTTATAATAATAAAGTAAATGAAAAAGACCTACGCTTGCTTAACCTTTTGGAGTAATGCGGTCAGGCCCAGAGATATTTCACAGGAAGTTGATGACTAATTAAGCGAGAAGAATCAGTTAGCGCATGGACATGGAGTTGTCAACATATTGCAGGCTTAGCTTCGCAATGAATAAATGAAAATTTCCCAAACGATGACTGAAACGTAAACACCATATTAAATAAAGAAGTGTTTTTACTAAGAAGGACTAATTATTCCATTCGCCTCAACACTGGATCACGCCATATATATGTTACAGATTGAGATGTTCTACGCACTTAAAATAACGACATAAAAATTTCGCTTAGTTTAAGAGTTATGATTAAAAATATAAAAGACGCTCTTGTAATTTCTGTACTTGGCAGTGGATTTTAAGTTCATCATTCTCAGATTGCACTTTTTTAATGATGCGCACAAGATTAAAAAAAGAGGTACATAGATATGAAAGGCTGAGAAGGGGGAAAAGTTGAAAATTAGGGAGATATTTTAATTGTTATAATTGAACTTGTACCATTTTTTCTTGAACTTTCTACCATGAGACAATAAGATAACGTTATAAACCAGTTAACTGCTTTCGTATACACGTCAAATTAAATCTTTATTTTAGTACAAAGAACGCCATGAATTCAGTATACAATTTGTGTAAAATTAAAAATTATCATTTTATGTAA
>CM063501.1:170523370-170565870 GCA_032207245.1 Pardosa pseudoannulata
CTATAATACTTACTTATTCAAGTATTATATATGTGTATATGTATATATATACACACATATATATATATATATATATATATATATATATATATATATATATATATATATATATATATATATTTATATATATATATATATATATATATATATATATATATATATATATATATATATATATATATATATATATATTCTACTTATCCCTTACGACTTATCTCTTCCTTGTGAGCAGCTTTCTGACAGCGAATTCATATTCAGATTCTGATTCGCTCATTTTTCAATATATATTTTACTAAAATATACTGTAAAATAAAATATAATTATTAACTATTTTATTACTGAGCTCTGGCTGTAAAGACATCCTTGACTCGAGGCCTCACTTTATATACTTTATTTTTTAGATGTGAAACATAAAGGTTCCATATTTGATACCTACGTATCAAGGAGTGACACATCCTACTGTCAATTAGTAGGTTGCCTACCAATTAAACAATATATTCTTTCGACAATAATAATAATATTCTAAAAATTAGAAATCATACCAATTGTATAAATATCCAATATATTCAAGTTTTGATTACTTCTGTATTTTTGTAATTTTCTTGGCAAGACAGCGTTATAATTTGTGTTTTTTACATTAAAAATTTGATTTTTCGGGGTACGTCCTTTTTAAAAAAACTGTGCACGAAGGGGTTAAAGAATACTAGGCTATTAATATTTAAACTCTCTTTCTCTTTATCTATCTATCTATTTATCTGATATAGCAAGTAGCAAATTTTCGGACGTTGTAGTGGTAAGGAACAATGAACCTTGAAACTCAGTTTTTTAATTCTTTGTAACTTTTAAATGTATTCTTATAGTAAGCATAAATAATGCTGACACAAATGCATTTAAGTAATTAAAACTTTTACAAAAAAGTTGTTTATTAAAATTCAAAATATTTTATGTAAAATCTTAGTTCTTCTATATAAAATACATTAAATACTTGTACTCTACTTTCATTATGTTAATTATTTTGTAACTGGGCAAAATACTTAATAATTCCGTTAAAAACGTTACTTCTGCATTTTTTATAACAAACACATCAACATACAATATTTAAAAACCAGAGAGTGACTAATTAAAAAGGACTGCGTCTGATTTTTTTAAATCACTTCTGTGATGCGAAAAATATCAAAGTGAAAAATACGAATTTGAAGTTTTAAATTAACCTTAGATTTAGTTTTCTAGAAATAATCTGTACATTTCAGTAACACTTTGTAATTAAATTACTGAGCTCTCAAAATCTGAAAATATCTTGAATGTGTAATTCATCCGTTTTTAAGACGAAGTATATTTATTACTTCAATTTAAGTGCTTTTAAAAGAATATTTTTAAAAATCTAACATCAAGTACACAATAGACAAAAACCATTCAACAAAAACAAGTTAGTCTTCTAGAGTTAAGCATGCAAGACACAATATAGGTGTCAGTTAAACAACATTGTAAGAGTTAAATAACAACAATTGAAAAATGCACTATTTTTTTTAATCATATACGTAAAATCGTTTATCTTTCGTCAAAAATTTTTATTTTTAAATGTTCTATCATTTTGAAGATCCTTGTCAATTTAAGCTGGTTTGGTTTGGTACGTCCACTATTTTGTAACACAAGGGATAATGAGACGGGGACTTACTGCTTAAAGCCGATTCCGAACGGCTACGGACATCGATGCCACAGTAGGATTCGAATCCATGAACTCCGGTATCGACGATCAATGCTCTAACAATTCAGAAATCTTTCGGCCAATATAAGCTGAGAATATCGGATATGGTATAAGTTTCTATTTAAACTTATACCATACGACGACATACATAAAGGTTTCTCTGACCTAGAATTGTAAGTTAGGTCGCCAGCACACTGTAACAAACAGTTACATTCGGTTCAGCTTTTTTTACCCCTTCTCGTAAGCCAAAGCTTCAAAGACATACAGTACAGGAACGGTTTGAACTAGGAGAAACTTCAGACTTATCCCAACCAATAAAAGAACCCATTGGTTTGGCTCGATTCTGACCCCTCGGTTCTGAGTGGACTCCTGTTTTTCCTCCGCGGAGCAGACTGATTTTTTTAGAGGACAAGATTGTTACCTGAGGAGAGAAGAGGGTGAACGCTGCTGGTATCCGCGGCTTGCGGGATAGAGATTTTTTGGAGCGACAGGAGAAAAAGGAAAATTATCGCCATTTTTTTAGGACCGACGCCGTCGAGAGGAGTCATCCATATCTACAAATGATAATTTGTATTCCAGTTGTATTCCTTAGGCATTTAATTTCATAAAATAAATTAATCAAGATATATTTCTCCATGTGTTTTTTAATGAGTTTTAATTTCTTCTTTCTCAAACACTAAGCCAACGAACATTATTTTTACTCACACAAACCATGATCCTTCCCAATGTAATGACTCCAAGATTCCAGACAAGTTCTAGTAGTGTTGGTGAATGGTTGGTGAATGATATCTGGAAGTAAGTTCATGTGAAAATTGTAGTGGTGACAACAAAACTTTAGTAACAAAAAAAAGAAATAAGTATCTTTTTAAAATGTTACGCAGGTCATAACTATTTCTTTCTAGTAAAGCGTGGAACTCGGTAATATGCTACATCAACAACTGGCATATTATATAGTATTAACATAACTGAAATTAATGGAAGAGCTCGTTTCAAGTGTGAAGTAAGATATCCTAACTACAGATTTCTATTAGATGCATTAAAGAGAATCAGGATTAGTGCCAACTGTAGCATCATGCTACTGAAAAACTATTTTAATTTGTATTTGTTTTTGTTTAATTTGTATTTGTATTTGCTCGCTTTGACGTCAGTGGAAAGTGTTCTTTGTTATCTGGGATCCCCATGCCTCCATTCTCCCCTCCTTAAAATTCTCCTCTAGAAAGTCAGAGAGAAGTGTGTGGGGATTGATGTCACGAGGGTCGAGCGTCGTTTGGTGGGGGAGAACACACTGAGAGTTGTTGTCTGGCGGGCGAGAATGAATGAGCCGTGCCGAGAATGTACATGATGTAAATATTTGTATATACCAGAATAAATCCTTCTTTCTACTCTCGTTTGTGTATGATGTCATCCTCATGAGTTCTTTAAAGAACCCTGCTTAACCATAACGCTACAAAATTTACCTATTTTAGAGTTGTGACGTTACACTACTGAGCAAGAGGTACTGTATCCTAAACACAGATTCAAAGAAAAAACACCAGCGGCTATTTTTTTCTCCATTAGATGACATATCACCAGCCTTGCATCCTCACAAACCAGTAAAATCATGAGTGTCTGTAGTTAGTACTAAATTTATTATAAAATATTTACAAATTTTTATTGTGGAGTTGGGGAAATCTGAGATCCGTGTCACCGTTTTAATGTTGTCATTCCTTAGTAATTCGTAAGTACCGCAAAAAACGGAATCGAAATACCGAATTTATAAAATTAAATAAGTATAGCTGATTTTTTTTATGTCGAGGCTCTAAATGCGTCAAGATCAGGACTGGAAGTGTAAGCTTTCTTTTCTATCTGAGCTCAGCCTTCCTCTTAAGTCCGTTCGAATGTTCATGCTTCCTGAGGTCAACTTTTCGACACATATCGATTCATCCTCTCGTTCAAATGGTATTCTGCCCCCTCCCAAGTGTATGATTAGTAACTCTGCCTTCTCCAAATAGTTTTCTTTTCCTCCAGGTATTAGAGAGTAACTAAAAAGTAATAATTGCTCCTTGTATTTCTTAAAATCGCTAGTATGATGCTAAATATGTCAAAGTGAGAAATAAGATTTTGAAGTTTTCAATTGTTCCTAGGGTTCGTTTTCTGGAGTTTCGAAATAATCCACGAACGGGACTTACATCTGCAAGACACTTTATGCTAAACCACCAACACACTTAAAGAGATGGAAAAAATGAAAAATAACCACACTTTGTAGTTTCAGAGAACTATTAAATTTTTCAATAAACCTTTAGCATTTAAAAGACTGAAATTTCAGTTCATTACTTCTTTTACGTGTTAAGGTTCCTTTTATTGAAAATCTGTAAAAAGAATATATGATACTATATATATATGTATAATAAGACAGACTTCAAGATGGGTGGTTGAAGTCATAGCCCATAAAAATGGCACCGTTTTATCTAAAGACCTTTATTAAGATAACGATGAAGGACGGATTCTTACTTCATCATAGGGACAGGACAAGCTGAGAGGTCAGCTAGTATGAAGTTATATGTAGAATACCCTTAACACCTGGGTCAACAACATCTCAGTCAATATCTGTGGGAAGAATCTGCTTCTGACACCGTGCATGTCCATTTTGTTTGGAAATTAACTAAATTGTCCTCTAGGGCAATATAGAGTTATAATTGGTCAGACTCCTTCTCTGGAGGCTTAAACTGTAACCCCAGTGGTCAATTTAAGTTAGGGGTTCAAAAGGGGTATGCAAAATTACGCGGGAAATTTTAGCCCTTGACCTAAGTTTTGGAAACCCCTGAGAATTTTCCTTACACACACACACACACACACACATATATATATGTTATATATGTGTGTGTGTGTGTATATATATATATACACACATATATATATATATGTATATGTATATATATATATATATATATATGTGTGTGTGTATATATATACACATATATATATATATATATATATATATAATATATATATATATATATATATATATATATATATATATGTGTATGTATATATATTATACACACACATATATATATATATATATATATATATATATATTATATATATATATATATATATATATATATATATGTATATATATATATATATGTATATATATATATATATATATTTATATATATATATATATATATATATATATATATATATATATATATATATATATATATATATATATATATATATATATATATATATATATAAATATTTTATATATATATATATAGTACGTACTATTTACTACTGGCATTGAAGTGAAATCAATGTAACCAGGGACACAGAGTTTCTTAAACTCAAGAATTATTGTGCTTACTTGACTAAATTTTTTTAAAAATAAGTAACGGATAAGGCGATAATGTTATATATTTCCTCACTTTTATATCACTTAAAAATATATTAAAAAATATAATATTATTATATATATATATTTATATCGGATTTTATAATATAATATATATTATGTATATGTATATATATATTTATAATACATATATATGTATTATATATTAAATAAATTTTTATAAATATATATAATATTATATATATATATATATATATTATATTATATATATATATATAAATATATATATTATATAAATATATATATAGTTTACTATTTATATACTCATTAATAAATCAATTTAAAAAGTTTCTTAAACTCAAGAATTATTGTGCTTACTTGACTAAATTTTTTTAAAAATAAGTAACGGATAAGGCGATAAATTTTCCTCTTTTCGTTCACTTCATTGAACGGAAAAAACATTTTAAACAGTTTTAAAACAGTATTTCATCGGATTTCAAAACTGTAATCCATTCTGGTAAATGAATTATATTGAAAATCTGTATCAATGCCATTAAATTAAACGACAGGCGATTTTTCACAAAATATTAATTTATAGCGTTTATGAGACGCTATAGGTTACTATTTTCCTCAAAAAAGTTTCAATATTGATTTCGTGGACAGAAATATACGAGACTACTTGTTATTATTATCATAAAAAAATTTAAAAAGTTTTCACACTTACGGCCTGCAAATTGTTTATCGTAAAAAATATTATTAGTTTAAAAACTAAGACACTAATAAATAGTTTTGTTAGAAAATGTATAAAAATTTTATAAAATGCAGGTTTCCTTAGTAAATTCTTAATATATTGACAAACTTTTGAGAATTACCCATAATATAATATTTTAACGCATGGTTAGAAATATTTTATATAAACAATCGCTGTTTTGGCATTTGATGCGAGATTATACTAAACATTATACGCCAGAACTATTCCACATTTTTAAAAATACGGTATTAATGTATCACACTTCCAGTTATCAAAAGAAAGTGTTTTCCATTATTCTATTTCATTTCACATTTGAAAGACAAAAATAAAAATTATATTCTTTTGTTGTACTCTTTATTATAGATCTTAACCTCACATATTTACAGATAACTACAGAACACAATGGTTACAAACACAGTTTTGTACAACACTTTCTGTTTTACAAAATAGTTGCATTGATGCAAAACTAAAACTTCACGAAAGTTTAATTCCTCTATCAAAAGAAAATATTTTCGATTCTTCAATTTCATTTCACATTTGAAAAACAAAAATAAAAACTATATTTTTTTGTTGTAGTCTTTATTAGAGATCTGAATCTCACATATTTACAGATAACTAAAGAACACAACGGTTACAAATACAGTTTCGTGCAACACTTTCTCTTTTACAAAATAGTTACATTGATGCAAAACTAAAACTTCATGAAAGTTTAATTCCTCTATCATAGCCCATGATTTATTGGTTTTACAATGACTGTTTCATTTTGTTTAGAACCAGTTATTTCAAAATGATTACCATTTTTACACACTCTGAAAAATAGCTCTATTTGATGATTTTGGGATAACTATAAACTTAATATTTAATTACAGTCAGTGTCGGCTATATGGTCACCCGCTTATAAGAGCACCCGTTTATATGGTCAGTTTTGTAAAGCCCCGTCTAACTTAATAGGGAACGTTTGTTAAAGCGTTCCGCTTATACAGTCATTTTCTTTTTCTTGGTACCGGTTATATGGTCAGTTTCATGTTTTTAATGAGTTTCCGTTTTTTTTTTTAAGAAGTCAGTGCGAAATAGGAGAGGACCTGAATTCAAGCCTTAATTTTCCCTTATTTCCTCCCTTTCCCCTTTTCTTGTTTATGTAGACTCATCATCGGAGTTTTCCACCTCTCTCAGATCTCTCCCTCCACTAATAACAAGTGAACATCTGTCTGTTTATTGGCTGAAGTTATCTCTCTCATACATGACCTCAGGTGTTATTTTACTAATTCCGAAGAAACAGATGATAATTTAAAAGCTATTAGGGACTTAGAAAAAGTTGTGTTAACAACCAACATATATCTTATTATTTTTAAATGTATTGAAAATGAATGTACGTATGTACAAATGCTGTTCTTTGATTAGTAAGGTAAGCTAATAAATCCCCCTCCCCAAAAAATATTGCATATTTTTAATGTAGTTTTTACTTCTCGAATTAATTTTTAAAATTTTCTTAAAAGTATAATCATCTGTTATTGAGTACTACATTCTGATAGATAGGTGAATATAATCCTGCCACAGTTTAATAGGGTTGTATTGTTCCGCATATATGGTCACCTCGCTTATATGGTCTGATTTTCCTGGACCGCTAAGCTGACCATATAACCGATACACACTGTAGTTTTATTTTCAAATTATAACTTAGGGAAGTCTTCCCTTTTGGTATTATATTTTCCCACATATTTCCATTGAAAACAGTGACAAGTTGGTACAAGTTATTTGTAGATCATACCGACTACGCCATTTTGTTTCATTTATAAACCTTCTAAACTTACACAGTTATAGTTATTTACAAGACAGAAAAGATACAAGAGCAGTTTTCAATACAAGATATTTAACTGAATAGTAGTGTATATTTTTTTTCAACATTATAACGTTAACCCTTTAGCGGACAGTGGTTTCACAGGGAAACCTCTCGTTAAACATTTTTTTTCTCTAATTGTTGGAAAAATATGAAATTTGTTTTTCAATTTTTTATGTTTTTTATATTTAAAACTTACAGTAGATGATAATACTGCATTTAATTTATTTTTTTCTTTTGAAATATATCTATTGATATTGCTGTACCTCGAAATTTAGTAATTAGATTTTTTCTCACTTATGACCCCAAACAAAGATATCTATTCAAACAACACTTATAAATTGGTGAGCTATTTATTTATTATACTTTTTTAAGAACACTTATTTATTGTTCTTCTATAATAATTAAAAATTTAAAAAATATTGTGTTCACGGAAATGTATTTGTTAGTTAACCCCCCTCAATTCCTCCTTTGGTATCCTCTAAAGTAAATTCCTCTAAGGATTGTAAAAAAAAAATTAAACATTGTGCATTTATAAGGTTTATAGATAATATTTATAAACTAATTTTATTAAATTCAACAGAATTTATGTATATGACCTTTAAAGGGTTAAATCGAAACTTAATATAACTGCTAGATCAGAAAAGAAATAATTTAAACTTAGTAATTACTAATAATCAAAAAATATTCATGACAGGGAATCCCCTATTATGTAATCAATAATTTTCATTACTGAGCTCTATATTCAAAGAAGAAGAACATGAAATGAACAAAATGAGAACGTACGTCATGGAGGTATTCCTGAGGAAAGCACGTTAATGGTTTCTTAATGATTACTTCGGATAACATAAATTAATCTTCATTAGAATAATTTTCTCGTTATCAGCTCTTGTGAAAGCTGCTCATTTCTGTGAAGAATTGTTCGTTCTTCACAGATTCGTCGCTAAGCATTTCCTTCCATAACAGTGGTTTCGGTTTGGTCGAACACCTTCAACACTTTAAGTTGACACAAACAATTATTAGTTTAAGTGCACAGAGCTTTTGATCCGTAACAGAGATAAGAGACCGTGCTCATATTTTAGGGTTTGCATAAACTTTTGAATATATTAAAGTTCATTATTCAGGAGTTTAAGAAGAATGAGTCTAAATAATTATCGGAAACCAATTATGTGCTTTTCTCGTCAAGCGAAGTTTATATTGGACATATTGTATACTTGCAAAGTTTTCATTAAACTCATAAACTTACGTTATTCTAAGTGCGGATAAATACACACATGCCACTAAAATGTAAGGCTTGAATAAATAGCAAATACCGATAATTTTCCATGCATGCTATAAATGTATGTATATATTTGTACATATAAACTGGATATATATATATATATATATATATATATATATATATATATATATATATATAATAGACTGTGTATATATATACACGCTCACAGACATAGATATTAATAGTCGATCGTGATCGGCTTTAAGTATTAGGTTCCGGTTTCAATAGCCCTCGTGTAACAAAAGTGTTGACCGTAGAGCTCCAAGCCAAACCAAATGAATGCTGATGATTAAATATATATTTGTAAATGTCGGTACAATTTCACGCAGAAGATAGGGAATGGAAATAACTGGTTCTGTTACCACAGATTAAATTTGCTTTATTATTGCTAAAATCCTGTAAATTAGATAATTAATGTAATAAATTTATTTATTATTTTTAAAATTAAGTTTGAAAGGCTAATACCTGCTCACCTGCACATAAAACATTCATATAAGTATTTCAACTTGTCAACGCTTTTGAAAAAATATGTTTTTAAAGGTAGCATGTCTTGGCCTCCTTTCGAAAGTTCCATAAACATTTTTTTTTTCATTTACTATCAAGATAATATTTTTTGCTGCTGTCTCGAGGGCACTAAAATGTTCAATCTTATGTTGATTTGGTTCTCTCCATAATGACAATATCATCAGCAAAGGTAACAGAATATTTATATATAGTATGTGTATGTTAAAAATATTGGATGGCTAGACACAATATATTTATAAATAAATATATTATTGTAGATTTATAGTTTAATTATTGTTGATATTTTACTGTTATTGAATATTCTTGTTTTGTCGACACTTATCCTGTAATCTACCTCGTTAGTATATAATAATGAGGTAAATAAGAGTTTGTAATAATTTGAGGCAAAAAAAAACATTATTGTTAACAGAAAAAGATTGTCATTTTGAGATCCATTTCAAAAAGTCGCAAAGCATTGTAATCCTACTTATTAAAGCTTTAATCTACACCGAGTATTTGTCTGCGTCATAGCAATTTTCCCCAGAGGTCATGGAGTCATTTCCAAAATCTCCAGTTTTCTCTCCATCTGTATAGTATGTAACATATAAATCTACCGTATATCTTTAGAAAAACTAACTGAGGTCCCAAATGTTTACAAATCCACCATTATGGTGACAAATTTATACCACAAATTTCATTTTTTAAGCTTCATTTGAATGCCTTTGTCAATTTTCCACTCACCTACACACAGGGAAGCTATATATGGGGATCCAAGTAAGGTATAACATGATTATTTTACAGCATCGAAATATTTTTGGTTACTTAGCCTTATATCAAATTTTTAAACATAAGACTTTGTAATTTTATTATGTTTTCTATTGAAATAGTAATTTTGAAACTTTTCAGGGACATTATATTGCTTATTCAAAATTTTGGAGATTTGAAAATTGCAAATTATTTTACAAGTTATAGGAGATTTCATACAGTAAAATGACGAAAACGGGTAATAAAACATAATTTTTGTATCATTTTGAATAAATTTCTTTAAAAATAGTATTTAACGTGAGTAAAAGTTGATACCTGGTTATTCTTGATAAAAAATCTAAAAATAAAAGGAAACTATAAAAGCTATTAGTTAGTATAGTATAGACTAGGAACATGCTTAAGAATACTGTGGTGCGACTCAATTTTTATACATTAGTCTCGTATTTTAATCAAAAATTCTGGTATATTAGATTTTTGTGTCTTAGTATAATAGATGTTTCATGTAAAAACATTATACTTTCATTATAAAAATATCCTTAAAATTAAATTTCAACGCTTTTCTTCCCTTAAAGTATATCTGAACAGTTCTAGAACCCTCTTCAAATTAGATTCATGGACAAATTTGCTTCTTATAATTTACAAGCTTTTATAATCGAATGCTTATTTACCACGGAATATTCTGTATATAATGCCAAAAATAAATTTTATGCCCTGTACTATTTCAAGCAAATTTTCAATTCCGAGCTAAAATAAAATACAAAAATACTTCTTCGATTGGATTTTGATCCAAACATGTCGTTTCCTAGTTCCCCATCCGATAGCAAATACAGCTAAAGTAACAAGTCTTATCATTCTCCGTTTTATTTGGTATGACAAGAAAAGCGTGAAAACTGGATTAAATAAGTTTTGCTTTGGACACCACTTTCTTTTCTGCCAATGTACGGACGAGTTATTTTCACTGACCATTAAAATTTGTTATCTACGCGTAGTTCTGTGATTTAAAAATACAGTGTTTTAATTTAAAGTAGAGACTCATACAACAGCGTAAAATACAAAGCAAATTTTCTAACATCTAATAAAACTTAAAAATAATGCTTAAAATTAATTTAGAATTATAAATGAATAAATACAGACACGCCTACAAACCTGAAGGCAAAAACACACGTTCGCGCTCGCGCACATATACACACACATACATACACACACACACACACACACACACACACACACACACATATATATATATATATATATATATATATATATATATATAAATGTATCATATATGTAATATATCATAATCATTATACTTAAACTATTTCTTTATTAAAAACATCTTTTCTTCCATTCCAATTCCTTAAAATCTATGTTTTCAGCCCCAAAATGTCTTATTTAAAGTAGTATCTTCGACTTAAAATTCTTCCCACATATTTCCCAAAGCTTTATTTACTACGGATGCAAATTTTCTGCCCACTCTCCATATTTTCCAGTTGTCCCCGGTTCTCTTTTCAATGATCTAAGCTGTCTTTTCTTGCTAATAACTCTGACTAAGCAACTTTCTCTTGGGAATTCGTCTCAGATTCTCGCTCAGGGGTCCATCCCTGTTCCAGCACGTGTTTTGATGTATTGTACATTCTGCTGTCTGTCGTTGATTGTTCGAAATGCCCTTTTAATTGTTCCTCAATAGTAATTTAAGTTGTTCTCAGAACTGCGTGTTCTCTTTGTATGGAGACACGACTGCTTTGTACTTAATAAGTTATTTGCATTGGATTCTCCATGTCCAGTAGCTAATAAGAATAGGGGCTATAATTCGATGTGATAAGCCGTTTAAACTGCCATGGTTACATAGATGTATATATATATATATATATATATATATATATATATATATATATATATATATATATATATGTATATACATATACACATATCTATAATTTAAACATATATGCAATAAATGATAAATATATATATGGATGTGACTTTTTGCCTCATTTCGACTGGAAGTTCAGAGCTGATATACCACCACTGCATTCGTAGAACTTGAGAGGAGAAGTACAGCGAAATAAAGACAGATGAAATCTTAAGCTCTCGTTGTTTATTCATATTTTTATTACTATCAAAATTGCAAACTTAATATTCGAAATCTGCCAACTAAACTTCGTACATTTTTTATAATTCTTTGTACCAGACAACTATCGATCATTACCAATCACATGGATGACATAACTGAAGCTTCAGAAATCTATTGTTAGCTAACGTCAACCGGAACGCTTGGTCTTCGTTTGGATAGCTACGATTTATTTTTTTTTAGTAACATGAGGACTAATGAGACCGGAACCTACAGTATGAAGCTGATTCCTATTAGCTACGAACATCCATTCCACAGTGGGATTCCAACACACAAACTCCAGAACTAAAGACTAAAGATCTAACCATTCAGCCATCGTTCTCCCATGCAACCCGAAGGAATCCAGAAGGGAACATTCGAGAACAATTGTTAGGGTTGCTAGTATGGAATTACCGGAAAAGCAAATTCGGAACAGAAAGTGACAGAAATATTACATATATTACCAGTAAAAACATTCTTTACTGATAACGAGGGAGAAAGATCCCACATTCTTGTTTTCCATGGCTTGTTTGAAGTGTAATTCATATGAAGTCATATAAATCAAGATATTTTCTCCATAAGAACTCAAGATTAGGTTAAATACTTAGAAAAATTCTTTATTTCCACCTTAACCAGATTGTCTACCTGAATATGAGAAGAATAGTTACAAATTAGATACAAAGCTTTGAATTTCATACATCTAACTACAAAATAGAAATAAATTTAAAACGTTACACCAAATTATTTTTCGATTAAAATATAGTTTTATTCAAGTGTACTCTATGGTATACCACATAGTGTACCCTATGTGGTATACAGACATATAAAGCTTTATATATATATATATATATATATATATATATATATATCTTATGTGATGTACAGGAAAGGCAAAGTGTTAATGACGGTGATTTGCCGGATAAGTCTTACACAGACAAAAGACAACACTGGCATGAGGGGAAATGTGCTGAGGAGGAACACAGAAATAAATTAAAAAATATAAAGGAATTTAAAACGTTGCACGAATATAATTTTTATAATATAGCGCTTAAAATAGAGTTCATAGTGTGCCACATGTAGTATACAAGCATATAAAGCTTTAGATATGTATATCTTATGTGACGTACAGGAAAGGCAAAGCGTTATTGACGGTGATTTGCCGGATGAATCTTACACAGACAAAAGACAACATGGGCGTGTGAGGAAATGTCGTTATGAGGAGGGGAAAATAACATGGATGTCTTCTGACGAGATAAAATTTTAGATAAATATTTCTTTTGCGACTGTATGAAACATTAAAAAATGAAAATACAGAGAATCTCATTAAAATTTTATAGATCTTCACTTTTTCCTCATAGAATTGACAACTGTAATAGAGAGGAGAAAGAAAGTGTAAAAAAATATATATTAATAATCCAATCTTTATTTGGGGGAAGAGTGAAAAGAATGTAAACCTTAATTATCCTTATCCTTGTCTCATTTTTGGTTAAGAAGATTACGGCAAGGTCTTTGGTTTAGATAGTTTGGTTGGGAAGTTTAAGACTGAGAAAAGGAGAACGTGAATCAGCAGAAATTTAAAGAATTTTAGAGGCAATAATTGTTTATAATATAGTGTGTATGACATTTTCTATTTTACTCAAAACCTTTCCAGAAACACACCCTATTTTATCTCCAAAATTCTCCTTTATGATGTTAGATATCTGATCTGTACTCAAAGACATTAAAACCTATTTTGATTTCTAAGTAAAACAAGGAAAAAAAACTTTTTCCATTAGTTTTTCATCAGAACATTTCTTCGAAGTTCTTCGTCCGACAAGAGACGTAACTAAAGGAACATGTCTTATCATTTCCTGTTTTATTTGGTATGACTAGAAAAGCGTGAAAACTGGACTGATAAATCTTTTTTATTTATTTATTTATTATTTTTTTAAACACTGTTTCTTTTTTCGCAACGTATAAACGATCTTTATTTGTTTTTACAGAGGAGCTACTTCAAATCCAAAAATCACGTTCACCGTGTTTCAGATTACACTGTCATACATGCTCAGCTCGATTATGAACAGTTTACCTTCATACCGATTCCATACATAACACTATTTCAGAATGTTCACGTGAGCGAGTATATGTATGTATATACATACATATGTTCAGATAAACATACATATGTACATATATATACATACACATGCGTATGTATGTATCTGTGTATGTATATGTTCATAATGAAAATATCTAAATCTTGTAGTGCTACGCATTTCATTATTGTATTTGAAATACATTTGTTACTATGATACATAATTGCACACACACGCACAAGAACACACACACACATACACATACACACACACACATACATATATATATATATATATATATATATGTGTGTGTGTGTGTGTGTGTGTGTAAAGACTAAACACTTTGCATTTTTATATTCTAGTCTTATACCCAGGTCATTAGTGACTTAAAGTGTTAATATATGAGTTGTATAACGTATATTCCCTATATCTTTGTTACTATTGCATATAATTATATATATATATATATATATGTGTGTGTGTGTGTGTGTGTGTGTGTGTGTGTGTGTGTTATATATGATTGATAAATGGGTATGTGCGTATATATTTTATAATTGGCTTAGAGTCGAAATAAAACATCCCTCGAATTCAAGTGTTGTCAGAGAAGGAAAAACCCGATAATAGGGAATTACAACATTGTCATATTGACCGATGAATTACAACATATCTTATACATTCAAGCATTCAATTGTTATGAACTGGAATTTCTTTTATTACCAAAAATATAACATAAGTACTCATTTTTTAAAAATGAGTACTTATTTTAGAATTCAAAAATTTATAATATTTTTAATAAGTAAAAAAAAATTAAACCCTGCTTCACAAGAATAATAGAATAAAAATAAAAATACGAATGTATTACAAGTTAAAAATTTGAATATGTGTTTTTTTAAGTATTTACGTATACTCGATAAAAGTATTTACTATAAAAAAGGTGAAGGTTTTATGAATATTTCTATAACAAATGTCTTTAAAAGATAACATTTTTTTCTACTTTAAATTTGTAAGAAAAATTAAAATTAACCTTTTATTTTGAATAGGATATTTCTTCAATTCAAGTGATTTTACAATATTTTATATTCAATACAAGAAAATAAAGATTTATCCACTTAAAAGTATCCTCTTTGATGATACTTTTAAGTGATCCTAAAGAGAAATATAGTATACAAAGTGTATATTTCTATTCACCAGGTTTTATATTACTGTTTAAAGGAAGTGCTTATTTCATTCTCTGCATTCTTAAAGTAAAAGAAAAATAATGAACACATTTGAGCTCTCGTGAAATATAAAAGCTTGTAGTTTAAAAGAATACAATATTTTGTATGTAGAGAAATTTTGTTTTCTTCAATAATATTTTGGATTTTATAAATTCAAGATTTTTTTGCTTTTCTTCGTTGAAAATGGTTCACTCCTCTGAATAATAATCAGACATTGTTTTTCCAATATAATGCATTTTACCACATCTAATATTGAAAATCCCATCACATCGTGTAAGTGAGTGAACAGAAATTTTTTCGGAACATGATTGAGTAAGGATAGTCTATTTCAGACGTAAGGTAAAGGCAGCTGAAAGTAAACAACAGAAAGATTGGAAAAAACAACCGCGGTAGCTCAGTCGGCAAAGGCATCTCGTAACTGAAAGGTTGCAGGCTCGAAACCCGAGATGGCCTAAGAGCCACCATGTTCGTAAAAGGCGAATGGAGAACGTAAAATATTTTCTTGGTCACAATGTCCTCCATGTTCCCAATCAATACCTCTGGGGATGGCAGTCCAAGTCTATGGGTCTTCTGCTTGGTCCCTGCTTCAAAATGACGAGGACCCACTTGAGCATAAGTCGTACTTTCCCCCATAAGGTGCTCGTTGAAACGAAAGGTGCACCCTTTTGCCTTAAATCGAGTAGCCTCCGGTTCATATCGTATTTGGTTTGACCAAGTGGCATAAGACAACAACAACAAAGGAGTAAGAAAATTGGGAAAGCACAAAACACAATACAAGAAGAAGTTTCATGTTGCAAAAGGTAAAATTTGGACCTAAAAGAGTACAATTTTAAAATGTTAAATGCAAATTCAAAGCCGGATCACAAATTAAGGAGAAAAAATATTAGGATAAGATTTTCTCCAATTAGATCTCGTAACGTTTAAACAAACATTATACGTATATATATATATATATATATATATATATATATATATATATATATATATATATATATATATATATATATATATATATATATATATATATATATATATATATATATATATATATATATATATATATATATATATATGTATATATATATATATGTATATATATATATATATATATATATATATGTATATATATATATATATATATATATATATATATATATATATATATATATATATATATATATATATATATATATATATATATATATATGTATATATATATATATATATATATATATATATATATATATATATATATATATATATATATATATATATATATATATATATATATATTTATATATATGCGTGTGTGTATGGTGCGTATAAAGAGAGAGAGTGAGATTTTTAGATGATATTTTTCTTAACCCAGGAAGAGATGTTAGTGTGCTAACAACTGAAACGAAGTTTTACTAAAATATAGTAACTCATACTCCAATATTTGCATATTCCATTGGTCGATCTTGGATATTCAACGTTGGGTTAGGTTTAGAAAGAATATAGAAGTATGACTGAATCTATATTTAAATAAATACTCAAATAAAATTTACTAAGCTCTTAGTTAAAATGCAGAGTAATTTACATTTTTAAGATATTAACTATAATTTTAACATTTTCAGAAATAGCTAAATTTCAAAAAAAAGAAGACGCTAAATAAATAAAAAAATATAAATAGTTATTCAAACGATTATCTTTTTGTGGATAAAATATATTATAAAAACATCGAATATATCTTCTAAGTATTTTTCTATAAGATATAAATCACAAGTTTATGCGTTCTCGTATGTTTTTTTTTTTAACGTTGTAATTTGTTTTGCGTAAAATGTTACAACGTTACGTTTACGTTACAATGTTACGTTTGAAACAACTAAAAAATACTCTACTTTTAACAGATTATTTTTAGAGATTACAAAAAAATAGTTTGAAAAATATTAACGCGATCATACTGGCGGTGTAGAAGTTATGAAATCATGGAAAGATTAACGCAATGCATATGACTCTACAACATATGATATTTCTCTATATCTAAAGAACACACACTCGCCTAGCATAACAGTGATTAATATAGCATGATTTTATATACACGTACTAGACACAGAAAATTAAATATATTAAAACCTGAGCTAACTACTTGAATATAAAATAACTTGTTTGGGAGTACACGGATATAACCATTTGAAAACAAAATATGGATAGCATTATTATTCAAAAGGAACAGCTTTCAATTGCTTGTAAAAGACTTTTTTGGTGTTTCTTTGAGAATTATCATTAAAAATCTATGCAAAATGGCTAAAGATGAAATGAGTGGGGAATCCTCTAAAAGAGACAACCCTAACGCAGCCACATTTCTAAACGACAATGTTGAAAGAGAAAAAGAGAAATATACTAAAATATGACGCACATTCTATCTAAATAACAAGAAATGATTTTTATTTATGAGGTAATCTTCACAGGAATCCTCTGAAGAAGACAAGCAAAGGTGAGAAATACTTAATTTAGACAGACTCAAAGAATTTTAAATGACATTATGGTTCTTGCAGGAATTCGATGTTAGCGTCTAAACACAGAAATAAATATTTTAGTAAATTTAGTGATTTAGTTTTTATTATATGGTGTAGGATTGTAGAAAAAATTTAAACTCAATGCTTAGAAGTAAACAGACCTTTGAATGTAAGCAAGTTTTCTATAATACAAGATTCTTCCACAAGTTAACACAGAAGTCAGTAATTGCATCAGGAACATTTTAACACATCCCCAATACAATAATAGCTTAAGTTATCTGTTCGGCTGTCCTCGAATTTATGAAGCGGTTGTACATACAGGAATGGATACAGGCATGCATATTGGATTTTTTATGAGTTAGGGTTAGAAAAATTCAAAGCGAGTTCGAAATCCACCCCATCACCTCTTTTCGAGCGTTTAATGCTATTATTTCAAGCCTTATTCTGCTTTTTATTCTATACTAAATTCATTCTTGATAGAATGGCGAGGGCAGACCTTAATGTTTAAAGTTCTGGACTGTTTTTACGAGACCTTTATATACTTTAATTAGTTCCTTCACTATGTGTAGGTGTTACACTTTTGGTAGAGTGTCTGCTCTTTTGATTGTAGTACTTGTTGAAACAAAGCCTCTTTAACAATAAATATCTCTAATAGAAAAACAAAGTTCCAACATTAAGGAAATAACCTAGGAATGTCTACCCGACATTACATGCAGGTTCAATTCTAAAAAATCTACCATAACACAAAACATATCATATAAGCTTCTCATTTCGCTCATATCAAACAGATGAGTACCAGAAAAATAAACAATGTAAGCGTGCTTACCTGGGTAGTAATGCTGGAATAGGAGATCCAAAATGACAGCCATGGGACCTTTAATCTACACCTAAACTTAAATATATAACGCAAAACTAGGGCTTTTTATATTTTATTCCACACAAAAACAGACATATTTGCAGGGGACTTAGCACTTTTCCCCGTTAGACAAAGAACACACATAGACCACACAAAAACAGAACGCACAACAACTTACATAACTGAGAACTAACTAAAAATCAAAAAACAACATTCCATAGAACATCTGTTCCTCTTTTTTCCTTAGAACACCTGGCGCCATCTCTTGGCACTATAGTCAACTAACGTCAATTACGCAACACTCCCACCTTTGATTTTCAGGTAGAAAATCAAAAACATCAAGTCATGTTACTCTGGATGCAGGAACACACTTCTAGTGGATAGAGTTTACGTACAGGTCGGAGCAACTGTCCATTCTTTGTTCGTAGTTTGACGACTCTCACCCGGCCGTCTCTACTGGGACAAAGTTCTTCTATCCGTGCTATTGGCCAGCTTATTCTTTTAGCTTTTTCACAACCGATAAGCACAATATCTCCCATTTTTAGCTCACAATTATTTTTATTGTGCCTTTGAACGAACTGTACCAGATACTTTTTACGGAAGCGACTACGGAGTTGCTCTCGTAATTCTCGACAGTATCGCTGGCGTAGGAGAAGCTTGTTGGTATCTAACACTTCCTGGGAAACTACTTTGTCACAATTTATCTTTCTTAAAGCTGCTGACGTACCAACAAAATTAGTACCATTGTCGGTATATATAGTCGACGGTCTACCTCTCCTAGTTGCAAAGCGGCGAAATGCCTGAATAAAGTTTTTTGTACTAGTCGACGTCACCAGTTCTAGATGCACACATCTGAACACTGCGTATGTAAACAAGACTACCCAGGTTTTACCTTTGTTTTCGAGAATCAGACCTTTAATAGAGTTTCCTTTTTCTGTGAAACTCTCCATCTGAATGAGCGATAGAAGCATAAACTTTGATTCCTGCAACTCATTTCTAAGCTCAGAGAAAACTGAAGATTCATTCCATTTAATTTCAAACTTTGGCCATTGGTCACTATAATGTTTTAACCAATCTGGCCCATTCCACCAACCTGATTCATAAAACTGAAAAGGAGAACAGCCACGAGATGGCAAATCAGCTGGATTTGCATATCCTGGAACATGTGACCACTGATCTGCTTTGGTGAAAGCGCAAATTTCTTTGACGCGGTTACCCACAAATGTTCCCCAAGAGTCATTGTTTCGAATCCAAAATAAAGCTGTGGTGGAATCAGTCCAAAAATATTTCGGTATGTCTTCCAATGACAGTGCCTTTGTGACATATTGAGAAAGACGTACACCCAAGACGCACCCCATTAATTCTAATCTTGGAATGGTCATTCCATTTAAGGGTGCAACCCTCGATTTGGCAGCAATGAAACTAACTAATATTTCACCGTTGTCTTCACATCTCAGGAAGATTACAGTAGCGTAGGCATGTTGGCTAGCATCGCAAAATATATGCAAGGACCAGCTAGCCTTATCTCCAAACCCTACGCGGCGCTTAATTCTTAACTCACTCAAAATTGATAATTTACTATACCACTTTGAAAATTTAGAAATTATATCCTCTGGTAAAGGAGTATCCCACTCAGTTTTTATCGACCAAATTTCCTGTAATAGCAATTTTGCGGGCAATAAAACAGGCGTTAAAAAACCCAAAGGATCAAAAACTGTTTGCGTTAGGGATAAAACCTCTCTTTTAGTTAAATCTTTTGAAATCGAATCGGTTTTAACTTGAATATACAGGGTATCCTCTTTTCTATCCCACAAAACCCCTAAAACTGATATAGGATCATCTAATTTGGTTTCTGGGCTTAAAACACTCGAATTTAATTCTAGATTAGTTTTCACTGGACCATAGGTCCACATGCGTAAATCCATTGCAGCTTCAGCTAAAATTTTACTAGAAAGATTCCTAAATTCGACAAGTTCCTCTTCATTATCTACAGACGTTACACAATTATCTATGTAGAAAGATCTATCTAATTTATGGGCAATATGACTCTGTTCTTTTGGTACTTGTGACAGATGGAATGAAATGACTGCTCCTAATAAGAAAGGACTCGACGTTACTCCGAAAACTACTCTAGTATGGCGGAGGACCTTTACAACATTCTCTTTCTCCCACCATAGGAATCTTAGAAAATCTCTATCTTCTTTTCTTAATTCTATCTGTAAAAATGCACGCCTAATGTCAAAAGTAACTCCAATGCATTTTTCCCTAAATCTCAATAATATCGAAGGAATTTCCTCTATCATATTCGGTCCTTTGACCAAACAGTCATTAAGGGAAGGCGATCTACCAACTTTGCATGATGCATCAAAAACAGGCCGAATCTTGGTTGTGACACTATCCGGTTTAAACACTGGGCGATGCGGTAAATAATGTCCCTTAAAATTCAATTCATTATCTGGCACCACTTCAATGATACCTTCCTCCTCCCATTCTTTAAAGACTTTATGATATTCCTCATATTTCTGCAGAGATTTTAGTTTTCGGGTAACACTGAACAATCTTTTCTCGGCTACATGGCGATTTGAGGGTAATTCTCTATTAACTCCTAACCAGGGTAATCCTACACAATAACGACCATTTGCTTTTCTTGTTAGGGAGTTTAAAAATTCTTCATGTGCAAGTTGTTCCTCGGCCGCTTTCGATAAATTCTGCTGAGGATCTAATATCCCAATGGTCTCTAAATTCCAAAGATCTGAAATTTTAAAGTCTTTACTCGCTACACTAGCACATAATGTTGACACGTTTTGATCACTACTTTTATCAAAGTCCTCATAAGCGCCACAAACGGCCCAACCTAATTTTGTATGCACTGCTGTTAAACCCCCCTTTAACTGCTTGACTTTTCCTGTAAGAATTTTACCATAAATATCACTGCCTATGAGCATTTCAATCTTGGAACACCCGGTTCCCATATCAGATAGCCAAATTTTATTTCGTTTTAACTCTTTCAATATCGGACCCTTAGCAACCCGCGGTATATCCCCACATATTACATTTTGATCCAAAAACTCAAATTCTATCTCGGAATAATTTCGCGGACCAGTTGAACATAATCTTAGCCGATATTTATTATGTAACTTGGGTTCGGTTCTCGAACCTCCGAATAAAGCAAGAGCAACATTTTCTTTAGAAATAACTGGCAATCCCATTTCTAAAGCTAAGGATTCTAAAATATAAGATTTCTGGGAGCCGCAGTCTAAGAGCACTCTAATATCCTTTTGCATTTTGGCACTGGAAACTCTAACCCACAAAGTCATAAGAGCTACTTCTGATGTACAAGTTTGCCCAGCAGTACCTGTATGTATAGTATCTACCACTGTTTTATCGATTGGGACCTCATTTTTGCTTCTTATATCTGGACACAAAAGAATTACATGTGCTTTACCGCAGGAAAAACACCTAATAAACTGTTTACAATATCTTGAAACGTGGTTAGGCTCTAAACACTTAAGACAACATCTTTTCTCTTTAATTTTCGAAATTCTCTCATCAAGTGATAAGGAACGTGCTTCATAACAATTTTTACTTTCATGCATTTTATTACAAAAAATACAAGCATGATCTTTAGTTGTAAGGAAACCCGCGGCAGTAGGGACATTCTTTTGTTTGTTAAATCTAAATTTACCTTTAACTTCACCCCTTGATTTATCATGACAATCCTCATTACGATTACTATCATCGAATCCACTACGAGCTAATTTTAATCTTTCCTCACCTTCTACCTCAGACTTCAAAAATTTCATTAAACTAGTGAGGCGGGAAAGATCACTTCCTTCTGGCTGATTAAAATGAGAACTCCTCTGCCAAGCCCTTAAAACATCTTCAGCTAGACACGATTCCACCATTGGATACAGCCATGCCGTATTTTCATTCGATTTTAAGCCCAAAGATTCTAAGGCTCTTAAATGAGCTTCGATTTTGTCATACAGTTTATCAAGTGGTAACTTATCTCTGTTATCTGCTTTCACATTGGAAATAATTAATTTAATTAGTTCCCTAACATACACTTCGATTAAAAGTTCAGAATTCCCAAAACGTTCGGTCAACGCAGAAACTGCACTTTCATAATTTTCTGACGTTACTGGATAACTATCAATAAATTCCCTAGCACGCGATCCTACCTTCATACATTGAATTAAATAAGAAAATTTATCACTTTCATACAAATCAGTGTCATTATGTATCTTTTCGAATTGTGACCAAAACGGAAGCCAATTAATTAATTGTCCATCAAATTTCTTCAGTTCTATTTTCGGAAGTTTTTATTGTTTAACTTTATTACAACTACTAGAGCCATCGCACGACTTAGAATCTACGTTTATTCCATCTAATACTTGTAATTTTTCATTAATCTGACGGCTCAGTGTAATAAATTCATCTGAATAAACTTCGCGATTTTCGATTTCTTCATTTATATCAGCTTCAGTGGTGTTCTCTTCTTCAGATAGTAAATTGAGAATCTGTTCATCTACATTTTGTAATTCTAAATTAACTTTCTCTAATTTAATTTGCTTATCCCGCAGCAAATCTGCTGAAAAATCTTTTTTGCCTAGTTCCGCTTTCAAAACATTAGCCGTTTTCGTAAAAGAACTCCGCAAACCAGTTCTTTTAAGTTTTAAAGGCTTTAACGATTCCATAATTTCAAAAATTCACCTTTATACACTTCTTAAACCTTAACTAAAGAAAAGCACAAGACAGTTTCGATTTCAGACTAAAGTAATAAAGAACTACAAAAAAATACTAAACTATCCTGTCGCGGACGCCACTTAATGTTGGAACAAAGCCTCTTTAACAATAAATATCTCCAACAGAAAAACAAAGTTCCAACATTAAGGAAATAACCTAGGAATGTCTACCCGACATTACATGCAGGTTCAATTCTAAAAAATCTACCATAACACAAAACATATCATATAAGCTTCTCATTTCGCTCATATCAAACAGATGAGTACCAGAAAAATAAACAATGTAAGCGTGCTTACCTGGGTAGTAATGCTGGAATAGGAGATCCAAAATGACAGCCATGGGACCTTTAATCTACACCTAAACTTAAATATATAACGCAAAACTAGGGCTTTTTATATTTTATTCCACACAAAAACAGACATATTTGCAGGGGACTTAGCACTTTTCCCCGTTAGACAAAGAACACACATAGACCACACAGAAAACAGAACTCACAACAACTTACATAACTGAGAACTAACTAAAAATCAAAAAAGAACATTCCATAGAACATCTGTTCCTCTTTTTTCCTTAGAACACCTGGCGCCATCTCTTGGCACTATAGTCAACTAACGTCAATTACGCAACACTCCTGGTCGGGTTGACGGTTCTGTCCCTAACGCAGCAAAATTTTTCTAAATGTAAAATTAATTTAATATTTTCTGCTTTTCGTTTAAATTCTTATTCCTAAAGTCATTTTATTGTTTTAAAATAATTGTTTACTAATTTTTCAACTTTCTATTATTATTATTATCATTATTATTTTATTACATTTACGTACTGTTGTACCCTAGGCACATAAACATTTCATCTTTTGTATCCTTAAGCTATCTTCTCGTAATTTAATAACAGCCTAAGTTATCTGTCCTTCTGTCCTCGAATTTGTGAAGCGATTGGACCTGGAATAGATAGAGCATCCATATTGGATTTTTGATGAGTTAGGGTTAGCAAAATTCAAAGCGAGTAAAGTTTATCTTTTCCTAAACTATCGATCCGATTCTAAAATAAATTGGTATGAATAAGCTTCGTATCAAAGCGAAAAATTCTGCCATTTTTAAAAAGTTCAAAATCCCCATCGTCCCCCTTTTAATGCCATTATATCAAGCCCCATTTTAAGTGCGATTAAATTTATAAATTTATCACATAAATAGGTAAAAATAACAATTTTTTTCTAGCATTATGACGTCATTCCTTTAACCATCTCATTTAAGCATTTATTTTAGATTATTTAAATATCTTCTGCATTATTTCCATACATTCTATCACTAAATTTATATATTGCGTGAATAATTTTCTTTTATATTTGGCTTAAATAATAAATTAGGTACATACGTGATAATTTTAATCGAATTTTTTTGTTGAAAGATAATTCTCAGTCAAAAAACAAACCATTTTTTTAACCTATCTCATAGGGTACTTTACAATTCTGTAAAATTAAACATTTTAATGATCCCTTCATATGACGGGCTATATGCTAGTTAAGAAACAATTTTATTGAGACATTATTTAATATATATTTAAATTTTATGCAATATCGGTAAAAGTTGAGTTTTAAAGATAGAAAATTGTCACCTTTAGCAATTTATGGAAAATAAAATTTAATACTGTGTTAAAGATATTCTCTTACTCTGTCTTTTAAACTATTCTTATCAGTTTTCCTAGGAGCCCAGTTTCGAGCTATCAGTGATTTATATAGTTTTGGGGTGCAATTTGTCTTCTTTTTTTCTCAAGCGTTTGTCCCACATGTGCTTAGAGGGTTTATACTCTCGTTACCTCATTTATTCCCCGTGTCCAGAAAGTATATATCCTTTTCAATCTGTCTTATTTTTTCTCCCATTTTCCCATTTTTTTTTCTGTTCTTATACTACACTTTAGGACCACTAGTATATATTCTACGCTCGATTCTACAATTTGAAGAAGTTATGTTTGTGTTTCTCATGTAAATGTAGTTCTGTGCAATTCCTAGAAAACATTTCGGTATTTTTTACGATTGTTTAAAATTTGCCTTAGTACAAAAATTTACCTAATATAAAATACAAGGATTTTTTAACATTGTGAAGTTTCAAGATTTTTTACAGATATTTCAAAACTCAAATTCTTAATACAATAATTTTTTCCTAGAAATTATTTCTAATGCCATTGAATAAAATTAATTATGCTTTTTATTACTTTCATATAGTTTTTAAAAATTATTTTACAAATTATCTTTTTGTATATGCGATTGAATTTTAGCTAGCAATAGCAATCAAATTTGGTAATAGAATAAATTGTAGTTATATAAAAATAAATAATTTATGAAGTGACATAAATATTAAATTTTAAAAATATCCTTCTAGTTTCTATAATTCATTTTACAAATTATCATTTTGTATATGCGATTGAATTTTAGCTAGCAATAGCAATCAACTTTGGTAATAGAATAAACTGTAGTTATATAAAAATAAATAATTTATGAAGGGACATAAATATTAAATTTTCAAAATATCCTTCTAGTTTCTATAAAATGCAACAGGGGATCTCTTTACGGTAGACTTCAACCTTCCTAACCAAAAATTATTCCATTTATATAATTGTGAATTTTATTTATCATATACATGCAAACACACACAGAAATGTTTCTAAAGTTATTTACATTAAAAATGTCTAAAATACTACAAAATATTGTTTAATTCAAAATCAGAACTGTATTTGCAGCTGCAAAACAATTTTAGTTATTTACTTTATAAGAAACGAAGGTATTGAAATCATTAATTAACAAGGAATTATGCATACAAATTGTATAAATGATAAAACAGCTTAAACATCCACTTTATGTATCATCATTATGCAAATATTTGTGGTTTCTGCTGGTATCTGTAGAAATAATGTTAAAATATTCCTAACATAAGCAAAGAAATGATAAACTAAATATTTATCTGTTATATGTACATATATATATTGTAATAAATAGTTATAAACTAACGTAAAATAATTTACAGGAATCTAGTCTCCAGTTACAAGTTCTATTAAAGCTTGTGGCTACATGCTTGTAGATCCAACATTTTTTTTTCATTTTGCTTGAAGTTAAATATTTTCTCTTCACAAGTTATTTGAAAAGTGTAAAAAACAAACAGGGTTTTTTATAAGACGTGATGTACGTAGTCACATTTAAGGCACGCCTAAGCAAACATAGCGATATTTAAATTTTTAATTTCTTCTTGGAGTTTTCATTAATCATGCATGCTTTTCTATCGATTAGTTTAGACTGTGTTTTAGCCTGTATTTGTGAATATAATTAGGAAGGGTAATACTAGATCAGAAGCAAAAGTATTCAGAAAAGTAAATAACAATTTTATATCTTTCAGAACTATTGTTGCTTCTAAAACTTTATGAGAAAATGAAATTAATACATTATTGTAAAAAGTGCAAGTTACATTTAGTTATATTTTTATATACTTTTAAAATAACAAATTAGGATCTTTTGGTAAAACGTAGAAAATCCTTAGATATATGATAGATATATGTATATATGTATATATACATATATATATATATATATATATATATATATATATATATATATATATATATATATATATATATATATATATATATATATATATATATATATATATATATATATATATATATATATACATATGTATATATATATATATGTGTGTGTGTGTGTGTGTGTGTAGAAATATATGTATAAATGTATGAATGACAAGTGTATTAATATAGATATATGGCTGTTATTTGGTTAGAGATGACGCAAATACAAACCGAAGTAGCAGAAATAACTGCAGTTTCACGAATTGTGATTTACAGCACCTGAAACTGTATTTTTGGGACTGGAAATGCAGGCCGAAGTCCAAGGCAAGGCTGTTGACAACAATGCCCAAAGGATATCAATATTTAACGCTGGGGACTCAGAAACACTGAAAGTGAATGCACCCTTCTTCAACAATACTGTCGGAGAGCCACTCACACTAAAATTTCGACTCAATCTGTCCGAAACCAGCTCTACGATCTAGGTCTGCATGCTCGTCGACCAATAGTATGCGTTACGTGAAGAGCAAGAATACGTCTTGTTCTCGCGGAGTGGACAACAAAGAATTTGGACTGGAGGAGTAATGAATGGTGCAATTTTCTTTTCTATAGCGATTTTTACTTTTCTGTTCATCCTGAGTTGGTATATTTTCATCAGGAGGAAGCGTTTCTCTAGAAACAAGTCTTCTGTCGGGCACAGACGTGTCGGATTCGGAGATGGAGAATGATGATTTATGCTGGTACCTCCATTTTTTGGCGCATAGTTCTCCACATCATTCAAAATTCAGCTCAAACCGCTCGGCGATATAGAGATGAGAACATCAGAGCTTACGCTGAATCAAATGGGGATGGCTTCATGATAATGGACAACAAATTCAAGCTACATCGTTTTAACTTTGTGAATGATTTCCTTTTCAAGGAAAGAATGAAATGAATGGAATAGCCAGGTTACTCTGCGAACTTTAAACCAATACAGCATTTTTGTGATGTGCTAGGTAGACGACTTCATGTACATCCCACACAAAATCTCTAAGAATTGGAAATTTCTCCTCTGAGCTCTTTCCAATTCCAACTCTTCCAGAACACTCTTGTCCGCTTCAAGAATTGTCCCACTTTTCCAATACAAAATTAGGACAAGATACCTCAGCTCTTCGTTATTATCTTCATTAACTCCATACGTCAGAATTTATCAATGAGGCTGGACATCTGGAAAAACCATACCCCTTACTAAAAAGATTATTCTTCAAAGAAATTTATTTTATTATTAATTTTCTTCATAAGCATAATTTGTGCAATTTTATTTTTTCATATAAATTCTCAATAAATGGTAGTTTTTTTTTACAGACGTAATTGTTTAATATCAACTACTACGTCTGTCGATCATGTATCAATCATCTAAACAGTTCCGACTCACAACTTCAATATTCTTAAATTGTTTGAGTAGTGTAAATATATTCAATATTTTCATTTTGGTCACTTATGCGAAAGCTTTTGATAGCATCTAATTTTTATTAGAAGGTCTATAAGTTATCTTGAAAAATAATAATGGTTATTTTATAAGTATATTTTATGGAAAATACTTTAGTTGCGTTTAGGATAAACTTTTATTGAATTACATGTGTACAATAATTAAATAAGTATATATATTAATCGACATTTCATCAATGATATAACACTATACATGTTTCTGATATACTTCAGGTATAACTGTTTCCAAAGAGAATTGCTACTAGCAATAAAAGAGTCTGCGTCGACAGAGAAGAAAAGCAATCGCCCAGTAAATAGACAAATGCTCTCCGCTGAGACGAATAAAATAATCTGAGTAAACGAAACAACAAAATTGAGCTGCTGGAACTTACCTGATACGGATAAAGTTACGTTGGAAACCCCAAATCTGATTTGGAGATATTATAAATGTAACATATTTTGCATTTATGTATCATAATAAAGCTATGCAAGTAAAAAGTGGTGTAAATATGCGAAAGTATCAATAAATACTAATAAAGTTTAGGAAGATATTCGTAAATACACACATAACCATATTATACAAATACATGTCTTAAAGTTTGGATTTTATTCAAAAATCTAGTATTTATTTGATTCAGTACTGATATAATTTAGCTACGTGCATACATATATGTGTATGTGTGTGTGTGGTGCACTATTTCACAAAAGATTTAAACAGAATAATGAGTCAGTTCACCAGTTGTCCATTTCCAATTTATTTGTAATGAAACAACAGTATAATAATATGTGGCATCTGAACTAAAATATATTTAACAAAAATGGTGGGTGCCAAATAAGAATTAATCATCCTCTTCAAATATTATTGTTTTTGCATCAGCGTCCAGTACAATTCTATAGCTTAGATCAGTCCCTCTCAGTCGCGTACTTGGGCTTACACAACACTCAACGTTTACATTGGTTATAATACTTTACAAGTGGACAAAATGTGGCAAAATATGTGTAGGTATATATGTACATATGTGTTTATGTGTAACGGACGATTTTTCCTCTTGCCTGATATTAGCTCTTATTATTATTAATTTCCAGGGCTTACTGGGCAATGAGAAGACCTATGTATCTTTTAGAGTTATTTTCAATTGTGGCTCCATTCCATTAAAGAAGCAAGTCCAACGTGGAACTTCAACTTTATTTTAGACTAAGGAAAATGCACGTCTTTTCCAGACCAGCAATCAGTATTGAAGGATTCACAAAAACACACTTTCATTACGGGTTTCGCTCAACAGCGAGAGATCAAGCTGAAATATTCCCATTAGACTAGCAAATTAGTCGGCGTTAAGCAGCAACGTAGACTACGAAAAAGTGAACTATTCACCAGGGAGAGTAGGGAGATCTGGAAAATGTGGAAAGTGAACAGAAAATTAGTATTTATTCTATCACAAGTTTTGAGAGACGGGTAAAAATAATTTTAAGTCAGCGAAAACTCCTTTTAATTCTGGGATTTTGTAGCTGGGAAAATAGGTATAAAAGAGGAAAAAGGAGAATTTTAGATGGAATTTTTGGGTGTAATAATTTTGATATAATATTATATTATATATATAATGGCTTAGAAGACAAAGTATTTTTGTAGAAATTTTAGAATTATTTGATTTGCTTATTCTAGACTCAGCAACGTTCCATAAAGTTACCACATTACAAGTTATTAATGCAACAGAGAACAAATCAGAATACATAGTCCTTACTGAGAGATAAGTATTATTTTCTCATAGTAGAAATATAATTGAATTAACATATAATTGCACGATTGTTAATTTAACACAATTATTTGATTTTAAACTCAAATTAATTGTTAGTTATTATTTGGTATTTCTATCCCTAACATACATCCTTTGTTGATATTTATAAGTTCTCTTTTATCCTCTAAATTCTATTAGCCATTTGGCGAGAGCCAAATTGACATGCCAAATTTTGAGCAAGTCAACAGTATTAACATAATCTTAATTTAACTTTTCGATGCATGTGCGGGCGTCCACCTCGTGACAGTTAAATTCACACATTATTGGCTAATTTATCCCTCTTACCTTTTTCCGTTTGTAATATAATTTTTAGATGTCAGAGGACTGAAGAGCAACGAACAAATAAAGCGTATAACTTTTATAAATATCGAAATGGTTTTTGGATTCAACAAACTTTTACATGCTGTATGATCAATAAGTTATAAATCTTAACTGGGACTGTTCCAATTTGCATAAAATGAAAACCCTTTGTTTAAAATTATCTTCAAACTTGTAAGAAGTTTGTTTTTATTCGAAGTTGCTTTACCTGTAATTATTAGATTTAGTTTTTTCATTAAATTCTGTTACCGTATCATTTTTTCAGACTGCACGTGCAACAGCACAAAACGCTAAATCTGGTTAGTTAGCAATTGAATTTCCAGCTACAGGATAAGAAAACCTGGTTCAAACAGAATATCAATTTAAACTACTTATGTTTAATTAGAAATATATTTTTATAAACTGTCATATGTTGGCTGATTTTTAGTTTAATCTCATTATTGGAAATTTTTTATTTCTTCTTTTAAATTAGTGCTTGGTTAAAAGAAAATGATCAAGTTATGATATAACTCAACCAAATAGTAGAATCTATTACTGTTCTAGAGACGTATACAGCTGAAGAACTTCAGCCATTGAAACAGTTTACATGGCTTGGTGTCAAAATGACATCCACGGGCGTTCTAATGTTAAAAAACTTTATATTAAAGTTGTCCTCAACAGTTCTCTTAAATATACAAACGGCATCCTTTGAATTTCGAAATTATTTTAGTTTGAACAAAATTTTCCACGCTGTATGGTAACTAACTGATTAGAATTAGTCGACTTATAGTCGATTCCGCTTAATGTGATCAGTTTGGGACACCGTGATTGTAACAATAACCGATTGATAACGATATGCAAAATTGGATAAATTCCCCCCCCCCTTTAATTCACACCAAACCAAAGTCTTAGAGACTTTTCTATTGCTCATCTTTACCAGCTCTATTACGTTTGCACTCCGTATTTTAATTTTGTTTATCTTTTCTAGTAAGTTCATCACGATTTTTCCAAATTTGGGACAATAGAGGCTGTGAAATGTTTAACTGTGGTGCAGTATTTCGCTGACTCATTTTTGGTAACCTGTCATAATGACTCATTTTTAGCAACCTGTCATAACGATTTAAAATTTCCATCTTTTGTTTTAGTGTTAAATCATTTCGTTTTCTGGCTTCCACATCGACAAGCTGCATGTCAGCGAGCAAAGCATGAAATGTTAATACGCTCCTTCTCAGTTCCGGTAAGAATGTGTTGCCTTCTGCTTATCTGACAACCATTGACCACCAGCAGGGTGTGCGTAGTTCTGAAAAATTCGTGGAGCATGTACCCCACTCCTTTGTTCATTCCCCATTTCCCTAGGTAGAAGAGGGAAATTCTCAGAAATTCAAACAGCGAAGGGTAAGAAAAGAATGAGTTCCTTCTGAATGCATTGTAAATAGTCCTTTACCAGTTAAAATCATGCTCGAAAACTGATAACATTAACCGATGTAACGATCACCTAAAGCGATAAATTTAACATGCAAATGAATAGAGAAAATTGGGACCAGGTGATTTCGATAACAAAAAACGATTGATAACATTAACCGCTATCACATTAACCGGAGTCCACTGTAACTAATATTTCAAATACGTATTGTGGTGTGGTCAGTGAAAATAATTGCACTTAAACTTCACCAAGTTTTGGAGAATTGTGATTGGTCTCCAGGAGGCGATTCAGGACCATCCTTCCAGTCCCGGTCCTTCTGGGCAGAGCTGGGAAAGGACGCATTGTAAAAAGGACAATGGAACAACGAACGCATCAGCACAGGATAATGGAAAAAAAAGTATATATGCCTGAGAAGAAGAAGAAAGAAGGAAAATGCTCTTGGACTTCTTTTTTTTAAAGGTGTTATATAATATTATTTTATATATTTTTTATATTTTTGTCATTTGTTCTATATTTGAACATTGTAATATAGATCAGTGGTATTATACTATAATTAAAGACGGTATAAAGCAACTTTGGGGTTTTAATGACTTTGAAATAGCAACAGCAATGTACTACACCACAGCACGTATAAATTACAAAACCATTTATAATAAACTATATATAAGAAATAATTATAGTACGAAAAAATTTACTTGTCTTGGTGTCAAAAGAAAACCTACAGTTGTCCTAGAGTTAAAAATCTTCAAGTGCATAAAAATAAAATAGCAAAACATACTTACACCTCATACTCTTTATCCCTCCTCCCTTCTCATACTCTTTCTCTCATCTCTCATTATATCTGAAACATATTTGTTCAAATTTAAACAAATTTTAATATAAAATCTTTAATAAAACTTTATCTAATTCTTAGAATATCAGCCACAACATTTTATTTTTGCATTTATTTAATACCACTTACTGTGACAGATAAATAAAAATTGTTGCAAATAATTAAACTGTGAGGGAAAGACTACGCAAAACAAAAACGAATTACTTAAATTTACTTAAATTTACGTTTCTCTGCAATAAATACACTATACAAAAAGTATCTACATTTAAACTGAAATTATATTTAAGTCTTTGAATTTCGTGATAAAAAAGGAGGAACTTTATAACTATTCATGTATTTTAACTTGTATAAAAGAATTGTTTAAATAACTATTTAAGGTAATTATACAAACCATACCTATTAGTTAGAGAAATTCAAACTAATTTCTGTAGCAAATGTTGAAATGTTAGATGCAAATGTTAGAAATATTGATTGCAAATGAAGATGCAAATGAAGATGAAATAAAGATTGCAAATGTTAGAAATAATTGAAAACTATTTCATTTATTTCTAAAATGTAAAAAATTAGTTTCTATTAAAACTATTTATTTTCTAACTATTTTTAACTCAGCTCTCACAAGTATTTCACAACTATTCAATTACATTGAATCTCATTATGCCTTGTTCTTTTGAATAAGCAAAAAGAAAGGGTATTGATTTTTGATATTTAAATTACAAGAATAATTTCAGAACTTCCAAAGCAAAATTTATGCCGAAAGTAATCAGTTTCTCTTGTTTACTGTTTAACATTTTACAATGGAAAACAAAGAAAAACTATTTTCTTCCAAAAGTTTGCTTCAATTATTTCCATTATCATTTAAATATTTTCTCAATATCTTTAGGGTAAAATGTATATATTTTGAAGAAAAACAAAATTGTTTTATACCCTTAACTGTAATAAGTTTAGAAATACATGATTTCTTAATATATAATTTTTATTTCATAAATTAAGTTATACCTTCATAACAAACTAATTTAAATAAACTTCATTTCAAGTCTACATTTCGAATTAGTATTCTCTAATATTTAGTATAGAAAGAGCAGAGAGCTAATATTTATAAGGATAAGGGTATAAAACAAAATTGTTTTATATCCTTAACTGTAATAAGTTTAGAAGTACATGATTTCTTAAATTTTAATTTTTATTTCATAAATTAAGTTATACCTTCATAACAAACTAATTTAAAACTAATGCGTTTAAATAAACTTCATTTCAAGTCTACATTTCAAATTAGTATTCTCTAATATTTAGTATAGAAAGAGCAGAGAGCTAATATTTATAAGGATAAGGGTATAAAACAAAATTGTTTTATACCCTTAACTGTAATAAGTTTAGAAATACATGATTTCTTAATATATAATTTTTATTTCATAAATTGAGTTATACCTTCATAACAAACTAATTTAAAACAACTGCGTTTAAATAAACTTCATTTCAAGTCTACATTTCGAATTAGTATCCTCTAATATTTAGTATAGAACGAGCAGATAGCTAATATTTATAAGGATAAGCTTTAGTTATACAGTAAAAATAACCCAATATAACATCAGTGACGGCCAATATTTTTCTAGACATCTTAAAGAAACGAATGAAATTATTCAAACTCTAAATTAGAAAAAAAATTTAAATTTATTTTAAGTAATATTCAGTATAAAAATACATAAACACTTAAACTGATTTATAAAACACTCTACTTAATTTTTTACATTAAATTGTGGTTTCAAGAATCTCCTAGGTATGAATATTCATCCATATAAACATAATCTAGAATAGAAAAAGAGGATAGCCAAATCAAAATATCCTTATGGCCAATAACCAAACAAATATCAAGAAAGTGAAAGAAATATTCCAAACTCTAAATTTAAAAAACTAAAGTTTATTTAAAATAATATTTAGTAAAACAATAAACACTTTGTACCGAGGTACTTTCCCACGATGGTCTGTACGTGGTCTGTACAGCTGTGGGAGAAATTTCCTAGAGGAATTTAGGACTCCAGTTGTTCACGTCTCGTTTAGGGACCCCTGCAGAGAAGGTAAAGATCACGGAATGGCAGCGTAACGGTCAAGCTCGCATAGAGAAGTAACCGTGAGTTATGGGGGCAGGGGCTAAAAATGTCAACAACAAAAGGGGCTACTTTAATGAGCCCACCTGCACTCCCGAAGGAGGTGCAGATATGGGAAAATTTCATGAAACAAGCTATTGGCAAGGAAAAAAAAGGTGTTAAAACGAGGTGAGGAGTTGGGAAAGAGAGTTAAGAAAAGGAGTTGAAGTCGGGATTGGACATCAGAAGTGGGACTTCAAAAACCCCAAGCCCCGCTCACCAGCACCGACTCGTCCCGTGCGCCCGAATACCCGGACCAACACACCGCATGAGAAAAGCTTCTGCCCGATCCTCTGTACCAACTGAAGAACCGACGCATCGGGTGAGGAAAGCCACTGACTGCTCCCCTGTGCCTTTACTGGAGGTAAAATAAAATAATATTTACAACGGTCATTTAGGCCTCAGTTAGTAATTTAACCTTGGGATTAAGTAATAATGCATTATAAAGAGACTTGTAATAATTATAGTGTAAATATAAAACATAAATAATTGATTATTATGATATATGATAATCAAGAATCAATTTTTAAATGAATGTACAGAATAAATGTCTGAATCTCAATATAAAGTATTAAATTCTTACTGTGTTTCCCCTTTGTAAACGAACACTGGTGTTAAGGTTGTAAGTACATTACAACACACTTATTTAAAAACTAATTTATTATCTACTTCAATAATTTTTTTACATTAAAATGCCATTTAAAAAATCTTTTATGTATGAATATTTACTGATATAAATAGAATCTAGTACAGAAAAAGAGGATAGACTAATAAAAGTAACCTTAAGGCCAATAAAAAATGAATGAAATAAATTAAACAGTAAACTTAAAAAAACTATAACTTATATATAAAATATTCAGTAAATCAATAAATATCTATTTACAAAACTGATTTATAAACTTCTTCATTATTTTTTTTTACATTACACTGCTATTTATAGAATCGTTTACGAGTGAATATTCACTAATATAATTACAATCTAGTACAGAAAAAGAGGATAGGTTTTAAAAAATCTTCTTAGAGCCAATAACCAAACATAAATATCAAGAAAATAAAAAAATAATAATTCAAACTCTAAATTTTTTAAAGAAAATTAAAGTTTATTTAAAATAAAATTCACTAAAACAATAACAAACTGATTTATAAATTACTCGAACAATTCATTTTACATTAAACTACCATTTCAAGAATATTTTTCGAATGAGATTTCACTAATATAAATATAAAGAAGAGAGCTTAACAAAATATCGTGAGAGGTGTAACATAATGGAAATCTCAAGAGAGTGACGAAAAATATTACAGACTCTAGATTGAGAAAAAATCAAAGCATTTTTAAAATTCAGTAAAGAAATATATAAATAATAGTTAAACTGATTTATGAACTACTGCATTTAAATTTTTCAAAAGATGCATCAAATTAAACAAACATTTTAAGCATCTTATATTAATTAGTATTCAGTAGTATTTACATCTAAAGAAAAGCCTAATAAAAATATCTTCAGGATCGGTAACTAAATAGAAATATCAAGAGGATAAAATAAATTATTAGAACTCTAAAAAAATTACAAAACACTTAATTATAAAAAGTAATAAATGACTTTAAATATATGACTGCTGTACTAAATGAATCACTGATAGCCCTTAAAAATAGTTTGACAGTGCATTACCTTCGATTACCAAAACTGGTATAACCATAATTGATCCAAAATATTCTAATACAGTTATTTCGAAAAATTGAAAAATATCAATGCAGTTAACATACACTAAAATCTTTAATGCCAAGCTTATAACAATGTGATGGATTTGGAACATCGTTATTGATTTATAGATTTTTAGAGTAGATTTGTTATACTGTTGTTATTATTTTTAGTTACTGATATTCTCTTATTATTGGATTTTATATTTGTCTACAGTTGTCATTTAATCTACCTTTGGAAATATAACAATACAGCATCAAGCATGTGAAATGTATTAAATTAACTTTCTTTCTAATATATTTATTAGATTATTTCAAAGTTTTGTTTGCGCGGATCGTGTAATCGCAATTTGCGTGGATGTTAGAGCTTAAAATGGAATACTATATAATATAATAAAGGTTTTCTACAAACACCAGGTATAAACACTTCTTTCTATTGTTTCTATGTATCCACCTCCCCCCTAGAAAAAAAAAGTATCTCCACTTCAAAAGAACATTCATTAAATCCATGATTCAGAAATATCTACAATTAAAATTTTTATAAATGTTCGAACTCAGTAATAATATAATCAATTATATTTGTGGAATATCTAGTTATTCTTGAAATTATGTATCTTGTTCTGTAATATAAAAATGGTTCTCTTTTGAAGGAAAATAATTAACTTGAAAGAAAAACGGTGTTGAGATTGTGATAAAAGCAGAAGACAGAAAAAATTAATGCCTAACAATAAACCGAAAAAGAAGAAGATCCAAAAATCTCTCCAAATGAACAAAAAGGCTTCAAATCCGGAAAGCAAACAAATGGGAGCGTATAATACATTATTACCACGATTACTATATATATATATATATATATATATATATATATATATATATATATATATATATATATATATATATATATATATATATATATATATATGTAGCCTTATTATTACACCTAAATTATATATGTAAAATTCTCTTTTTCCCTTTCTCATTCTTCCATACATAATTTCCAAGCCATAAAATTTCAAATTTGAAGGAGTGTTTCTCGATTTAAATTCTTTTTCCCTTTTCCCCAAACTAACTCTGGAATAGTTTTCTGTCCACTGGCCTTAATTTTGATCTGTTCCAAGAAAATAATTCCCTCCTCCAATGTCTAAATTGCTGCATATGTAGTTACTCTAATTCTGATAACGTTGTTTCCTTGGAAACAATTTACCTGATTGCTAGCTTTTGGAAGATATTTTTAATAGAAGTGTGTTTTGAATATCATTTGATGTTGTGCTCTTGTCGGGTAAAGATATACATTTTTAGTCTCAAACAGATGTAAAGTTCTACCCGGACTTTGATGCCGTTTTAATTGAACGGCTTTAGTTCACTTATTACCGAATCTGCTCATTACCGAGTAAGCCATCGTAGTTCAAAATAACAGGAGCTATATTCTAGTGTAGCAACGAGGATAAAATTCCCACGTTACATATATGTATATGTAAATATATATATATAAATATATATATATATATATATATATATATATATATATATCCCTCTAAGCGGTTCGCGCGTACAATTCCTCCAAACCGATGATGTCTTCAAATCGGTTGTCAAGTACAATTTTCGACTTCCAAAAACGTTCCAAAAATGGATGTAATGTACAATTCTGCCAGTGTTTGATGCAGGAGGATCAGGTCGATTGTTTAGAAACTGCATTCCTCTTTGACTGACATTTATTGAGGGATGCACCCCTACTCCCTGAAACACAAAGACGATGATAGCTATTCATGGCTTTGTAAATCTCTATTTCGAAGTATTTCGTTTGCGGTAACATATGTATCTCTAATTGATCCACTTAAATATTTTGGATAACTTTCTTTAAAAAATATAAAAAAAATCTCTTAAAGTATATTTTTATTTGTACTTTTAGAATCCATTATTTCTTATGGGATGATCTTCCAGACTTGACGAGCTTTATATGTATTAAAAATTGACAATCTATAATATATATTTATATATCTATTTATAACCAGAAGTAAAGGGACAATAACGAGGGTGCGTTTCCCGTCTTCCATTCTAGTCGACAAAGGGTGAAGGAAAAAATCCTAGAACGCTTTGGCCATTGACACAAAAAACATTTCGCGTATTTTTGGAGACTTTATTTAATCGGTGTGTTCCACTAGGAGGGATATATATTATTACATATATATATATATATATATATATATATATATATATATATATATATATATATATATATATATATATTATATATATATATATATATATATATATATATATATATATATATATATATATATATATATTTATATCTTGGTCCGTAATGTAGGCAACTAATCACAAGTTTCTTTTCTTTTTAACCCATACTTTATTAAATTTTGTCCTTTCGCTAAGCTTTGGCTACGGCATCAATATACTCCTCTGTTCAATTGCATCGTCCACGAGCGTAGAGGCTGTTGTCCAGCCCACTTTCCGACTCTAGGTGCGCTACAAAGTTGCTTGCCCAAACCTTTTCTTCCTATTTTTTCAGCAATTAAGTAGTACAACTTAATTTTAAGTATAACGCCCTTAGTTTTTAAAACCCCATTTCTAAACCTGACATATATATATATATATATATATATATATATATATATATATATATATATATATATATATATATATATATATATATATATATATATATATATATATATGTATGTGTGTGAGTGAGTGTGTGTGTTTAGGGCGTCTCTTCTAAATAGTGTCACATTTTCTTTTGAATTTTTGGATCCTCCCCCCTTTGTCACAAATTGTCCTACTTCAACATAACCCTTCCTCCGTCGCATTTTAAGAAAGATTACATAAATTTATATTTGAAATTTAGAAGCACTACGGTATAAATCATGTTTCACATTTTACATTAAAATTTTATTTAGTATCAATATCTATTGAATATTATTAATTTTATATAGTATTTAATTCTGTGTTTTAATGGCATGTGTAAATATATCAATTATGATTAGTGCGCTTATTTTGTAGTATATAAGAGTATACTCTAGCAAATATAACAATTGCAGTTAAACACAGTAGTATTTTGGAATTTTATATGAAATTTAATATATTTTAGTTTTTATCTTATCTTTATTTTCTAAACACGAAAAACTCTGAAGCAGATGACATTTTCTAAAAATGAGTCAATATTAGTTTTGCTGAAATGGAATTGTGATTTCATTTCATTTGTCATTTGTGATCTTATTTCCTCTTTGCTTTAAATTTTATGGTTACATTGTAAAAGACTTTCTCAAGTGTGGAGAATTATCTTTTGTTGAAGATTTCAAGGTTAGGAAAGGGGAAAGTTTTCTTCTAAATTAATAAAATGCCTTTATCGTATGATGAAAGATTCCACTAGATACCTTTTTTTAGAAAGAAAAGAAAGTAAGTAAAAAAAATTCACATGAAATTTTTTTCGAATAAAATAAACATTTAAATTGTGGTAAATTTAGAATACCTTCAAAAATTGCATTTGCTGATTTTAGGCATTTTAAAACCAAAATATGTTGTGTCACTTCTTGTAATCCCTTCTTCCCCTACAATTGTCATATCATTTGTGAATTTCTCCATATATATGCATATATCAAATTAATAAAAATGAATGTATGTTTAGATATGTAATGTATTTATAGAATGTATACATGTATAAAAACGTAATCATGTAAAAGATATGTTTATGAGTGTACACTCTTGTACATTTTCCAATTTAAGTATTCTAGTATTAATTCTAGTATTTTATAATATATAGGTTTTGTTCTTTTAAAATTGTTTACAATCTACATTTAAATTTATCTTCCATACCTAAAACCTGAAAGTAAATAAATAATCCAAAAAACGAAAACCTCTCTGTTTCATTAATAATACTATTTTTCTGAACTTCTCATGGTGAAAAAAGCAGCTGATGCGAAATGTAAAAAAAAGGATACGTATTACCGGAAAAGAGAAAAGACAGACTAATGAAGAAATAAAATACTGACAAGAAATGTAAAAAAATTGTAGGTCACATTCGAGAGACAGAAGCAGAAATAAACGAGTTTATCCGTGGAAATAAAAAAGGAAAAGAAACAGCAAAAGCTAATAGTATAGATGCAGTGAATGTCACAAAATGACAAGTAAATTTCAATAAATACTAGGACAAAGTACAACAAAATATTCCTTACTCAGTTAAAGGAGAGAAGTATCTAGGAGTTTATATATTTTGCATGCCTTATACTGTCTATTCTTTATACATATATAAAAATACTATACCATTCCAAGTTAACAGTAAAAAGTAAAAAAGATCCATTAAAATGTCAGAAAAATTAAAAGGCTAAATTCTTTCGGAATTGATAAAATAAAAATTTATTTTTCTTAAAACAAAGAATATATATATATATATAATATATATAATATATATATATATATATATATATATATATATATATATATATATATATTATATATATATATATATAACACTATATATATATATATATATATATATTTATATATATATATATATATATATATATATATATATATTTATATATATATTATCTATATATATAGAAATATATTATATATATATATATATATATATATATATACATATATATGTATTATACTATATATTTATAGATATATATATAATATATATATATATATGTAATATATATGTGTGTGTGTGTGGAGTGTGGTGTTGTGTTCTGAATTTTGTTTCTCTTTCTACGGGCTTCTGAATTTTTTTTTACATCTATGGTTGTTTCTATCTGTATTTTCTCTGATAAAATTCATTCATAACTTATAGTAAAAATTTATCTCCACCATCTAACACCCATAGTAAATAAATACTCTAGAATAAAAAAGCATTTTTTTCGTAGTGTTAAAAAAACTCAATACTTCTGTTTCATTAATGATACTCTTTTCCTGAGCTCCACAAGATCAATGTAGCTCATAGGAAAGAGAAAAAGAACGTATCACCCGGAAGGAGGAAAGAAATAAACTAATGAAGAAATAAATACTGACAAGAAATGTAAACAATCAAAAGGTCACATTCGGGAGACAGAGGCAGAGTAAACGAATTTATCCGACAAATAAAAAAGAAAAGCGACAAGAAAAGCTAATAACGTGGAAGCAGCACATGTCACAGAATGACAAGTAAATTTTAATAAATACTTGGGAAAAGTACAAAAAACAATATTCATTATTTCGTTATCAGAAGAAAAAAATTGAAAGCTTAATTTTTTTATGCATTACACTGTTTTTTCCTTATGTATTTGTGATGTACTATGCGTTTCTCAAAGTTAAAGTAACAAAAATAAAAATACTAGTGTAGAAAAAGTCGTGAAAATCGAAAATTTAAATTTTCACCATGATGGATAATCTAAAAACTTAATATATTGTTCTGTGTCAGTTGGAAGACAGAGATTAACTTTCTTTCTCTGAATAACTAATGCATCCACGGGATATATGCTGTCCCAGACGCTCTGTAAAGGTTAAAATGTGGATTCAAGTATTTACATTAAATGTATTTCAATTTGTATTTTTATTTTAAATACAGATGTATGTGAAAAAGCAATTTCT
>CM063501.1:170568370-170588370 GCA_032207245.1 Pardosa pseudoannulata
TCGATATGATATTTTTCTTTTCTTTTTCATTATTTAAACGGTCACCTCTTAATCCATTGAAAGATTTCTTTCAGTTATTTGTAATTCGGTTACTTCTTTTTTTGCTTTAAAATTCAGCGGATTCTCCTGTTTTCTGCTTCATTCGTTATTCTGTTGTACATATGAAAAGGAAGTCGTAAAATAGAATTCCATTTGGGATTAAAAGGTGTTCCCGAAATTAAATTTAGATTGAAAACAAACTTTTTTCTGCTTTTCGATTTATGAGATTAAAAAAATATATTTA
The DNA here is from genome assembly GCA_032207245.1 of Pardosa pseudoannulata. NCBI lineage: Eukaryota > Metazoa > Arthropoda > Arachnida > Araneae > Lycosidae > Pardosa > Pardosa pseudoannulata. The sequence continues at coordinate 170,568,654 of CM063501.1, forward strand.
CAGGAGGAGAATGAGGGGCATGGAGAATGCCACAGTGTTCGTATATCTACTCGATCAAGGGCTTGTTCGGAATTGAAATGAGTTACGATACTTTTGTAAACTTTTAATCCTTCTATCTACCAACAGAGTCAACAAAGAAATAGATAGTGTTTTGTTTACAGAGCAACTTCACTTGATAAAAACGCTTGTACTACTGTCAACCTCATCGAGTTTTCCCCTTGGAAAATATTGAACAATGTGTCTGAGGAGGTAAACATTTAGAAATTCCCTCTAATTCTCAATTTCTTTCCTGATAAATTTTTACTATTTAATACACAATTCACCATTCGTATATCTACTCCATCAAGGATTTGTTCGGAATGGATATGAGTTACGATACTTTTGTAAACTTTTAATCCTTCTTTCTACCAACAGTATCAACAAAGAAATAGGTAATGTTTTGTTTACAGAGCATCTTCACTTGATAAAACGCTTTTACTATTGACAACCTCATCGAGTTTTCCCCTTGGAAATTATTGAACAATGTGTCTGAGGAGGTAAACATTTAGAAATTCCCTGATTCTCAATTTCTTTCCTGATAAATTTTTACTATTTAATACACAATTCACCATACTAATATCTACTCCATCAAGAACTTGTTCGAAATTGATATAAGTTACGACACTTGTGTAAATTTTTAATCCGTCATTCTACTAACAGTATCAACAAAAATATAGATAGTGTTTTATTTACAGAGAATCTTCCCTTGATAAAACGCTTGTACTGCTGTCGCCCCCATCGAGTTATTGAACAATATGTCTGAGGAGGTAAACACTTAGTAACTCTCTGTAATTCTCAATTTCCTTCATGATAAATTTTTACTATTTTATACACAATTTTTTTCTTTTCTTCTTATACTCTTTTTAGGTATAAATTTATATTTAAATAAAGTTATAAATTTTAATTTCAACAATAAATATTCCAAAGCCTTTAAAACTTAGACTATTTTTTTCTGTTTTTCGGGTATTCAGAAAAACTTCCGTTAAAATCTGAAAATTAATGAAATTCTTTAAAATAATTATAGGAAACTATGACAACTCCTGGCGTCCTGCGTTTCTTCTCATTTTATTTATATTTGAATAACTTATACAAATATATTACGAAAAATTATACCTATTTTAAACCTACATTACCTGGTTAAATTCTTTGCTAATTTCAATTTTGATTCTTGACATATAAGTTCAATTGCATTTTAATCAATTTTGATATTTATTCCTTTTCGTCTTCAGTTGCCTCATTTTCTTAAGATTTTTTTTTTCGTTTCTCCACATTAACAGCAAATAAATAATTTTTAAAAAAATTACAATATTTTCTTATTTTTAATCTGCAGAATTTTTTTTTAAACATTTTTGAGCACAATATTTTCTGATGTTGTTTTTAATTTTAAAATTTACCATATAGTTCCCATATATTTATAATATTAATTAATTCCATAATACTGCCTCGCTTTTACGGTCGCTGAGTACCTTGTGAAACGATCCGTTTTTGAAACTTTAAGACAGAGTTTCAAAACCTGTTTAATTTATTAATTTTTTACGTACCTTTACTTATATAGAAACAGTTCATCAACACCCCAGAAAAGAGAGAAAAAGAATACACTGAATCGTTTGAATTGAGTTTACGATCAGACAGGCAGAGAGAAGCGAGGAGATTTAAATATATTTAAAAATGTTTTCACTTGCAGAAATTGTCAATTTAATTTTTTTTATATTCCATGTAAAGATTTTGTTCTTGAAACTAGGCTGTTTAATCCATAGATTTTAACTTTCAAGTTCATATTAAGTTTTTTTCAAAAGTGATTTGATAATGCTTATACGTCGTGATAGGTGAATAGGCTCCTAGATAAATCGTGTATATTACTTTATACCCTTACAAATTTCGCAATTGTAAATAGCTCGCTTATGAGACTTAGTAAGCCTGCTGTTTACTAGGGAATTCTATGGTGACACACCAAATCGGTCATATATTGACTAGTTAGCGATGTTTTAAGCAACTAAATGCTATCACCAAAAATGTCGCTGAGTTCGCAACGGATTTGGTAACTTTTCGAGTCTGGCATCTTCCAGACGATTCCGTGTCCAGTTCCGTGAAGTTGTTTCTTCGAACTAAAATTATTCAACTTAGGTATATTCTTCCCTCAGACAAAACCCTCATATGGCCTTCACGTGCCTTTTTTCTTTCCACTCACTGCCAAAGAAAACAATTATGGCAACATACTCTCTACTCATGGAGAGCGACAGTCTCTACACCCCCTGTTCTACCAAATCTAAAAGCCCATACTTCCGGAAAGACAAAGCGACGGGACTGAACGTTTTTGATGATAAATGCGGGAAAATGAATATTCTGGAAACGATGAATTTAGTAAAATAATAACTGGTTAAATTCGGGATCGTGTGAATCGAACGATCAATACTGAAACAGTAGTTCGAGGTCGGTGTAAAAATTTTTCGATAATATTCCATGAGCTTAGTTTCAGGCTACAAATTTTATCTGGCCATTATCTGTCCACATAAAAGCATCAATAATATAGAAGAGTTGATATTACTGATGAGAAAGTACAATAGATCGATTTCGAAATAATAGTTTCGTACCTTCCGTAACAATAAAACTGTTATCTTTAATCAAGATAAAACACCGGTGGCCTTACACCTTATTTATGATTCTCCGAGAGTGTCAGGTGATGATACGAATTGATAGATTCAGCGACCGATTAACAATCCGACATATGAAAAAATTCCCAGGTGCATGCATACTTTTCCTATCTGATTAAACTCTGGAGGAATGCATTAAATTTTTGTTTCACCTCAGTTACGCTCAATATATTGTCATTTCTTGATAGCCGTAAAATATTGGATCTATTGATGCGCTTTTATTCAAATTCTTTCTTTAATTTGTTATATTCAGTAACAATAGCTTAAGAATAGTTATTATCTTAAAAATATATTATACAACGGATATGACCAGGAAGTGAAGAAATTATCTCTAACAGTATTGGTCATATTGTGCGATCTGATATTTTTATTTTTCTTATATTCACGGTTGAGGAAATACTTTAGAGTGTCTCACATCTTCTAAATAAATCTTGGTGTATGCTAAAACGGAATATGCTTCGATAGTTCCAATGATTTCAACACTTAATGCATACCTATTTATATTATTTATTTATTTTATTCCTTAATACATACTTATTTCTTTTATTTCTATTTTAATTCCTTACCCATCTCATTTTTTACATATACATTACCGGTCATTTGATCGGCTATGATATATTTAGTGCTAAACGTTTATTAAAAATTTATCAAAAAGTAAAACATATTTAAGCGTACTTAATACCTTACGAGATTAAAAATCTTTATTGGATGAGCCTTTTCTTCAATTCTTTATTGAACAAAAAGTTCAGTCTTCATTCTTTATTAGTTATTATTAGTTTATTCAGCTATTCATTAGTAGTATTAGTAGTATTAGTTTATTCAGTCATTTATACATTTTGGAATGAATTTTTTACATGTGTTTTAAAGACAAGGTGATCATTACAAAGAGTATTTTTCACCGAAACTTTCACCGAAAACTTCTACACAGATAAATTGAAGCATAAATAAATTAATCACATTCATCTTTTTTTTTTCTTAAAATTATATAACGTATTTGTATAATTTCTTTTTCTAGAATTTTTGTTAATTTTGAAAATGCTCCTTGCAACTTCATTTTTATACATTCTACAAAATATTAACCGAACAATTTTATATGTGTTATTTATACTTCTCTTCACATGTATACAATATGCAAAAAATTCTAAGCTAATAATTTCTAAAACCACTTAATTTCCACCATCCCTTTAAAACGTGTAAATCCTTGTATTTCCTTGTACTTCAATTTATATATGTACGAAATTTCATAATGCTACGTTAATAATTTATAAAAAAATTTTAAAATGTCTAGCTTCATCTTAATTATAATGAAAAATGATGAAAAATTAATATAGAAAACTTTGGGAAAAATTGTTATATTACGGATCACAAGATATGTAAAATTATTAAATATGTACATTTATTTAATCACTATTTAATTCAATCTGAATATCTATTACGTAGAATTTTTTAAATATTAATGATCGTTGTATAAGAAGGACTTTAACATTTTTCTGTAATAATTGTTACACATTCTTTGGATGTTTAAAGAGAAACCATTTAGAAATTTTCTGATATTTCATTGATAATTTCATGTGATTTACAATTTCATCCCTGATAAATTCATACTATTTCATACAGAATTTATTTCGATTCTTTAATGAAGTAACTTTTAAATTTAAATTTATAATTAAATAGATTTATAATAATGTAAACAAATAATATTCCAATGCTTTTATATCTTAGAAATATTCTTTTCTGTCTTTAGGGTATTTAAAATATCCTGCGTCAGTAAATTTCATTAAGATACTTATCAAAAGTTGACAACTCTTGCAGTTCTGCTTTTTTTATATTTCATTTTTATTCAAATAATGCAACTCAATATAGTATTGAAATACTGCACATTAAGATTTTAAAAATTCAATTTGTCGATGATATCATAAATTTTCTTCTGAGATTCTTTGATTATTGACCAATTTTTTGATTTAATGTTCAAATTGCTTTTTAATCAGTTTTGATTTTCTTTTCTTTGGAGCTTCACTCGCCTCATATTCCCTTTTCCCCTTTTCGTTTTCCATATTCTCATTTAACAGCAAAGAATAATTTTTAAAGAATTCATAAAAGTTTTTTTTTCTGCTGGTGGAATGCTATTTTTAAAATTATTTTTTTCCAGAAAATTACCCAATTTAATGAAAAAAAATTCACAATTTCCCTGATAATTCTTTGATATTTCTCGAACTCACAAATTTCCTGATAATTTCAGATATTTCCGGTTGCTAAACACCCTGACACTTTAAAAAATATTGAATTATAGAGTAAAATTTTTAAATATCTAAGTTTAAAAAAATTAAGAAGTCTTTTTATATTTAATAAACGTCAATGATAACTTTCATATTTGGATAGGAATTAATTCAATGATCGAATGAGTCACATTTCCATTCAATTTGATGAGGGAATATTCACCTAAACAATTCCTATATATAATAAAAAAGGTTTTCTACAATGGTTAAATAAGCTGAGAGTTTAAAATTTATTCGATATGTTTTTAGTAGATTGAATATTTTTATCGTAATAGTATTAAAAATAATAATTTCTTAATTTTTGAAGTTGAAATAAGTTTTAAATATCCTAGGCATTCTTGTATAATTTTTTAAGCATTCAAAAATTGTGATTGGTCAAAATAGACGACATTTCACCATGCACCAGATCTCGATATACATTATAAAACCCTTTAAGGGAACAAAAGGCTTTAGAAACAACTAAATCCTTTGAAATTTTAAGAAAAACACTGTTATTGTGCCTATAAATAAACAAGATATAGGCTTTTATATTGGAAATGTTTAGCGATCGAAAAATATTTAAGATTTTTGAAACGAAATACGAGTATGGAATACTATAACAGTATTCTAAGTTTAGAGTTGACATTTTCATAACGTAAAAATGTTTCCTGCGAGTACTTATCAAATATATTTTCTGGATTGATCGTTTTAAAATATGGGACGAAACTATTCATGACTGTTTCATAAATACATTTTATTAATAAAAGTGTACTATGGCGTGAAAAGAAAGAATACGAGGTTGAATTTTAAAACATTTAGTGATATATAAATATGAACACGACAACTATGAATAAAATAATAGAATCTCAGAAGATATGCCTGTGGAAAAGGCATATAGGACAGTAACATGGCATGGCATTATTGTCAATATGTTGAAGAAAAAACAAGTTGATCAATTTAAAAATTTAAGTGGCACATAGGAAACATGTGGTAGTGGCTATACAGTGTTGTTGGTTATTGAAAAGTTTTACCTATTAAGTTTTTTAAGCAAATATTTTTCATGAAACCCAGTTTTACCCAGTACAACCTAACTATTTTTGATAAAGCTGCTTGTGTAAATATATTCTTAAATGTCTAAAAACATCTTTCCTCTGTTTTTTTACATTTCTGTTTTTTTACTGCGTTTTTATATCAAATCAAAAGAGGCGTCTTTAACATCTACTATAGAACTACTGAACCAATTCTAAAAATTATTCTTCAAATAGAAATCTACACTACCCTTGAGTAGTATAAGCTACATTTTATTCATGTTAGGTTACATATTAATTTTTTAAGCAATTATTTTTCATGCAACCGAGTTCTACCCGGTACAACCTAACTATTTTAGATAAAGCTTCTTCTGTAAATACATTCTTAAATGTCTGAAAACCTCTTTCCTCTCTTTTTACATTTCTGTTTTTACTGCGTTTTTATATCAAATCAAAGGAGGTGTCTTTAACATCTACTATAGAACTAAGGAACCAAATCTAAAAATTATTCTTCAAATAGAAATCTACACTAGCCTTAAGTAGTATAAACTACATTTTATTTGTGTTAACTTACATATTAAGTTTTTTGAGCAATTATTTTTCATTCATCTCAGTTCTACCCGGTACAACCTAACTATTTTAGTTAAAGCTGCTTCTGTAAATACATTCTTAAATGTCTGAAAACCTCTTCCCTGTTTATTTACACTTGAAATCGGTTCGTCCAATGCATAATGTTTAATTTACCATTTTCCCAATAAATATACTTTCTCGCAAAAATTTCGGCAGTTTCTCGTTATTTATCGGTTTTTCTAGGATTTGTAAAGGATTTATGAAATTCAGATCTACTGTAAAGGATTTGTGAAATTCGGATCTACTGTAAGTGATTTGTGAAATTCAGATCTACTGTAAGGGATTTGTGAAATTCCGATCTAATGTAAGGGATTTGTGAAATTTGGATCTATTGTAAGGGATTTGTGAAATTCGGATCTATTGTAAGGGATTTGTGAAATTTGGATCTACTGTAAGGGATTTGTGAAATTCGGATCTACTGTAAGGAATTTGTGAAATTCGGATCTACTATAAGGGATTTGTGAAATTCGGATCTACTGTAAGGGATTTGTGAAATTCGGATCTACTGTAAGGGATTTGTGAAATTCGGATCTACTGTAAGGGATTTGTGAAATTCCGATCTAATGTAAGGGATTTGTGAAATTCGGATCTACTGTAAGGGATTTGAGAAATTCGGATCTACTGTAAAGGATTTGTAAAATTCGGATCTACTGTAAGGGATTTGTTAAATTCGGATCTACTGTAAGGGATTTGTGAAATTCGGATCTACTGTAAGGGATTTCTGAAATTAGAATCTACTGTAAGGGATTTGTGAAATTCGGATCTATTGTAAAGAATTTTTGAAATTCAAAGGAATCTGAGGGACATGGAATTCACGACAGTTGATATAGATAATATTGATGTATTAGATTATTATATCTCTCCAGAAAATTACGTCATTTCAGTTATTTTGCTGTAATTTGAGCAAAACTTACCGTAATCCATTAACATTTGCCATATATATGTGAAAATGTTGAAAATAGTAGTTATTACTTTGCTTTTTTTTAATCTATTTCTAACTTTTTGATGATAATAATGAACAAAAAAAGATTTTTTTCTATTTTGGCACGTTTTTCTCAAATATATTCCACAGGTAAGGGTTAATTTCTGATCAATTTTATTCGACTTATAAAACAATATTACATACACACATATGATTACATAAATAATCCTTAATAAAAAAATAATTTTACTCGACTCATCAGTTTTATTTGTCGATAGCAACTGGATAAGAAGTCACGAAAACAAATCTTTCCTCCTCGTTAATTATCTTCTGTAGAAACATTAAAACATATTTTAAATCCATATAATTAACGTAGATTATAAAAATACTAGTTTTAAATACTTACATTTTCTTCTAATTTTGTATTGCTGACGGAAATTATCATAACATGGGGGAAATTATGAAATAAAATCATCTCATCTAAAATCAAGTAATAAACACATTAAATATAAATTACAAATTCATAGTGCAGGTATATGCACATTACACAACTTAAAAGCAGTGTATAGTGGCTGGTAGCCCACAGCGAATTCTTTAATGACACCTCTAGATCCCCTAATGATAATAATTTTATTTATCGGCTTGGAAACTATTTAATGCAGGACGAATTATTTAAGTATTCTGTATAATTACTGCGAGAGAATAATTAAAACACGGACTATTCCCCTACCCATTTAGAATAATTATGCCGCACAAAAGAACACTCAGACGCTCTCGAATTTCTTACGGCGCCAGCGTGCATGTCATTTCCGCAATAAAAACAATCCGGTTCACTCTTAAATAATAGCATTTGTTCACGTTCCCGGCCACAACAATTATGGGAGACGCAAAAAAAAGATAAAAATACAATCGCCAGGGATTTTAAAGCGTTGTAGAGTTTCCAAAAGACATGGTAAACAGAAATTTTAAAAATAAGTGTTTTGTTCTTGTTTTTCAATGATGTAAGTCTCCTTTTGTGTAAAAATGTAATTGTATTTTTTTAAAAAATCTAGTTTTTTTTTATATATCTGTATAAAGCATTTATTTTTATTCTTTAACAGTTGAAAGGAATGTTAATTTGAAATATTATCCAATTTTGTACATACAAAATGCATGTCGTCAGCATTCAGATTCCATTTCTATTAGAATTTTTCTAAATATATTAAGTTACCAAATTTTGTTTAACTACATTGTTATACATGTATTGATGGAAAATGATATTTTTATTTCTAATTATTATTTACATCATTTCATTTCTTCTCTATTATTTGTACAGCCGGACGATGACAGAATTTGATGTGAGGTACCTTTTAGCATTTGATTCAGTAGGTTTAATTTCCACTGGTTCTATGGGAGGATCTTTGAGGGGAGCTTTTATGAGTCATTTCTAACAGCTTGCCTTGATTTCTTTACTCATTGTATAGTAAAATGTAGACAGTAGAGCTCCAAAGAAAACAAATACTGAGAAATGTGCTTATATCCCAGTTTTTGCTTTTGTTATGGAGTGTTAGAGATCAGTGATTATCGTGCAAGACTTAATTCCTAGGATGTAGCCTGGTGGAAATTGAACGAAGATTAGTATTGCCTCATCTTGCACCTGTAAGACACTTCCGGTACGATCTTTTAAAGCTTTTCTTTTATGATAGTCCTCTCCTATAAATTTAGGTTATTTGCAAAAGCTCTGTTTAGGCTGGTACTGCACAGACATTAGAATCCTGTTCGATCGGTACGTCTTCATCAAAAGTAGCCTATGCAAACTTTCATAAAAATGTCGTTTAATAAAAGTATCAATGGTTTCGGTACTCTGGAGATGGCAAAAGTCTTTTGCAATGCCCTTCATGCGATGAGCCATTTTTGCGTGTTTAGGCAAGGATAAAATTATACTGAAATATATCTTTAGTGTAAAATTCAGCCATCTTTCCATTTTATACCGTTCTCACCACACGTGTAAGTAATAGTCTTTAAACATAGCGCTTTATATGCACGGAAAAATGTTTTTTTAATAAAGAAAATATTCAAAACACTGAAATTGCCTTTATTGTCATTGAGCCACGTTGAGATTTTCCGGCGAGGTGAATCATGACGCTCGCCGGGAACTTTTGGTCATCCAAACTATTATAGAAACCCAGTGGCGTATTCAGGGAAGGCCAAAGATGATAATTACCCTCCTGAAATCCAAAATTAGTCGTGTTATGTACAAGTAAAATACATGTCTTTAGTATTCTTATTCTAACTCTATGAGAGGTTTGCTTAAGATATTTAAAAACAATAACACAAAAAAGTCTTCCCAGCAAATTTTTCTTGTTAACCCATTTACAAGTGAAAAATTAGCAAAATTTTTAACTGACCACTTTATAGAATTGATCTTAAATTTAATCTATCTTCGCAAGCAAAGTTGTGATGGTGCCACCCAAATGAGTAATCGATTTAATAGAGTTCAAATCATGATTAATAAATTTATCCAAATGTCTTATATATCCATTGTATATCACATTTACTAAATATAGCTTCTTTCCAACACAGTGCTGTTGATCCTATAAGAAAATGCCTGAGTGTTTTAGAAAATATATATAATATTTTTATACGCCGAAACATCATTATATATTGTAACTCAAATTGATTAATTACTTTAAACATTGCAACAAGATAGTTTCTGGATTTTGTTTCGAAAATGGTAGTTATTTCTAATTATTTGTTTTTATAGTTATTAGTTTTCTAAAAAATACCAACAATTGTGCTATTTAAAGTGATTGACATACGATTGAAGTCATGCATTTAATTTAGCTTCTTTTAATTTAGCTATCCCTAAATTTAGCTTCTTTCCAACGCAGTACTGTTCAGCCAATAAGAAAATGCCTGAGTGTTTTAGAAAATATATGTATTATTTTGTATACGCCAAAACATTATTATTAAGTCAAGTTGATTAAATACTTTAAAAAAAGCAACAGGATAGTTGCAGGATTTTGTTTCGAAAATGGTAGTTATTTCTAATCATTTGTCTTTATAGTTATTAGTTTTCTAGAAAATACTGACAATTGTATTATTTAAATTGAATGACATACGATTGAAGTCATGCATTTTGTTTTTACATATTTTACTCATTTCTGGTATGAAAATTAATAGAAAACTTCAACAGAAACATTTGGATAAATTTCTGTATCTAATTAAACTATAAAAGGAACATTAAATTTTAATAATAAATAACACTAATTATTTATCATTATGTGTGTGCTTGTTACGATCCGTTCTTTACAGTATCCGGTCCGATACAGTAGTCAAGTGGTATTTTTACTGTAATGTAATTTTGTAGACTTATTCTCAAAAATATAATTCTAAGATATTTAAAGTGATTGACATATGATTTAAGTCATGCATTTTGCTTTCACATATTTGACTCATTTGTGTTATGAAAATGAATAAAAAACTTCAATAGAAGTTTATATAGGTGCAGAAATTGATAAATTTCTGCACATATTTAAAATGAAAATGAACATTAAATTTTAATAATTAATAACACTAATTATTTATTATGTGTGTGTGTGTTACAATCCGCTCTTGATACAGTAATCAAGTGGTCTTTTTACTGTAACATAATTTTGTAGACAATATTATTCTCAAAAATATAATCTTAAGTCTTTTTTTTAATTTTAGGACTTCTCCAGAAACTTCGAATAAACGAAACTTTTCTTTAATTCAGAAAATTTGAAGTGAAAGGAATCGCAATTTGTAAAAATTACTACAAAAGATCTTTTAAGCATCGATGTAAGCGTAGAGAGTATTGAAATTCAAAGAAAAAAATACTATATAAATTTGGGATTTCAAAAAGAGATACATTAAAATTCGAAATAAACAAGGCAGAGTGTTGAATGTATATACGTTATAAAAAAAATTAAGTATTTGTAAAGATAAATTATAATCTCATTTCACCAAACTAAAGAAAACTAATTTTTGCATAAATGGAAGCGAAGCAAGGAGCTCAAGATTAGCGGTGTTTTACAATACACAATAATGAAACTCGTCATCTTTGAGAGCTTCTCAGGTCAGCGGTTTCTAATCACTTCTGTCTGGAGTACAGTCTAGTGAAATGTTCCTCAGACCAATATACACTAACACTTAAAATGCAGACTTCCTCTCGCCGAGCCGTTAATCAGATGCAGTCGGTAAGTCGACTGGCTCATCACATCTCCTCCTATGAACTTTGTAACAAATTATGAAACTCTGCAATCTAGAACGAGTTTTGAAGCTAAAAAGTTAGGAGAGCACTTTGAAATTTTGAGAGGCATTTATGTTATGCAATTAAGATGTTTGTGTATTCGTAGATATGTATACATATAATGTATGTATGTATATATATATATATATATATATATATTATATTTATATATATGTGAGTGTGTATAAATATATATTTCTGTGCATATATATATATATATATATATATATATATATATATATATATATGTGTTTGTGTGTGTGTGTATTACAAAAGTGATTTTTACTCACTACGAACTTAGAATAATATCCATGTTGGATAAAGAATATCCGTTAGACCATAACAGAAGAAAGCAAAGTTGAAAAGTAAAAATATTAAGTTTTTTAAGAAAATCCGTTTTTGACGATCCACTACTTCAACTTTATACATTAGCTTATAAAGTGTCATCTGAGGGCTTAAAATATCCAGTCAATTTAGAAGTATTATGATAGTTCATGGAGGGGGGGGGCTAAACACCGAAAATAAGTTTTACGTAAAGGGTAGATATTAAATTAGTTGAACCTAGCAAAATTAAGTATGTATTCTCGTGGTCACCAAAGCTAATAAGAATTAAAAGAGAAAGGGATTTTCGCCAAAGGTTGTCAATTTATGTAGAGAATTCCCAGAAATTTATTGCTCATACATATATATATATATATATATATATATATATATATATATATATATTGCACTAATATATTATAATATATAATATATTTACAAATATATAAAATAAATATATATATATATATAATATGTATATATAATATATATAATACATATACATATATATACATATATATATACATATATATACATATACATATATATACATATATATATAAATAAATATATAAATATATAAATATATATATATATATATATATATATATATATATAAATATATATATATCAAATGTATATATCCTCATATATTTTATATTATTGCATAAATAGTTATATATAAATATAAATATATATATATATATTTATATGTGCATATATATATAATAAACATTATCATATATATATATATATATATATATATAATCACTATGTTCTTCGTAGGGTCACTTGCACTAATATTGTAATTAAAATGTGTTACGAAAGTGTACAATTAAAATAAGTGTCACATTATTTGGAATAGGTACAAATAATGTCCCCGAGTCCCTAAACATTTCAATAGACCCCCTCTTTGGAGAAAAATTTATTTGCCAAATTTAGTTTCCTATCTTTGAAATAAATGTGAAGGAAAAAGTATAAAAAATGCATATTTGTATAAGCATGAACTGTATATTTTATAGATTATTTAATATAAAAATACATTTTTGATTAAAAAGTTACCTATAAAAGGTATAGAAAATATATTTCGTCTTTCAGTGGAGCATATTTTACTATCATAGAGACATTCATCCATGTGCTTGTGTGTGTTTGTGTATGTACACACATACCCACATACATATACACATATATATATATATATATATATATATATACATATATACATATATATACATATATACACATATGTATACATATATATACACATATACACATACATACAAATACATATATACACATACATATACATACAAATACATATTGATATACATATAGAGGTAGGCACAGATATACATATATCTCTGTGTGTGTGTCTATAGATAGTCTAATTTATCATAAAGATAGATAGATATTTCGTAAACCGGTTGTTATTGATAATAACAGAAATAAATTAAATATAGGTAGCTATTTTTAAGACTATTTCCCTTAAGCTGATTCGGTCAGAAATGAGGATATAATTTTTTCCTTGATTATATTTACTTTGTAATGCTTTTTTCTCAAACAAATATTTAATATTCATAATATTTATATGGAAATTCCATGAAATTTTGAAATTTCAATTGAAAATAATTTAAATGTAATGTTTTAAACGCAATTTTGACATAACTTATGAACCAATAGATGCCTTAAAATAATTATTTTACTCTAGTGCAAATAAAAAACAACTTCTTCGTCTACGTATTTTGTATAAACATTGGTTTTAAACCACTTTAATAATTGATAGAAAATAAATGAAGTTGAATACGTCTAAGTGATTTTTTGGATAAGGGGACAATATATTTCAGTCTATTGCTTCTAATTATCTTGAAGAGAAGTCAGCGCAGAATATTGAAAAATGTAAGAACAGAATTTCTACCTTGTAATTTAAACATAGCTTGAGACATATCAACTTAAAGTTGGAGTTATTAACTTAAAGAAAATATACATTTTTTATAAATAAACTAATACAGAGTGGGACTAACAGCATAACTTATTAAATAAATGCTAATGAAATCTGTATAGAAACCTACAGTTTATTTTTTTATTTAATACGCTCTATAGTCATTCTAAAGATAAAAAAATAAAACCTGGGCTTTTAAACCTGGATACTTAACAGGTAATTATTAATAATTTAAAATATGTAGAGTAAATGTGATAAATTTCAATGAGTATAGATTTGCGTTATGCAGAATATTTTCATTTAAATATAAATGAAAAGAATTTACTATTGTATCTTATTAATTCGAAATGAAAGGTTAAATAGTATTCGAGTCTGAAGTCGAAAAAAGAATTTTTATAAAAACAATATTTTTTTCAAAATGAAAAAGAAAATATTCTAATAAATAAAGGAAAAAATATGTAATTGTAAATTCATATTAATAATTATTCTCAACGTTGTTTCGTATTTTACTTTAAAAAAGTTTTCTGCTATTTTTAATTTTTAATTAAAGGTTTTTTTAAGCAAGCAAACTTTTCCCCTTATTAATAAAACAATAGTACTATTAATTAAATATGAATCAATGCCATTAATTGTCTCAGTTACATTAACTTTATACGATATCAATTTCAGCGCTCAACTTTGATCACTAATTGGTATAAAAGTAAATAAATAAATGTATTTTTTAAAGAGAACATAGTATGTTTCGAGATTAAATATCTTCATTGTAACACTTTTTTATGATTTGCCATAAAATAATATGCTTTTCTCTATACATTTAAAAATGATTTTTACAAATCCTTTGATAACTTTATAGTTTTAAAAAAGTATTAAATTTTTCATTTGAAATAATAGAATTTTTATAATAATATTATAAAAAAATATGTACCAGATGGAAAAAGATTGTCGGTTGCCCCTCAAGACGTCTTTTGAAATAGTTGTATTAAAAAGGAATCTTTGTTATTACATTGAAGTAAAATATCTATTTCATTTTGTAAATCAAAACAAGGTATCTGATGTAAAACTAATACTTTTATTCAAATGTTTTATTCTGAGACAATACAACCTTTCTTGGATTGCAACTTTCATGCCGTCATCCGAATGGTTCTGTCACTTTGGAAGTTACTTTATGGAACCAAAAACAGTAAAAGTCTGAGCTGTAAGAAAGATAACCACACAATTCCCACTTAAATATCTATTTATAAGACAGCACGTTTATTGTTGCATGTGGTCTCGCGTAGTCATGCAAGAGTGACACTGCATTTTAACTGTATGCTTCATGAATCCACCGATGATGTCAGCGCAGTTATACTTTTTACATAAAAAATCACTATACTCATTTCTTATTTGGACGTCACATGCAGCTGATAAAACATGTTTATACTATACATTATCATATAAACTTAAATTTCAACGAGAAAGCCGGAACATCACACTATACAGATCAATGTCTAAAGTGTTGCCACCAGTTTCGTCAAAATATCCTAACACTGAATATTTTTGAGCAATTAATTTTTATACTAAACTACTTAATTTATACAATACTTTAAAATAAGTTGTTTAAATAGAAAATAATAAATATATGAAATTTACCAAATTTTGTCTTCATTGCATTTTAATATGTATTTGATTCTTTATCTATATTTATCTTAACCAAGTGTGTGAATTTTCTGACAGATGGCTACCTGAGGGCTTTTCCAATTTTAGTTGTGTATAAAATGTTTGTATACCGTTTTAAATATCTTAATTCTCAAAGTTTATGATTGTTATTGCATTATCATTGCTTTTATAAAGTAAGTACCCATATTTTCTGCTAAGTATCAGCATGATTTAAAAAATTTAAAAAATGTTCTCCATACGTTTACAAACTAAACAATTGGGAATAGCATATGTATACATTTTATTTATACTGTAGTTTTTAGTATGTTGATACTTATTGTGTATGCTTTTTATTACATTTTACTTCTATTATAGATATTTATTGCCGCCATCTTAAAAAGGCATGTTGGCACGCTAGGCGTTCAAAAATATAGAAAAAAAATCAAAGGGGTCACCGAACTACATTTTCACGCAAATTTCAACCTTTATATCTCTTCAATATGAAAAATTCTAATCTTTCGCTTTCTGTAATTGGGCAAACATTTCCCACTCGATTTTTTATAAGCTGTAATATCTGAGTATAATAACACTGCCCATAAAGTAATTTTCTGTTGTTTCACGGAATTCCTCAATCACTCAATATATTATTTACTACAAGCAAAATTACTAAGAGGTTTGTAACATCATTATACGAAGTTTTGGCTTATTTATTAAAGTTAAATAATGTCTCCAAATGCAGTCTTGCTAATTGTAAAAACAATACGTTAAGGTTTTAACGTTAAATCCACAAATGATCAAACTGCCTTATAAAGATGACCTATTTTTAATAATATTTTTTAGTGCGGCATTGTGCCGTTACACACATGTTTTACTGTACATGTCTTTTCTCAGTAGTATTTCTCATTGATCAGTAAGAAATACTGATATACTCCACAAAAATTTTTGAAAAAAATGATATCTTAAAATTAATTATTAATTTGTTTTATTCTTTATTTTCGGTAATACTAAAAATGCAAATCAAAATCGAAATGCAAAAGAAATAAAAGAAGTGCAATTGTTATAAATATTATTATTGTGCACTGAAGCAAAATTTTGAAAAATTGTGCTCGATAATTAATTATTTGTCAACTTTCATATGATAGTAAATGCAAATCCGGATTACATTGCTAAAGTAGAATAAAAGCATTATTTTTGTTGTGCTACAAAACAAATTTTAGAAAGTTATGCAATACAATTTATAATTTGTATTTTCTATTATGCCAAATACAAATCCAGAATGCGATTCGAAAATAGAATAAAAGCATTAGTTTTATTATACTACACAGAACATTTTAGAAAAAAGTATACTCTAATTTATAATTTGTTTTCCTCTTCATTTTCTATTATATATAATGCAAATGCATAATGCAATGTGAAAGTTGCACTGAAGCTATTCTTGCTCTCCATATAAAATTAAAATAAATTGTACTTTATAATTATTAATTTGTCTGTTGAACTTTTCTAATTACGAAATGCAAGTCTAGGAGTACTCATAAAAACTGGCGCATCAAATTGTTTTCTTTGTGTAAAATTTGACACCATTGAGGGGAATTTATATAATAAAAACAAAAAGAAATAATAAGTATCATTTTTGTTTTGGTACAAAGCAAATTTTAGAAAGTAATGCTATGTAATTTATAATTTGACATTTTCTATTATGCGAAATAAAAATCCAGAATTCTATGCGAAAATATTATAAAAGTATTAGTTTTATACTATACAGCACATTTTAGAAAAAATATACTCTAATTTATAATTTGTTTTTTTCTTTATTTTCTATTATACAAAATACAAATACAAAATGCAATGTGAAAGTTGCACGGAAGGTATTCTTGCTCTCCACATAAAATTAAAATAAATTGTACTTTAAAATTAGTAACTTGTCTCTTGAACTTTTCTAATTACGAAATGCAAGTCTGGGAGTACTCAGAAAAACTGCACCTCAAATTGTTTTCTTTATGTAGAATTTGACAGCATGTAGGGGAAAAGGTAACACACGTGGTTGTTAAAATTCACTGGCTCAGCAGTCACGCATGTCAGGAAGGTTAGAGCTTACTCACGTTGGCTTGACAAGTTCTGGGTCTAGAAGAAAATAAAATTTTAAGGTTCGAGTATATT
This sequence comes from Pardosa pseudoannulata, assembly GCA_032207245.1. Lineage (NCBI taxonomy): Eukaryota > Metazoa > Arthropoda > Arachnida > Araneae > Lycosidae > Pardosa > Pardosa pseudoannulata. Next base: position 170,586,483 of record CM063501.1, read on the forward strand.
CCCATTCAGGTTTACTCTTTCGTTTTATTTTTTGTATAGAGTACCTCCTTAATAAAACCACGTTATTATTCTACTCACACTTGATAGGTCGCTTTGATGAAGCAGTTTAACCTATTAACTCTCTTCCTTGTACAAGTTCATATTGCGAAACTGGTTGAATAAAACGGAAAACATGCTACTAAAATCATTTTAAATATTTGATACTTTGAGTGGAATATGTAAAGGAGTTGGGCGAAGCGGGGGGGAGGAAAGTTGCTCTACACGTACCAAAATTTTTTTAAAACTTATCTATATCGGAAAGGATTTTTAATTTACTAAACACAACTTTAAATATTGGTAGTAGGAAAGTTAAAATATTGTCACACTATTTCCTTACTGGTTTCCATTACACAACTCTGATGCAGGTTAACCTAAAAAAATATGTAGTCCTTAACCCTTCTCTGCATGATTTTTCTTTTCTGGAATAAAGCAGTGATATAATTCATGGTCTATATTTCATAAAAATTGTTTACAAAAATCCTAGTATATATATATATATATATATATATATATATATATATATATATATAAATATATATATATATATATATATATATATATATATATATATATATATATATATATATATATATGTATATATATGTATATATATATATATATATATATATATATATATATATATATATATATATATGTATATATATATATGTGTGTGTGTGTGTGTAATATCAAATTATTAAACCTAAAATATCTGTCTAAAATTCTCCTTTTACTTCCCCATCCCCTTGTTTAATACCTAATTTCCCATCCATATAATGTCAGATTTCAAAGAGTGTTCTCCGATTTAAATTATTTTTTACCAGTTTTCGAAAACTAACTCTTGAATAAGTGTTAAGTTTCCATCCACTGGCCACATTTTTCAGTTGACTTAAATTATCCATTTTTACATCATATCAAAATACATAGAAATTTTCATAAAGTACTTTTATTTCTGACTGCCAATAAAGCAGAGTAATACCTATAACTCTTGAGAAAAAATTCACTTTATCGCTTGCTGTTAGGTTCGAAAGTAGTAGAAGTGTATTTCAGTAAACTTTCGATTGAAAGCTCTTGTCCTGTAAAGACATTCATTTTTAGTCTTAATAAACTGGTTGTACTGTTTGGGCCTTCACTGTTTCTTTTTAATTTCTAAAAATTACTGAGGTTTTCTCATTGTCCATTAAGCTTGGGCTATTCAAAATCATAAGGCATAAATATTGTAACAGTGATAATAATTTCACCCATAAAAAATATATGTTTCATATAAAATATACGTATAATAATTATATGTTATAATGGAAATTTCCATCATCATTCAATGAGGGGTTAATATATATATAGATACACATTTATGTAACGGGTAGTATGTAACGGGTCAACATTTTTCTTCTCTTTTCACATGAAAAATATGATCCAGAATATCTTAGTTGGCTTAGATCATGAGAGAGACAAGTTGTCGATTCTTTTCTGGCTTGTAATATAATCTTGAAGACAAAATTGCAATTAACTGCATAAAGATTACTATGATTCTTAGTTTATTTGGAAGAGAAATGACAGCTGGTTCAGAAAGTGTGAGAAAGAGCCACATCCAACAGTTATTAATTCAGACTTTAGTTTTGAAAAATGTCGAATGTAATCTCAATCATGTTGATTCAGATAATTGGGAAAGTAAAGATTAGAAAAATAGAACGTGAACAGGTAAAATTTTGAACAAATATAAGGGCAGTAATAACTGAAAAAATTTAAGCTACTCCCAATTTTAGAAGGTTAACTTTATTCCACTACTTTGTATAAAATCAGAAAGGTGTATCTAGCTGAGTAACATGGTGTTATAGCCTTCAATAATTGC
>CM063501.1:170593370-170615870 GCA_032207245.1 Pardosa pseudoannulata
GTTTACATAATTAAAAAAATGATCAATTGCTGACTGTCTACAATTTTTTCTAAGAAGCTCATTGATGAATTGTTCGTAATCATAATCAACCTGTCATAACGATTTAAAATTTATATCTTTTGTTTTAATGTTAAATCATTTCGCTTTCTGAATTCGATATCGACAAGCTACATGTAAGTGAGCAAGACATAAAATGTGAATACGTTCCTTCTCTGTTCCGATAATAGTGTGTTACCTTCTGCTTATCTGACAACCACTGACAACCACTGACCACCATCAGGGTGTGCGTATTTCTGAAAAATTCCAGGAAGATGTAATTTCACACTCTTTTGATCTTTCTCCATTTCCCTAGGAGGAAGAGGGAAAATTCTCGTTAAATTAAAACAACAACCTAGTGTATTCACAATCCTTGTGAATACACTAGGAATATTCCTTTGCTAGTTAACCCATATTATACCACACCAACTAAATATTTCTGTAAGTTATTAAAACTTAATCCATATCATTAATATGGTGTAACTAAGTATATAATTTCCAAAATTTTGAAAAAATATTTTTAGTTTTTTATGTAATTGGCTGTCCTATAAATAGGACAACGGTCCATTACACTATTAAACCTTAACAAATATCCCTTACATTGCATTAGGCTGATTCATAGATGAAATTTGGGGAAGCAGTTAAAACAAAGTTCAACATTACATTTTAAGCATACTCTTGCAGTTATTGAACTGGCAGTAAGGGAGTAAGTTTATCTTACAAAAAATCTTCAGTTTACCCCTTGTTGTGTCCAGATGTGTGAACAGGTGTTTGAACTGGTTTTCATTGAAGGATAAGAAAAGAATGTGCGCTATCAATGGAATATCGAATTCATAGAAAAATAATCGGGATTGGACAGTTGTCTTAATTTAAGGGCCCCTTTTTTATACTTATAAAATGCACATGTAAAATATATTTTTCAACAAAAACTTTCAGCTACATTATTAGCTCTGTTTTTAAGCTAAACGTAACCTCCACAATGTTTAAAAAATAATAATAATAAATATAAAATTAAAGATTAAAAAATGACAATTTTTAAGAAGTTGCTGAAAATAAATTTTGTGCCTATTTTAAAGGTGTTAAAATAAAATCCACTCAGAAAATAATTATAACTTTATTATTAAATGAAATTTTATTTGCTGTCCTGTTTGTAGGACAGCGGTCCAATATGGGTTCGAAAACTGATAACATTAACCGGTGTAACGATCACATAAAGCGATAATTTTAACATACAAATGATTAGAGAAAATCGGGAACAAGTGATTTCGATAACAATAAGCGACTGATAACATTAACCGTGATCATATTAAACGGAGTCCACTGCACATCTGTTATTGGATCTTCATCATACGAATAAATTACAAAAAGAATTTGACTAATATTTTCGTGTACTCGCATATAATTCTATTAATATATTGTTTTTTAATTATTTAATCCCCAAATACATGAAATTAATTTCCTCATTCGTAATATACTCCAACAGTACATGTTCAGTCTTTAATAATCTCTAAAATATAACAAAATAAAATTTTGCAGATTCCACTCGAAGAAAAAATTCTGACGAAATTTACTATTACAAATATACTGTTTAATGCATATTAATCCAAAACTTCTAAAAATTACTAACGCTTATCTTTTTGCGGAGCGCCACTTTTTCGTTTTATCTTTAATTAAATTTTAATTACTTCTGTTGTAACATTTATGAATGGATCTAGACTTTTACAAGTTTCCATTTTTTCTCTCTCGAAATTAAACTGTTTTACCGATGAGCAATTTTTATAACTTGTTTCATCCTATCAACTGGACAAGAATCGATTTTCTGATCACCTCGTTATATTTTTTTTCTGTCTCTCTCTCTCTCTCTCTTTCATTATCTTACTCTTTCCCTGCTTCAATAACTAAATTTGTTTTATATTTATACATACAAAAGGTAATTACGAATTTTTATTGTTGGACATTGTAAAATATACCGCATTTTCAATTATGCTCCGTTACAAGAAAATCATTAGTGAAGTTCATTATAGCTTCTTCTAGAATTTATGACTATATAATTACATTATGCTTGCACAAGTTTCTAAATTACCTTGTGCATTATAATTAAGAAAAATGTGCAACACTTTAATTTCTTCAATGGAAAAATTAAAATATTCTGTTGCACATACATAGTAAAAGGTTACCTAACTGATACCTGATAGTTTATGACTCTATAATCTACAGAGACATTAAAATATTAAGGGTAAAATAATTGAACAAATATTGAATGGTGGCTTGGTACAGCTTGATAAATCAAAATTATATTTCAAAGGTGAGCAACTGCGGCTCATTCAGCTCTCTGTGGAGTTGAGTGCGTGTTTTAAACTTATTTTATAAATTATTTATTCAAACCGATTATCAATTTGTGAAAATACTTACTAAACTAGCATATAGCCCATTATATGACGGGATCAGTAAAAATTTTCATTTTCCGAAATTGTAAAGTAGTTTATGAGGCAGGTAAAAAATTTTGTTTTCTGGCTGAGAATTATCTGGTACATGCTCAATAATTTATCTTCATACTTCTTTAAAGTCTCCCGATACTGTGAATGCAGTTTAGAATCAATTTGAATTCATTTAAAAATAATTCAAAGTTTTCTTAGCTGCGTCGAAATTATAGTTAGTGGATGGACAGCAGACGTTTTAATATTGACGGTGATTATTTGACTGTAAATATGAATGATGTCCAAAATTTAGCTAATGGATAGCAAACCGTGGGGTTATGTATAAAAAACAAACACACAAACGAACAAACTTCTTAATTTTCAAAGATATATAACTTAAAAGCTAGATATTTATTAGTCCGTGAAATAGACTCCTAGACTTTTATGAAAAGAATTTGTTGTTAATACCGGTGATAAAGTTTTCATTGCAACAAAAAATAATCGATGATTAAATTTAAAATTATCCCATATGTACCTAATCTATTATTTAAGCCAAATATAAAATAAAATTATTTACGTAATATCTAAGTTCAGTGATAAAACGTATGAAAATAATGCAGACGATATTTAAATAATTTAAAATAAGAAATGATTAAATGAGATAGTTAAAGGAATGACAATCAAAGGAAAAAAAATCAATTTAGTTTTAAAATTAACTTTTTATTTATCCTTGTGAAAATGATATTATATAAATATCTATATTTATATATTATATATATATATTCGCTTATATATATATATTATATATATATTCGCTTATATATATATATATTTGTTTATATATTTCAATATAAAATACGAAAAGTTGGTTAAAAAATGAAATAATTTTCCATCTATTGAGATTTAACTGAATTATTAAATTTACGCTCAAAACCCCCGCTCCCGGTACAATTCAGCTGCGAAAAGATCTTGAAACAATTATCTTTATAAACCTCAACTTTTACATATTTTTCTATGTATTTTATATAGCACTTAGTACTTGCGTATTCTTCTATTTAAATTAAAAATGAATTTAAGTTTTTAACAATATGCAAATATAGTGTGGCTCTATATGTAAAACTAAATTGCGGCTCTCTTTGTACTCATGTACACCTACTGATTTTTAGAAATGTGTGGGTGGTTATAGTAAATTGAAATGCTCACATATTATTTCTAAATTTTTACACAAGTAATTGTTTTTAAAATGCGCAATTTTCGGCAACTGCTGTCAACAATAAAGGAACACTCTACACGTCCATATGTATCTCAACAACGCTTCTATGTGAGTATTTCATTATTGGCATTAACAACAAAGCATGTTTTTCAATGACGTATTTTTCTGAAAGATGATTTACCAGAATTGCAGTAGCTTGTACTGATTCCAGATAGTAATCAAATGTAATTTTAGCACGCTGAGAGCTGGATTGTTTTTAATGTATTCAGAATTGCAGTAGTTTGTATTGATTGCCGATAGTAATCAATTGTAATTTTAGCAAGAAGAACGCCAGACTCTTTCGAAATGTATTCTTGAAATTACTTCGTTGCCATTGGAGATTCAGTCCAATGGCGAGGTTTTTTGAGTCTTGATTGCTTTTTCAGAATCTCAAAACCACTCATTCATTGTATAGAATGCAAAGGTTCATTGTTTATTAATAATAATTGCACCTCAGGAGCCATCTATCTTAAAAGAAAGGTTTCAGATGTGTGGAAGTCTATGCACGAAAAAACACCCAAATAAATAAAGATATGAAGAGAAAAAGAATCATTCAAGTGAGAAACGCACGCATGCACAGGGGGTATATTCAATAATAAACGGTTTGTTACTATAATTTAAAAAATGCCTCTTAAACGTAAGAATAGAGTTTTAAGTTTAAAGAGGCACTATACAATGATTTCGGCCATTTAATAAACTTTAGGCTTTTATTTATTCAGAAAAGAATTTAGTACTAGATTGGTTAAGAACATTTTTATCAAAGTTTATTCGATTTATCCTTTGAATATTTAGTATTGTAGCTGAAGTTTTATGACAGGAGAGTAAAAATAATTTATCATACCATCCGGAAAAATATTTAAGCTAAATCTATTTATAGTGAAGAATGTTAAACAGGAAGACCGCTTTTAGAATAATATTTTCAGCTAATTTAATGTCAATACACCTAAGGATTTCGACAATTGTATAACAGATACAAGTTTTTATTTCAACCGTACAAAATAAATAGTCATTTATATTTCTAAACCACATACGTAAGTCCAAATAAACAGATATTCAAATATTAAAAAAAACTATAAAATCCTAATATATCTTGCAAATACATCACACGGACGTATTTTAGTATTCATAATTTTTAGCCTTTATGAAAATTTTAGAAATGTCTTTTTCCGTTTCTAATAGAACTTCAAATTCAGACATCCGTAATTCGGAAGGGCACCAAAACCAACTTTGTGGAGTTTAGAACAACCTGCGAGAGAAACAGAACTAATCAATTTCATTAAAATGGTTATAAAAAAACTGACAGCTCTTGACTGTAGTTCTCCTTTTTCACATTATATATATATTTAAATAATACAGCTTTATATATTAATAAATAATTAAACATTATTATTTTAAAGATTAAATTTGTACACGAGAGCGTTAATTTGCTTATTATCTTCTTTGTTTATTGTTATTTTTTTGTTCCAGCAGCTTTTTAAGGAATTTTAATTATTTTTTATTTGAGCTTCAGTTGCCTCATTGATTTCTGAAAATTCCCTTTTTTGTTCCTCTATATACTCATTTAAATTCCAAATAAGCATTTTTTTTTAAATAATACACACAAGTGTTTTAATATTTAACTACAGAATTTTTTATTTTTTGATTATTTTTTCGTCTTTCTTCGTTTTTTCTAGAGCATCAATGCAGACACTCACATAATTCAGAAGGTCCCAAAATCCAATTGTTATTTTTTTCTTAAATCAATTATAAATTTTTTATCGAATTACATAAAATAGGACGTTTTTTATTATTTATTTTCATAACCTAACAGTATTTGTTAATAATATAAAATATGTAATATAAAATATGCAATTTTTAAAACTATTGACAACCCTCGTAGACTTTTAACGGTTTCATAGTTTATTCGATTTACATGTAAAGTTTTCGAACCCCCAAATCAATTTTTAAAATAGAAACGAATAGACGGAGGGTTGGTCAAAAAGTACATTCAAGTGCTTTTCGCATACGATCTTATTGGTTGAGTAACTAAGGCACTAGTGATGGCAGGAAGATTTCAAACTTCCATTTTCTATCTTAGGATTATAGAGTGAACAAGTATCTGCTTACGAATGCTGCAAACAAATTTCAGATTTGTGTACAACTTCGCGAAGTGTGAAGAAGAGGAGTAATATTTTTTGAATAAGAAAAAATAGCAAAGAGTATGAAATCCAGAAATTCGGAATCATCAAGGTTAAGACTATTCCGAATTCCGAAGTCTGTTTACTATAAATGGGTCTTAACACATTGTGTGGGTGTACATTTCGCAGCGGAATTGCACCGGGAGCTGGCGTTTTGCACGTAAATTTAGTTATTCAGTTAAATCTCAATAAATCGAAAATTATTTTATTTTCTAACCAACTTTTCGCATTTTATATTGAAATATATAAACAAACATATAAATAGAAATATATAAATAACAACCATAATATTTTTGTAAACAAAAAATATATTTTATAGTGAATAAATTTATAATAGCAGCTTAAATAGGAAAAGTCAAATAGAAATAGTAGTATATAGTTTTAATTTTTTCGAATTATGTTATATATAAACATTTTTACATTTAAAAGAAATCAAAAGAGCAATCATTAAACTAATAATGTAAAAACAAGTTTTTTTGTCTAAATTTTTCCAGAATCTATGTAGTAGACAAGAACATTCGGCTTCGTTTTCCTGTATATACCATTATTTTTTACCTACAAACAAACCATGTTGTTACACTAACCCGTACTAGTGCATGTCCCAAGCTCAATATCAATCAACAGAAAACGTACTAGTATGTATTCCGCATACAAGGTGTTAGCATACAAGGTGAATTCAAAATACAAAATTTGTACCAACATTTACGACTTTCTTCTTAAACGGCTTTTTTTTACTATAACACAAATGGAGTGTATAAAACCGGTTACAGTTTGCAATGTCCTCGAATTTTCAAAGCAATACCTTTCGAGTTGGCAAGCCTGGCAAGCCTGTTGACCAAGCCTGGGTGTCTTCTCTTTGGTCCCTGCTTCAAAATAGTAAGCACCCAGAAGGAGGGGGAGATGTTACTCGCGCTAAAACTCGCTGTAACATTACTTCAGCACATGTATGTGTTTCCTAGGTGGTGGTAAATGAGTTACAGCTTTACAACCGTGTTTTGTATAAATATATCTTTGTATTGCTTGCTAAATTGGAAAAAAATCGAATTCTATCTGAAAAGGATTTTTAAAACATTTTTCAGCATCCCTACAGTTTAATTTTTTATAAATATAATTTCAATAAAAATCAATCTATATCCGATAAATCTTTTATGGATAAATTAAAGGTTCAAGAATTTGTCCCGTTTCTGAACCGATAGAGCTGTTAACCGATACGTCCGTTAATGAAATCTATACAAACTCACAATAGAAATTTCATCTCTCATAATTTCGCACAAGTCTAGTTGAAACATATGTCACGTATACCAAGCCTGTTAAAACACTTTACAAACCTTCAATACTCTTTATCAACAGTTTTCTCAGTATATATACTTTAAACATATTTTTTATACATCAAACATATTTACATTTTAAAGTCATTATATTCATAAAACTCAAATTATGTGTTTTAGTTTTTAACAATTTTCGAGAATTTCATAATTTTTTAATGAACCTAAATATTTTACCTCTTTTTTACTGTTTTATTATGTCCATTTTTAAAGTGAAATGGAAATGTTAATTTAAACCACTTTAACTTTACTTACAATACTTAAAATACTTTTTTCGTCAATACAATTAATGCTACTAGATTTAAATTGCATGTATATGCGGGTTTTTTTATTTATATGAAATATCAAAATTTCTTTAAAAAAAATCTTCAAATTTAAATCACAGTAAGCCTGTTTTATTTGTTTATCTTTGTTTCACTTTATTTTCTTTATTATAAGCTCTTGTTTTTTGTTAAGGCGGATTCACAAAGAATAGAATGATAGTCTTATTTTTAAAAAATATGTTTTTCATAGAATTGAAACAAATATATTATAAAATAAAGTGGATTAAAGTAATTCCCTTTTTGAAGTCTATCCTTCCAAAGGTATTGTATTACCGATATTATTCTGGAGATATCATTATTCTTAGAAAAGAAAGTCCCTACTACACAGTTTTTAAAACTCAAGTCCTGTACGACTTTTTGAAACGGCACAAAGTATTCACTCTGGCGTTCATTAACCTGACAAATTTTCTTCGTCTAACAGATGACTTTTAATAAAAAGATTCTTGGTGATTTATTTGGTTGGTTTTAATAGAAAATTTATTTTTCTATAGTTTTAACTCTTTTTTCATAGGTTACGTTTGTACATTTTTTAAAAAAGTTGTTGCTTGATTTATATACATAATGAATTCCACCACAATACAAGATAAACTAACCCCACATATGTTCCATAGGACGTTCGTTCGACGTCCAAGTGTTATTTAGGATATCGGTCATGTGTGTGGGAAGTAATGTACCTACATCTATGTAGATCCAGTGAATAAATATTTCTTTGATTTCTGTTACTGGAATGATCACCAAACAAAATGTCGAAAAAAACCCACCAAACTTTGTTTAGTTAAAATTAAATAACTGAAAAGATTGAAGACAAAAATACCTTTAACTGAATGGAACAATTACTAGAAAGCAAACATACATTTCAAAAGGCTTATTAATCTATTGATTTTGATTTAATTTCAGTAAATATTTTAATTATCAGTAAAAACTTTTGCTGCTTTAACGGATATTATAACAAAATAGAAAAATATTTCAACATTTTCGACTTTAAGTCTTTTGCTAAAAAGTCATAAAGTTAAGTGTGAATCCTTTATGGTAGGCACACACTTCTAATAAAGCGATAATGTTAACCAAACGTGCTGCAACCTAAATCAATATGTAGTTAACTTTCAATAACATAGAAAATAATTCCAAAGAGTATTTTCCCACTGCTTAGCATTAAGTTTAAAATTTTAATCTCCTATATAATAATAGTCTAAGTTATCTGTACATCTGTCCTCGAATATATGAAGCGGTTGGGCATGGAATAGATAGAGGCATCCATATTGGATTCTTGATGAGTTATAGTTAGCAAAATTCAAAGCAAGTAAAGTTTGTCTTCTCCTAACCTATCAATCCGATTCTAAAATAAATCGGTATAAATATGCTTCAGATAACGGCAAAATATACTGTCCTCTTTAAAACGTTCAAAATCTACCCCTTCCCACCCGTTTTGAGCTTTTAATGCCATTATTTCAAACTCTATTTTCCCCGGTTATGAGAAGGGACATTAAATTTACCAATTTATCATATAATAAATAGACAAAAATAATTCCTATTTAAGTAGTAAAAATTAATAGTAAAAATAATTAAATAATTAGTCTTATTTAATAATTAGTTTAAAGAAACTGTAAAAATAATTAAATTTTTCTAGCATTATGACGTCATTCCTCTAACCATCTCATTTAATCATTTCTTATTTAAAATTATTTAAGTATCGACTCCTTTCTTCGTCTCGACTATCGAACACCTTCCAGCGGACTAGACTGGACTCTCAACTATCCCACTCCTTCACCTTCTTTATTTTTAGATTTTTCTTATTTTATTAATTTCATCCTCATCCCCTCTTCCTTCTTATCATCCAATCGGGATAGTTATAAGAATCTAATTGGTCTGCTTAAACCCCACCTTGAGACCGCCAATGTCGAAAACCTTACTCCTTCTAATTGGGCACTGTCCCTTAGGGACTCATAAATAACTCCACAAAGGTACATTCTTATTTAATGTCAAGTACGGAGGCGGGATTCTAATCTGGGACTGGGATCAGAACCCCGCCCGAGACCACCGTACAAGACAACAATACCCGTAGAATATAATTTTATGGTTCTCTGTCTTTTTACAAGGATGTGATGAGGTCAGATTTAGATCCCGAGCATTTTACTTCTTGTATGAATGAATCAATTATATCACTGATCTAAATCGCTTCATCACAATAATTTTAAATTTTAATCATCGATTATATTTTGTTGCAATGAAAATTTTATCATCGGTATTAACAACGAATTATTTTCTTAAAAGTCTAGGAGTCTATTTTACGCACTAATAAATGTCTAGCCTTTAAGTTATATATCTTTGAAAAGTAAGAAGTTTGTTCGTTTGTGTGTTTGTTTTTTATACGTTACCACACGGTTTGCAATCGATTTGGTAAATTTTGGACATCATTCATACATACCGCCAAATAATCACCGTCAATATTAAAACATCTGCTGTCCATCCACTAACTATAATTTCTATGTAGCTAAGAAAACTTTGGATTATCTTTATAAATTAATTCAAGTGATTCGAAACTGCATTCACAGTATCGGTAGACTTTAGAGAAGTATGAAGATAAACAGAGAGTGAGCCATAAAATTCTGCGCCAAAAATATACACCATTTTTTTACCTGCCTCATAAGTTACTTTACAATTTTGGAAAATTAAAAATTTTACTTATCCCGTTACATGACAGGCTATATGCTAGAAGTTCAATAAAATTTGAGGGATGAAATTTATAACAAAATGTTGTAAAATGAAAACAAGTTCATAAAAAAAAACCAAACATCCCAAAGTTATAATTTACACATTTATAAAAACTCTAAAATTGCACTAACTCTTTGAAAAAATAATAATTTTTAAAATTATTTTTTACATCTTCGAAAATTTTATTTCTATCGAAATAATAGAATGCAAAATTTATTCTCTATTTCTACCTACAAAAATAACTTATCGAAACTGAAACGTGAGTAAATAATTATTTTAAAATTCAGTTTATATTACATATACTTTTTCGCCTAACTGATGTATTGTAACGTATACAAAATTTTAAAAATTCTCAAAGATATTTTAAATAACATTTTCCATAAAAATCTGATATTCCTAGTTTGAAATAACTAGTACTTTAGTAGTGTTTTGAAAATGAAAATCGTATTTTTTCTTCCGTTTTCAATTAAGCGAATCGTTTACAGTAAATGCACTTTTTCCCAAACTATTTTTTCCAAACGCACACATTGAATCTATTGCCATTGGAAAATAAATGTTACTTAGAATTAATTAAAAACACATGATTTGTTAATTCTTCATTTTGCCATTTATACATTCTACACATCATCTGTCCAACTATTAAATCCGTTTTGCATGTTAAAAATTACTATTTTTTTATTTATAATTTGTTCTCTGTTTCTATAAAAGCAATGATAATAAGTGATAGTAACTCTGTTATATTCTTTAAATAAAAGTGACCGTAATATGTGTTAAATAATTTCACATGAAATATTTTCAATAAAGCTAATTTTCAAATTATTACTAATTATATCAGCAAAAATAATTGCATTTTTTCGTCCAATTCAAACCATTTTTATATAACTATAATTTCAATAGCAAATAACGTATTGAATGATATCAATTGGCAGAATAGAATTTATATTAGATATCCCTCCTACTTTCGACTTAATATTGAAATACTTGCGCGTTGGTCGATAACCTGGTCTTAATTTTCTTACATGGTGTTTCAAAAATGACCGGTATATTTGAAAAATCAATAAAAACTAAACGGACAGTGATAGAAATACACAGTTTATTACAATATGCTTGGGACAATATTAAATTTTTAGGCAGACAAACTTTCAAAATTAGTTACAATGTTCCACAACAGATGACGCTGCAGTCTGGAAAAATCTAAACTACGATATTTTCCAGATATCCACCATGCGCAGCAATAATATGGCGTATTCTCAGAACGAAATTATCAGAAACCTGTGTAAACGTCTCAGGCGGGATGGCTTCACACGCAGAACAGATGTACTGTTCCAGTTATTCAATTGTTTCTGGATAGTGGCGGTACACCTGGTCTTTTAAGAGTCCCCACAGACAAATATCGTAGTTTAGATTTTTTAGACTGCAGCGCCATCTGTTGTGGAATATTGTAACTAATATTAAAGTTTGTCTGACTGAAAATTTACCAAGCCAAATTTGTCCCAAGCATATTGCAATAAACTGTGTATTTCCCCGTTCAGTTTTTATTGATTTTTCAAATATACCGGTCATTTTTGAAACACCCTGTACATTACACTAACATATCACCCCTTAAAATTACAATGGGGAGACTCCCTTAATTGACTTCAATGTTTTATAGCTTATTCAATACAGTCACAAGTATTAGCTACATTTACGTTTTCCCATTCTTTTAATACCTTTTTCTGCAGCAATCACTCAATATTACAGTGATTCGAATAGTTACTTTTGCTCAGTTCTTCTCAAATCAAAACTGAGATACAGTTTAGATACAAGGGTTAAAATTAAAACAAATATGAAATTAAACTTTTATTATTAAAGGAAAGAAGTCCTTAAAAATTTTCCCCCTGAATGAAGCTTGATATTTGAATAGTTGACTAATATCTGAATAATATTCAGAGTATGAGTAATAAAAACTTATTAACAAGAAAAAAATAAAAATATAATGTAGAAAAATCAATACAAGTTCATAAAACATACACTGAACTTGTTAACTTAATATTTCACCATATTGTTCAATTTCTAAAACTCCACTAACTGTTTCGAAGATGATGGTCTTCGTCAATATTAAAACTACATAAACAATAGAACACAAAATTCACATTTTCTTTCTACAAAAGTAGCTAATCGAAACTCAAATGTTTGTAAATGATTATTTTGAAATTCAGTTTATAGTACGTATACTTTCTCGCGTAAGTGATGTAATGTAACGCATACAAAATTTTAAAAATTCTCAAAGGTATTTTAAATAACATTTTGCATAAAAACCTAATATTCCTAGTTTGAAATAATTAGTACGTTAGTAGTGTACGTTAGTAGGAACGAAAATGGTATTTGTTCAGTTTTCACTTAAGCGAATCGTTTACAGGAAATGCACGTTTTCTCAAACGCATACATTAAATCTATTTCCGTCGAAAATAAATGTTGGTTAAAATTAATAAAAAAAAACATAATTTGTTCATCTGCATTTTGCCAATTATACATTCTACACACCATCTGTCCAACTATTAGAGCCATTTTGCATGTAAAAAATGAATATTTTTTCATTTATAATTTGTCCTCTCTTTGTATAAATGAAAATAATAGTAACTGATAGTAAATGACCGTACTATGTGTTAAATAACTGTACGTGAAATATTTTCAAATAATTAGTAATTATACCATTGTATTTTTATTTTCCAATTTAAACACTTTTTATATAAATATAATTTCAATAGCAAATTACGTATTTAAAGAAATCAATTTAGAGAATAGAATTTAGCTTTGAAATTCATTCTACTTTCGATTTAACATTGAAACAATTTCGCGGTGGTCGATAACCCGGTCTTAATTTTCTTACATGACTCTAACGTATCACCTCTTAAAGCTACAATGGGGAGACTCCTCCTTAATTGACTTGAATATTTCATACCTTATTCAATACAGTCGTAAGTATTATCTACATTTTCTCATTCTTTTAATACCTTTTACTAAAGAAATCAATCTTTATTACTGTTGTTCGAATAGTTACTTTTGCTCATTTCTTCTCTAATCAAAACTCAGATACAGTTTAGCTACCGGTGTTAAAATCAAAACTAATATGAAATTAAACGTTTAGTATTAAAGAAAACAAATCCTTAGAATATTTCTCCCTGTTTAGCATGAAGTTTAATATTTAACTAAAATCTGTATAATATTCAGAGTGAGAAAGTATAGAATCAAAACTTATTAACAAACAAAAATAAACACATAATGTAGTAAAATCAATACAAGTTCGTAAAACATACACAAAACTTGATAACGTAATATTTTCCTATTTTATTCAGTTACTAATCGCCGAGCGATGCCCGAATGGTTAGGGTGCTGGCCTTCGGAAACAGATATTGCGGTCGAGCAACCTTTTCCTCCAACCTCCATGGCTTTCCAAGCTTCTCTCCGAACTGAAGTGAAGAGAGACAGAACAAAAAAGTAAACAAAACTCTGATTATAGAATGTCGCGAGCAATCGCTGTTACGAAACCCGAACAAATTTTAGTGTAGAACCATGTAAATAATTATGTTTTGTCATGTGAGTGTTAGTTAATAGAATAAATGTGTTTTGTAGAAATAGAGCTCTCCATCCATCCTAGAAGTCTACTTTTGTTTTAGATACAGACACCCAGAAGAAGCGAAAGAAAGGTAAGTTGTATACCTTTCCTAACATTAAGATCCGCTAACAGAACACCAGAGTTCTTGGGTTCGAATCCCACTATGACATGGATTCTCGTAGCCGTTCGGAATCGGCTTTAAGCAGTAGGTCCCGGCCTCATTAGCCCTCGTGTTGCAAAAAGTAGACCGTAGCACTCCAAAATCAAACCACTAACTGTTTCGAAAATAATAGTCTAAAAAATAAAGAATAGTCTAAATATATTATAACTATATAAACAATAGAATAAAAAAGGTATTCACCTTTTCTCTTTATAAAAGTAGCTAATCGAAACACAAATATCTGTAAAAAGTTATTTTTAAATTTAGGTTATACTACCTGTACTTCCTCGCTTAACTAACACAATGAAAAGGAAACAAAATTTTTAAAATCCTCAAAGGCATTTCAAACAACATTTTGCATAAAAACCTGTTATTTTCAGTTTAAAATAATTGGTACATTAATAGTGTTTCGGGAATGAATGTTTTATTTTTCTTTCTTCCATTTTCTCATAAGGGAATCCTTTATGGGAAATTCACGATAAACACAATTCTTCCCAAGCACATATATTGAATATCTTTCCGTCGGAATGAAGTTTTAAAACTACATACCGTCTAGGTGGTTTCACCAAAGAGACTTAATTTAAACAGAAAATGCTTATCTTCGAAAACATCCCGGTGTACACTTAGGAATTCGCTTAGGAAAACCTTCGTGGGCGTACAGGTAGGTAGATGACTATTTATACACATATAAATATATATAGAAGAGTAAGTAAACATTTTTCGCTTCGATAGTGCTGAACAAATATTTCTCCTCAGGAAAAAAATCTTTTTAAATTGTTATTTCGTCAAAAACACGTCTACAAGACGTATTACAAATGTGTTTATTTCTGTTTACAATTATGCGTGTACGATTTAAACTTGTTATTGTATTTCTTAGCATATTCAAAGAGAGGTGTTTTGAAATTTGTCTTTCATCGGACTTTTAATACTTGAATCAATTAGGTTAAGAGCCAATGTGTTACTATATATTTTTATGGAATATTTTAATATTTATTTTAAGACTATGTACTAAAGTATTATAAAACAATCCAGGATTTTTTTATTAAAAGATTTCAAAAAGTAAAAAAATGCGTATTGTGTAGTTACACTAGCATTTGATGTTAAAAGTCTATGTGATACGTATCTTATTTTACAACAAAATTGTAAGCTCACACACATTAATAAAAAATTAAATTAAAACAGTGATAATATTGGAAATTTTACCACTTTTTAATCCTTGTAGCAAATACAAGAAGTATCATAAAATTAATGTGTTTATAAACGTATAATTTATCTATTCTGCAATTTGAACAGTTAGAGCCTATTTATTGAAAAAAAATGAACATTTTACTATTTATAATTTTTTTTTTTAGTTTTTATGAATGGTAATGATTATGCTTAAAATAGTAGATTCCATTATATGTTAAATAATTCCATGGGAATATTTTCCATAAAACTCATTTTCAAATCATTTTTATAATTCCAAAAAATTACATTGTTACCTACCAATTTTAACCATTTTATATACATGTAATTCCATTGTCAAACTGCGGATTGAAAGAAATGAATTTAAACAATAAAAGTTAGTTTTGAAATTCCACTTTCGATTTAGTTTTAGAATACTAGCGCATGGATCGATTTCCCACCCTATTTTTTTTTTAACATGACAATAACGTAACACCTCTGGAAATTCCAATGGGGAGACTCCTTAACGGAATTTCAATGTTGAATATCTTATTCAATGGAGACATAAGTATTTTTATATCTTTCTCAGCCTTTTAATTAATGAGAAATCTGTCTTTTCGATCATGGTGCAAATAAAAACGTTTGCCAATTTCTACCAAAACTTCCAGTTTCTGAGAGAGTTTCTGTAGGGAAAACAGTATACATTGTTCCCTCGCCACTTCGCGCTTAATATTTTGCGAATTCAGTGCTTTGCAGACTTTCCCAAAATATTCATTACAAAAAAAAAATGAAAAATGCTACCATGTCGGCAGCTACATTGCGGAAAGGAGCGTTGTTTCATGTTGATGCGCGAGAGAGAAGGATCCCTGCATGTCAAACAAAGAGATCAGTTGACTCAGAGTACATACCACGGGATCTTGAGATGACAAAGTGAGGAAGAAAATGACGAGGAAGACGGAGAACAAACTGAAAAGCGTGGCCTTACCCTGGAGAATCTGTAACAATTGAGCAACATGGAAAGTATTTGGGCAAGACATTGACGACAATGTGGTTCGAGCTGTCGAGTTCAGCAATCGCGTTGACAGGGTTATGTCCTTGTACAGAGGAATTTTGAAGGAAAAGGAAAAACAAAGACAACAACTACTCATCACAATTTTTTTCTCTCCAAGGAAAACCCTTTGGCTCTACCATCAGCGCCTCCAGCAGAAGAGTCTCCGAGTAAGTCTAAAACCTCTACGAGTCAAGTGAGAGCCTCTCCTCCGCCGCCACCAACACAAGGCTCTTCACCTCTCAGAAAGCAATGTTGATAAATGTATATTACTCTATAAGGTTTTGTAATTAACTTTATTAATTAGCACTGACACGTTAAAGTAAATATACTGTAGTTTTTTTGTCTGAAATGTGTAAAGTATAAATACTGTTTACAAATTTAAAACATTCGTGTGCCAACAAACATGGGAACTCCTTGGAGAAAATCTTACTTCGGTTTTTTAGCTTTCACGGAAGGTTGTGGTCCCCATTAACCGAAAAAAACTAGGGATCACTGTACTGGAAATAAGCAGTGCACAGTATGAATGTTAGAAACTTCATTGTAACAATGCTTTGGCGTTCTAGAAATAGACACGAATAGTTTAGGGTTTAAGATTATATACCTCAAGGTATAAAAACAGTGTATACAAGGGGAAACCATTTAGATATTTCCTAATATTTTCTTAAAAATTGCCATTTGTAACTATTACCCTGATAAATTTCCACTATTTAATAAACAATTTATTTTAATCCTTTTATAAAACTATTTTAAAAATTTATATGTAAATAAATTTATAAATCTTAATACAAACAAATAGAATCTCTACTCATTTAAAGCCGAACGATGGCCGATTGGTTAGGGTGCTGGCCTTCGGTACCGGAGTTCATGGGTTCGAATTCCACTGTGGCATGGGTGTTCGTAGCCGTTCGGAATCGGCTTTAAACTGTAGGTCCTGGTCTCATTAGCCCTCGTGTTGCAAAAAAGTAGACCGTAGCTCTCCAAACCAAACCAATCTACTCATTTAAAGCTTTGAAGTATTTGTTTCAGTCTTTGTGGAGTTCAGAACAACCTGATAGAGAAACAGAACTAATCAATTTAATTAAAATGATTATAAAAAAACAAAGTGAGAGCTCTTCTCTGTAGTTCTTCTTTTTCACGTGTTATTTATATTTAAATAATACAGCTTAATATATTAATAAATAATTTAATATTATTATCTTAAAGATTCAGTTTGTACATGAGAGCACTAATTTCGTTTTTAGCTTCTTTGTTTATTGCTATTTTTTGTTCCAGTCGCTTTTTCATTAATTTTAATTATTTTTTATTTGAGTTTCAGTTGCCTCATTCACTTCTGAAAATTCCCTTTTTTGTTCCTCTATATACTCATTTAAATTCCAAATAAACATTTTTAAAACAATACACACGAATTTTTTAATCTGTAACTAGTAGAATTTATTTTTCTATAAATTTCCCAGAGAAATACAATTTCTAGCAACTTTTATAAAGATTTTTCTCATTTTATATACATTTTCAAAATAACTATTATAAGAAGATCCATTTTTACGAAATTATATGAATTCTGTAATGCCATGTAATAAACAGTAAAGTTGTTGGTACATTAAACTTTCGACAAAAAATAATAGTGTCGAAATTTTTTATTATTTTGGAAATTTTCCACTAAAAATGTGCTTCATATATTTATTTCTCATCAGGAGGTAAAGTACTTTTTATTATTACTAAATGACCTATTTTTGCTACCATACCTATATTTGGATATATATGATAAAAGTTTACTGAATTGATATGCAATGTATAACATTTTGAAAATAATTAAGTTGTTACAGTGAATTAAATTGTAGATTTAATTCTTTAACATCACCTAAACTTCTTTGTAGCAATACTAACATTTACAGTAGTAAAAATCATCATAATATTTTAATAGTTTGGTCCTATTTTTATTATAAATGAAATACGTGCTAAAAGCTATAATTGTCGTGAATATTAATATTTTTATCATATTTATTATTCTATATAATATCATTATTATACTATTACAATAATTAGTATAGATACATAAAGTAATTTAATTATACTTATTATTACAATAATAAAGCATTTTCAAAGATATTTAAATATAAATTGCATAAAATTGTACTAATACTTGAATATTTGGTTTCATCTCTATTTTGAAATGAAATACGTGCATACAATTATTATTCCTAATTATTAGCCTAATTCCTAAGTATTAACATTTTTATATAATTATTTGTATTGTGATATTAGTTATAATTATCATTATAATTTATACTATTGTACTAATAATACTTAGCATAGATACATAAAATATTACCATAATCACTGAACTTATTATTATTACTATATAAAACTTTATTATTATTATTATTATTACTATAACATAAAGTACATCATTTTTATTGATATTTAAATATTAGATTTGAATAAAATATATAATTGGAATACAATATAATATTTGTCACTTTGAAAGGAAATATATAATTGGTAATAAAAATAATAATTGTGTAAATATAAGCATTGTTCACATTATTACTATCATTATTACAAATTTTAATATTATTTCTAGCATAAATTTTATTTTAGAAATATTTATCTTTACAATATAAATTACTGTTAATAATATTATTTTTTACACAACTAAACATTTTGGTAGTACATTAGCCTTACCGAGAAAAGATACAGTGGAAAATAGCTGGATCACCGTTATATATTTTTTCAAAAAAACATTTTTCCTTGAAATAATATTGAGGGTTAATGATTATAGGTCAAGGAGTCTGGTACGCTCTTCTCAAATCGAAGTCAAGAGCCCGTAAATATTGTTTCCACTTGGAACCCCACAGAGCTCCAACCTATTTCTCGACTTTTGTTTTTGTTTCCCGCGCCGAGTAACAAAGCCACTTTAACAGACGGTTAACCAATCCGTTACAGGTGATCTGTAACACGATCGTTACCTTTTTGTGGAACATTCGCAAAGTCATGAACTCGACCCACAATAATTTCTAGTTCGAAATTTAGTCGGGTTCCAGAAGCACCGCCAGATAAAAATTTTCCACAATCGTTTCAGCAAGGGGATTTTTTAATCTGTCACAAACACTTACTTCTGCCAACATAAGAAAAGCGAAGTTAATAGTTTTTCTTAATCATGCGTCATAGTGTCACCTTTTTCAGTTTAGAAACAGCTGAGACCTAGAAACAATCCTTGTCTCCTACTGCAAATGGAGTAGTAAATACATTCAAAGCTGATATAGCCCTTTACAGATAGTTGAAACAGTTGTTGACTTATATAATCGGCTTTTTGTGGTAATGTAAGCTTACTGGAAAGTGTGTGAAAGCTGTTGATCCGTTTAACTGACTAGAGCTGAAGAAAATTTTGTGGAATAGCTCATTATATATTTTGGCCTAAATTGTTCAGTGCTTGAAGATAGATTAAATTTGCAAGTATCTTTACGAAAATTATGTCATCTCATAAAATTTTTACTGTTATACCGAAATGTGTACCTATTGTTTTGATGTTAACTCCTTAGAAACATTACAAAATTAGATTTTATCAGGTTTGAGGCGTTTCCTGTTTTCAGACATAATTCATAAACAGTTAGAGATAAGACAAAGTTATTTGACTTGTTTAACATTCAAATAATAGTCTCTTTTATAGAAAATTTTCGTCTTCCAAATTATGTCACCGCACTCTGTGTATATATATATATATGCGATGGTAAAAATTAGCATGATATATTTTTAACTCTAACTCTCCTTTTTCATTCTAATTACGTGTAGAAAAATCATCCAGATTCAAGAACAGATAACTCGTCGAAACTTCAACTTCTCCAGTGTACATCCATGATTGTTGAAATATAAGGCCAGATCATACACTCTTTCGAAATTCGGCTTTGAGAAATTTCTCTTCCCTTCCTACTAGTGCTTTGTTGTGGTTTGGATCGAGAAGCTTAGCGCAGTGGCGACAAAAATGCATAAATTTTATGTTCCTAACAACAAAAACTATATTATTTGGCCACGATTGTCTGAATTCGATTGTGCTTTGTGAATTTCACTTTGTGAATTCACTAGTCAACATTATGGATAAGTTAATGTAGGGATGGCTTAGGCTCGAGCAGATTTACAATAAATTTATGGATAAGTTAAACAAATTTAAATCTTCTTTTCTGCAGTTTATACTATTCAAACTCAAAATTTTTTAACAGCTTACCTGATTATCCCTAGTTATCTCGAGTTCGTATATATTGCAGTTAATTATTATCACAAGAAAAGTCGGTCGAAGTAGAATTTGTCAGTACGATTTGTTTTATCACTGTTTTACTCGGCCTGGAGGAAATGAAAGGAAATATTCAGCCTTGATTGACAGTTTGCCAAGTTTTGTTGGTTTCGCGGCTCTTTTGGTGTGACTGGTCACGTGTTTTACCTATTGTATAGTATATAGTTGGCTTTTCGATTAGTAATGTAAAAGAAAAATAATTGCTAATAATCATCCTGACGAAACTTCTCCCACACTAGGACCCAACATTAGTTCAGCATTTTCCAGATGTTATTCCTGCTACTACAAAAAATCAAATCCAAAGCGTCTGTGTAAACTGTGCTTCCATAAAAAATGTGCCAGAGAAAATCAGTAACAAAAGAGACCAGATGCCAATGTACAGAATGTCAGGTATTACTTTCTGTCGTCCCTTTTGTTTCAAAAACTATCATACAAAGAATAATAGTTAAGATTTTTCGATGTGCCGAGATAACTAAGGATGGTATACTAATATTAAAACTAAATTATTTTACGCCTGTAAAAAATTAAAAATCCAACTTAAAACTTACTTATTTTGTTTTATTTCGTTTCCTCGTATTTATTAATAAAATAAAAAAATGTTATGATTTTTTGCGATTTTTTTTCAAAAAAATCTGTGAGAGAAGTGGTTAATCATTACACATGTGATTGTGTGTGTCAAAAGACTCAGACCTTTATCATTGTATACAATTCATTATACATTATAACCCTGATTGGTGTATCTTTTCAAAATGACTATGGTCAACATAATCCAACTATTGCCATAAATATTTTTGTTTTTCTCGGATGTGTTAGAAAAGTGAGCGCAAATATTTTAAACAAGCTATTATTTTAAGATAATTATTTTACGTTAATTTACGTTATAATTTGTGACATTATGCAATATTTATGATTTCCTAACCAGTTCATGAATTATATTAGTTATAATATCATTTAAAATTATTATAAACTATTTGATTCTGGGGTTTTACACTGAAAGGAACTTTACCTACTGGCAATCTGCAAACAAATTTTTATATGCATTTCGCTAACTATATTTTTAAAAACATTTATCGTAAGTATAATGATGGCTTTAAATGCTTTTTTATTTAATTTATATTTATATTTAGTCCAGATTTACATATTTAATAATGTTTTCCAATTTTAATTTTGAATATATAAGTTCAGATATTCTATATTTAAGAGATTGTTAATCATTTTTGTTTTTACTTGTGCAGTTAATTAATGAATGGTTACAATTTTATTTCATATTAACATTATGGTATTTCGGATTTGAAATTGTCGTTTCTTGTATGAAACTTTTCCATGTGAAACATAAATCCAAGCTAATAAATTTCTACCACTATTCTTCTCAAGATTTAAACTTCAAGCAATTATTTAAAAGGGATGATTTTCGAAATTGTACCAAAGAACTGTAAATCGCAGTTTATTAAAATATTCAACTTCTAACTGCTTTCGTATAATGAACATACTACTGCTACATACAATACGTAAGTGTACATAAAAGGAATTTTTTATTAAAATTTGATAAAAGTGAGTATTTTGATAAAAGTGAGTATTTTGATAAAAGTTCAGTTCTCCACCAACATCCTTTGAAACTTCTTCTACTGCACAGCATATTATGTAGTCAATTCCATTTTTCCTGATATGTTTTGCATTTAAATGGAAAAAAACTGTGTATATTCCTCCTTATTAAATGTATTTAATATGAATCTGTTTTAAATTATATAATGATTTGAATATTGTTGTTTCATGATATTAAACCTTCTGTAACACAGAAAAATATTTTACATTTAAAAAAAGAAAGCATAACCAGCTTTATGGCACCTGCCTTAATGGACAAAATACAGAAATCTGATAGAGACTGGGTAAAAGGTAATGCAGCTGTAACATTTTTATGTCTATAATACAGTAAACAAGATCCTCTGATTAGAAAATATGATTTCTGTGTTTTTAAATAAAAAGTGTACTACAAAAAAATAGAT
>CM063501.1:170635870-170658370 GCA_032207245.1 Pardosa pseudoannulata
ATATATTTTGCTTTAAATATTTATTTTATGCATACAAAATACTCCAAAACATATTGCATTTTTTAAAATTACCTATTGCCTCAAAATTAGTTTTGCGTACATATAATTGCAATCTCATTACATTTGTCACATTATTTGTATCCACATTTATAAAATTATTAAACTAATCAGCACAAATATCAAGTTTTAGTAATTTTAAAATGAGTCCTAAATTTAATTTGTTAATTTTCTACCTTTTTATCATAGCCAAAATATGTGATGTTGCCCTTTTTCTCTTGTCCCAAATTGCCACAATTTCACGAACCTCTCCTTCCCTCAAACATGACATTTATGGACAGCTTCTTTTCATTTTTTAAAGTCAAAATGTAATATATTTGTCGAATCGCCAATTTTACCACTAAATATGTTATTTATATACAGCAAAAATCTTTATTCCCGTCTATATTATGACCAATGTACAATATACTCGACATTACCTCTTCCGACAGACTGATTTGTTAACTTCAATTTTCATGTCAAAGTTTTATTTATCGTTTCATCAGATATTCATGATTATTACCTACAAAAAATGTTTTTGTTGAGATAAAAAGAAAATACTGCAGACATCAAAAGTATATTTTCCATAAACATGATATTAAACTAGCATATAGCCCGTCATATGACGGGATCAGTAAAATTTTTAATTTTCCAAAATTGTAAAGTAACTTATGAGGCAGGTAAAAAAAAAAGGTTTGTCTTTTGGCTGAGAATCAACTTGCAACAAAAAATAATCGATGATTCAATTTAAAATTATCACACATGTACCTAATCTATTATTTAAGCCCAATATAAAAGAAAATCCTTTACGTAATATCTAATTTCAATGATAAAACGTGTGAAAATAAGGCATAATTTAAATAATTTAAAATAAGAAATGATTAAATGAGGTGGTTAAAGGAATGACGTCATAAAACTAGAAAAATGTTATTTTTACCTATTTATTATGGGAAAAATTGATAAATTTAATCGCCTGCTCTTAAACGGGGGAAAATAGGAGTTGAAATAATGGCATTAGAAGCTCGAAAAGAGGGGAAGGGGTGGATTTCGAACGTTTTAAATAAGGCAGTATTTTTTGCTGTGATATGAAGCATATTTATACCAATTTTTTAGAATCGGATAGATAGTTTAGGAGAAGATAAACATAACTGGCTTTGAATTTTGCTAACTATGGATGCCTCTATCCATTCTAGGTCCAACCGTTTCATAAATTCGAGGACAGACGGACAGATAACTTAGGCTATTATTATATAGGGGAATCTTTATGCAAAAATATTTTGTTTGAAAACTAATTCATGATATTTATATGAAATACGTAATAATTTAAATGCAAATATACACTTAAATATCCTTAAATTCATAGTAAAAATATACTTTTCTTAAAAAGTTTTATTTTGTGTTAAAGATTTTCTTAAATTCTTTTTTTGCATATTCGAAATAAAGTAGTCTAACGATAAAGAACATATTTTATTCAATTCCGGGTTATTAAAGAAAAAAGTTTAAAAAATCCGAATTGTTTTGACTTCCTCAATTTGTAAATCGAATTTCCTGACAATTTGAATAATATATTCCACGAACACGATATTCCACCAATAACAGTGTCACACATATCATAATCGAGCGTTGAAATTCCAAGGTCCAGTGACAGACTATTCGATTATTCTCGCGTTACTTTCGATTTTCTATACAAAATGCACTCTAAATAACAACTTCATATATTCGGATCCTAAATACTAGAAAATGAGGTAGATGTTGACATAAAATATAACAGTAACAATAGCTTCACGAATCCTAGCCTACCGATAATACACGGTCTCCAGTTCACAGCTACGAAAACCCATAATTATCTAATGAGATGACTGCGAGTTTCAGATTTACGCTGGTTTATAGGTTCGTTAGCATCTTGGCGTGTTTCCGTTTCAGAAAACCGATGTTTCAATCTATTTTATATGACCTAATGGACTAGTAAATCCTAAAGTTTATTATTTCAAATTCAACAATATTTAAAATAAACGGGCATAATAGCATTCTCATTTCTATCAAAGTAACCGACCACGTTCGGAGCTAAAATTTTTAAATAAGGTTTTTATGGAAATATTTTTTATTGAAGTAATAAGTTATAAAACATAGAAAAATGTTACGATAACATAAATACATATATATTGTCTTAAAAATTGGCAAAAATAGAGAAAACACAAGCATTTTTTGACTTTATGCCAACATTCCTAACTAAAAAAATATGCAAAAGATATATTAGGATAAATGTAGACATATATCAATTATGTATACATTGAACCTCCAGAACGAAAATATTCTAAAGTATAAATGAGTTATAGCCAATCGAGTAATTTAGAGGAAAAATTCAAGAAAAAAATAATGAAGTTTCTAACATAAATGCCCATAATTCATCTAAAAATGAATATATTTTAAATCCAGAGATTCAATGCATACATATCATGATTAAAAACATAGCGTTAAATTCTAATTAAATTCTAAAAATTATTTTAGCTGTTATGACTGTTGAGGTGTGGTGGTATAGCAAAAATCCCAGTTTTTTAGAAATTTAAAGAATTTATTGGATAAATTCATTAAGTTAATAAAGGTTTAGTGACCTAAAATGCACCCGTTTTATAGCTTACACCATCCTTCAGTTCATTAACTCCGTTTTATTTTCTTTCTGAGAGCTCTAATTTTTTTCCTGTGCAGCTTTGCAACAGGTGTAGAGAATTTTACTGAACCCTTTATACGAGAAATATTTAACTTTTCATAACCCTTAGCAGTAAAGTATACTGGATCAATATTTAATTCATTAAAAATTCAATGTAATTCCTTAAACCATCATTAAATTTTATCACAGCAATGTACCCCCACCCCAAAAAAAAAAAAAGAATAACTAAATAAATAAATGCTTCAAGTGCAACAAAAGTATTATTAGGAACTAATTCCCACAGATTGCCTTTAAAGGACTGACTCGTTTGCATTTTGAGTCCTTCCATGAAGACATTTCATCAATAATTTTGAATCGCATAGTTCCGTATAAACTGTTTGTATAAAGTTTAAAATCTTTTGTGATAGTACAACTAATATTTCTTTATAAACTTTCCCCTGATGTTACAGTTTTTTGGTATTTCCACCAACTCAATATTCCATTATAAAATTATAAAATGTATTAACTTTATAAATAAAAATAATACTTTCTTAAAAATCGTGAAAATAATATAAAAAGCAAAACATAAGGAACAAACTAGCGATGTTTGTCAAACGTAAACCAAAACAAAACACTCTGTCAAAGTTGTCGCGTAAAACTGCTAGGATATTGTAAATAAACTCTTGCCTTATGTGTTTTATAATTTGATAAACATTCAAAAATGCATTCAGTTATTATATATAATAAATAAATAAATATATATATATATATATATATATATATATATATATAATATATATATATATATAATATATATATACATAATTTATACATTCAGTAATTTATTTATTTATTTAGAAGCTAATAAGCTTTTTAAAACGTTGTTCATGCTAATGCTCAAAGTCAAGCCCTCTAACTGCTCACTTCCGACAACTTTTCGGTACTTCCGGTTATGATTAAACAGCTGTATCATGACTTCTAATGACTCTACAAACAAGCTCCCAGAGTGGGGCTAAATGGGTAACAGATTCGCAGCCTTGTGTTAGTATAAAGATATATAATGTCTGTATTGCCAGTTGCGTTAGGATAAAAATCTTCGTTATCAACTTTAACGTTTTATAATACTTTCTCTTCATCTGTGTATTTATGTTCAAATGGACAATTCTAATCACAAAGACTAATATTCTTGTTTAAATTATTTCTTGTGTATTGTTAAAAAAATACTGGAAATCAAGTCGCCTAATGATTTAATAGTCAACAGGTTAGCATTTATAAATAGAAATAAATAAATTGGTATATGCAATAAACTAATGGAAAGCTTAAATTAGTATTAAATTAATGTATTCTAACATGAAGTATTTATTTATGGTATATCTTATGTTTACATAACAAGCTATGCATCATTTAGTAAATAATAGATAAAATTCATTGTTTCCGAGACAAAAATAATTTAAATATCATAACAGATCTCTTGCATTCTTCCATAAATTTTTACTCATTTATTTTTAATGAATGTGTGTTGAAATGTTATATTAAAGTTTCAAATTATAATTTTGCAGTCCATCCCTCATTAAAGAAATAACTCTCCTATTTATTTATTTTTATAATTATAAAATGAACTTTTATAGGTATTGTCTTGCTAGCAATTTAGTGGTAAATATTCTAGAATTATGATGGCATGATCTGCTTATTTTTGTTCATTCAAATGTATTTCTTAAATTTATTTTGAGGCTGTTATGATGTTTGAGGCTTTAGAAAAATATATATATATATATATATATATATATATATATATATATATATATATTTGTATATATTGTAACGATCCGTTACATGACCCTAAAGAAAGAGGAGCGGAAGGTGACCTTTCTCAGCGGACAATTAAGGTTAGAGGCAGGTAGAAACGGGCGTGGTGAACAATAAACGTTGTGTACTAGATCCCGGACTTAATTGAAAACTGTCCGCGTGTTGGTGCCAGCGCGTCTGAGACTTTGTGAGACTATTTGAGTGAAAAGACTCGGGGATATGACTATACACTCAGCTACATTACAATGCCACGTGTGAGCCCATTAGCGGTAGCGAAAAAGGAAATTAAGTTGTTTGGGTCGGCTGATTTAAAGACGGCTTTTCGGCCACATCTGGAAACAAAACAGCTGATTCAGGCGGGAAGTGACCGCAAGATTGCATCGTCCTGGTTCTGGAGGGTTCCAGAAAAATCGGGTGGAGGGAACAGGGACCGCTATAAAAGAAGAATGCCGGAGCCAAGACGGGGCTTTTTCTTGAGGCTTCTTCTTGAGAGTTGCTTTTGGGAGCTGTTGTTGGAGCTCGAGAGGAGTCCGCTCGTCTCTCCGATTCCCGTAGTTTGCTTGTTTTAGAGATCGCCAGCGTCTCTGTTTGCTAAGAAGTCGACTTTCGACTTTGGGATCCCATTCCCGTTATCGTGTTATTTTTTTACCTCGTGCATAGAAGTAGTTCGCTGAGCGTGACCCTTGCTGTCATTTTGGATTGTCTTGCATTCCGAGTTTCCTTCACGAACTCCAGCGTGATACGCACTCTGAGCGTTTGAACCTTGGTGTGAAAGCCGACTGTTCTAATCGTCAGCCCGGAGGTGATAGTGTCAGCGTCCGTACCGGCACTAATTAGCGAACTGTTCCAGTGATTTAGAAGCCCTAGCAACATTGTATGCTGTACCCACGTATCCTAATTGTGTGAATGTTATCTCAGCACGAGATCCCAGAATATTTAGAAATCTACTGAACCTGTACATAGCTGTACATAATTTATTTACCTGAATAAAATATTTAGTCTAGATTAAACAGTTTTCTAGCCTGTTTCATCGACTGCTTCGCCTACCATATCTCCAGTACTTTACAATATATATATATATATATATATATATATATATATATATATATATATATATATATATATATATATATATATATATATATATATATATATATATATATATATATATATATATATATATATATATAACAAAAAATGTTTTTCTTATCAATTTAAAAATAATCGTCAGTCATTCTAACCTAATATTATATATTATGTTGGTTAGAATTTATTGTAAATATTTATTTTAAATATTCCATACCTGTCCATTATTAAAATTTGGCATCAGTTATAGTAGAAACAGTGGTTAGTGGTTTTACATTTAGTTGCCCAAGTAATTATAATCAATTAAAGTTGTTTGTATTGTTTCCTATCTCAGGAAATTGTAATATTTATTAACATTATCTTTATTCATTCACTATATATAATTAATACTAATAAATTGTTTCGATTGAATTTGATTTTATAAAAACACAAAATTAACTTATTTTGAAACTGATATTTATCCGATGAGAGTCGAGAGAGGTCCTTCAACTGATTATCCTTTTAAATCATTCACAATTGACTATTGGCATAAATATGCAATCAAAACACAATATCTAGGTAATCTCGTATTCAAAACAGCCATGACAAAAAGCATAAATATACCACATAAGGATATTATACATCTTTTTTCATCAATGTAAATGTCTGCTAAAATTAAAAAGATTTTTAAAAATTTCACAAATTACTAAAATGAAAAATCTGTTGTCATGTATTCTAAATATCCTAATCTGTTTCCAGTGTACCAAAAATAGGAAAATTATCAGTCTTTCTAAATTCCACAAAATTTAACGAAAACCGTAAATTTTACTGATAACCCGTAAATGTTTACCGGTATGATATCCCTTTACTTCAACTCAAAATTTACTTTTATTAATGGTTGATGATCCGATTCATTTCTAATACATAGATAATCTACGAAGTTTCCCCAAATTAAACATGTCACTTTATACATTTTGTTTTACTAACCATACTTAAAGCACGTTATCTATAGCGTCAGATAATGAATTATAGATTTATCTGACAAGGTAAATTTATCAAAAGAATTGGCAACAATTAATCGTCATCTTACAAACACATTTCTAATTCTTTCTTTTTTTTCTGTGAGGAACAAGCTACGTCCGATTTAATTTTTTTTTTGTGTCTATTAGTTTATCCTTTTTTTCCTACCATGTCCTATTTTCCCATTTTTTCAACTCTAGAACTCTCGTTTTTTTGTTTTGTTTTGTTTTTTTACCTCTACACTACCAAAAAAAGGTTATTCCGTCCCTAGCTTGTTTTTAAAGAGATAGTGTTTAGAATGCATAAAATTAAGCTGATATATAAAATAGAACATTTAAATTTATATATACGATTCGAACTTTTGACACCAATGAGAAAAAAATGTATGAATATGCAATTTTAAGAATCTGAATTTGAAAACATTTTTGGATGAGCAAATACTTACAGAATATTTACAAAATTTTTCAGCTGGTTAATGTTTTCAGGTATGAACAGTATTGGCTATACATTCTCCAATAGCCATTTTTTCACATAATGTACAACCCTTGGAAGTCATATTTCCCTTAATATATTTTACATTATCTGAACCTTACGGATGTATTTTATAGTGGCTGATTTGTTTTTCGTTTTTAGGAGATGTGTAACTTTTACACAATTTTTTCCATAGTCATTTTCTAAAAACTTATTAAAATTTCCGCTATTTTGTTAGGCGATTGATATTTTTTCACAATATTTTGAATTTTATTCTGTCAAAATTTAATTGCTTTAATAGAATAAAAAAGTAAGCTTATGAAATGTACAGCAATACAGTGATCAGACAACCCAAAGAATATGTATTGCAAGAAGAGACATTCTCTTTAGCAGGTGCAGAAATTAATCCAATCATATCAATAAAGGGAGTGGACTAACATTAGCGATAAATTAACGCAAATTTATGGCCTATGTTGCTCTTACGTTGTTACGTCCCTCAACTGAAGTGAAAAAGCATCTGATTAAATACGAAAATAAACTTCATCGGTGAAACAGCCATCCGTTGCTTTTTGACATCATATCGCCATGATTCCAACCCCTTGTTCTCTCATCCACTGTATTCTATGATATATATATATATATATATATATATATATATATATATATATATATATATATATATATATATATATATATTATAAGTCGTATCCAGTAGTGAGGCGAGTGGAATTCTTAGTCTTTCTTAGTAAATCATATCTTTTTTCAAAGTAAAGCTTCGTTTAAAAGCTTCACTTGCGGCATTTTCATTTGTTTGTGGCGGAGCCAAGCTTGAAGTGTGTTGACAGTTATACGAATACCCACCAACTGACTACTATCGGTTCGCTTAATCATCAAATACATCAAATATATTTCCGCTCGACTGGATGTTCCTAAAAGCTTAAGCGAGCGTGTGTTTTGTTTTTCATTTATTTTGTTATTACGAAAGAGTTCCCTTTTCAATTGTTCCCAACTAGCTTAATTTTTCCCAAACCCCTTTCTTCACACACACACACATAAATAAATATATATATATATATATATATATATATATATATATATATATATACATTCTGCAATTCAATGCTCTGCCTGTTGCTACCTTATATATTACTTAATGGACTAATTTACTACAAAACTAATACGTATAAACTGGATGTAAAATTTAAACAGAACGTCAGACATCTAGCTCATTTAATTCAGAGAACTTATTCACAAACCGACACACAGAAGTAAAACTTCTAAATTTCCTAAATTAAGGACGTCTAAAATTTATCAGTATCCGTCTAAAACTTGAATTGGCAAAAGCAGTAATATTCAAATAAGATAGAATAAGAAAAATTTTCTGGAAAAGTTAACTTGCTACAATCCGTCTAAAAATTGAATTGGCAAAAGCAGTAATATTCGAATAAGATGGAATAAGAAAAATTTTCTGGAAAAGTTGACTCGCTACAATCCATCTAAAACTTGAATTGGCAAAAGCAGTAATATTCGAAGAAGATGGAATAAGAAAAATTTCTGGAAAAGTTGACTTGCTACAATCCTCAGGCTCTCTTTGAAGTACGGTCCTCTTGTGAAGTACGGATTACATTGACATTATCAAGGCAAACCCGATAAATCTTACGAGACTGAGACAACGACTAAAAAATGGCCACAAGGATGCCATAAAAAGGAGTCACGTAGATTTCCCCTGGGTAACTGACTTCTAAATTAATTTTATCCTCTTAAAAACGCGATGTGCTGTCATCAGGGCAGTAGCCTCTTACCGGAAGTGAATGACGAATTCAAAGCTGAGTTTAATGGGCAGTTATCATGAAGTCTTATAAGATATTCTTATTTTATATAGCTTACTATTTATTTATATCTTTGTCACCTTCGATTCAAATAGACAATTCGACCTGTGATGGAATCTGTCTTTGTTCTTTGAAAGTACTTCTGGATCTGATTGTTCTCTAGTAAGGATTTCCGAGTTGATAACGCAATTGCTAAGTACTATCATGTTACCACCTGATTATATCATACGATTTACAACTCATTCTTTTAAACAGAGCTTATTGACGCTGTGCAGTCATTTTCAGCAGTGATCCGGGTACAAATTAAATGGCCATCTTAAATTTGTGGTTAGTTTCCTCCAGCTAGCAAACAAAAGAAAATTATTTTGTCAAGCAAAAATTATAATGATCTTAATAAATATTTAGAACGCAACTGCTTAGTTTGTAGCTAAGTGAGAATTAAAGAGACTAGTTAAAGCCAGTTCGAACAAATAATAATAACTATACTAACAGTAGAATTCGAAATAGCGTCTAATCAATTTGGCTATTGTCTAGCAGTTTTGAGAGAGCTACGGTGTACTTACTCTTTTAATAACCTTTAACTATTATAAAAATTAAAGATCCAGGTTTTAAATCTTCAGATATAAGAGTAGTATTATTTTAAAGTCTTACTATAAAAGAAGTTATCGAAAAACACCGAGCTCTAATTTTGCAGTAAATGTAAATTGAAATTTATCATTAAAACAATTTTGTAATGCTATTTAGTTATATATTTCTTTGGAAATTATTATCGAACGCTTTTATTACAAAATATAGGTACATCAATCAATTATCCTATTTAAGTTATTTCCTATTTATCATATTGTAATGTACTGTAGTCTTTTTAAATAATGCAAAACATACCATGGCTTCAGAAAATATTTTTGACTGCTAGTATATAGCTATACAAAATTTAGAAGGAAATTTTCCCTTTTACGTTTCATTGAAAATTATTTTTAAATGCTATTCTTCAGAAATGAACGTTCATCACTCAATTATCCAATTCTTTCAAATTTTTCATCATTTATTATACTGTCGAATTTTTGAGTAAGGAAAAACATATAGCTTAAAAATTTTTTGATAATAACTAGTCTAAAGAAGTAAAAATTGTAGAAGAAAATTTTTACTGATAAATTTTATCAAATATTATCGAATACTATTGTTATAAAATGAAGGTACTTCAATTATCCTATTTAAATTCTTTCCTATTTATCATATTGTAATTTACTGTCGACTTTTTAAGTTATGCAAAACATACCATGGCGTAAGAAAATATTGATGACTATTAGTATATAGCTATAAAAAGTTTAGAAGGAAATTTTCGCTTTTATGTTTTCAAAAAAAACGTAATAAATATATTATTAAATGCTATTCTTACAAAATGAACATACATCAATCAATTATCCAATCCTTTCAAATTTATCATAATTTAATATACTGTCGAATTTTTGAGTAAGGCAAAAATATCATAGCTTAAAAAGGTGTTTATAATAATTAGTCTATAGATGTGAAAAATGTAGAAGCAAATTTTTACTCATAAATTTTATCGAATATTATTAAATACTATAGTTACAAAATGAAGGTACGTCAATTATCCAATTAAAATTCTTTCAAATTTATCACGTTGTAATGCCAAATTTTTAAATAACATAGAGCAAAGTATGACGTAAAAATATTGCTAATCCATAATCAATTGCTATAAAACTTTTAGATGCAGCTTCTTTTATATTTTATTATAAACTGTTATCAAATTTATTATGCCGAACGATGGCCGAATCGTAGAGCGCTGCTCTTCGGAACCGGAGTTCGTGGGTTCGAATCCCGCTGCTGGCATGGATGTTTGTAGCAGTTCGGAATCGGCTTTAAACTGTAGGTCCCGGTCTCATTAGCCCTCGTGTGCAAAACAGTAGACCGTAACGCTCCCAACCAAAACCAAAAAGAAATCAAATTTATTATAAACTTTTATCAAATACTATTATTACAAATTTTAGGTACAGTGATAAATTATCCAATTAAAATTCCTTCAAATTAATTTTGTTCTAACGTTCTCCCAATTTTTAAATAATTGAAACCGTATCATGACATGAAAAAATGTGGATTACATCCAGTCTATTGCTATAAAAATTGTACATGCAGCTTTATTTTAAGTGGATAGTAAAATTTACTGCAGGACAACTGGAATAATTAATTATACGGTTTTATTATCTCACTTAACACTTGGTATGCGGGTATACTTCCTCGCCAACTTACGCGTACAGCGGGCGTTTTTTCGTTTTTTTGAAAGTTTAGTCATTCAGAAAAATCGCAGTAAATCGAAAACTACTTTGTTTTTATGAACGAAACTTTTTTCTTTTACACTTTAATATATACTGTATGATTATTTAACAAAAAAAAACAATATTTTTACGAAATCACAAAAATAAACGATTTTTAAAATTAAAATCCGATAATCTGTCAGCTCATATTTCTTCATCACTATCTTTGTCACAGCGGCTCATTTTATCAATTTTTTATTCAACAATAAAAAAACCAAGCTTCAAATTGACACAAATTGACATGACTTGTACGTTCTGGAGCTAGGAATTCAACAAAAGACGAAATAACGCAACAAAAGACCGAGTCACTCGACAATCATAACTTGTGGAAAGAAAAAATGCAAATCGTTGCATAGCAATGCAAACAACACGCATATAATGCTACACATACATATAATTATACGTATTTAGTAAATTTGTGGTGGTTAGCGGGTATCTACCATAAATCTACTAAATACGTATTTTTACGTGACCCGCACTCCAGTGACAGAATACAAAAAAAAAATGTAAAAGTACGTTTCCCACAAGCGAAGTGTTAACCCCTTCCGGTATGATTTAATAATGAAAAACTTGTGCATGAAATAACCATTTAATATTTATTTAAAAAACTTGTTTCATTTTACAATTCTTACATATTCTTAATTAAAATCCACTTTTTACATAGTGTTAAATACTATCAGAAACAGTAAAATTAAGAAAATATCAAAGCAAAACCTTAATAAGGTATACAGATAATAGTCTTCAAGCTAGTGGTACTTTTCAAAACAAAGTGCAAAGGAATTCTTAATTGTTTACACCGCCAAGTAGTCTCACTTTTAATTTGATTCTTGTAACACGCACGGCATTTCTTAGTAGGTTCTCTTTTATTCTGACTCATTAATTTGGCAATGACTTGTACCAAGTAAACAATATGCAATAGTGACTTGTGATTTTCACAAGTGATAAAAGTGTTGCCTAATTCAGTACACTAGAAATTTTAAACTAAATTAATTATCATATTTAACAGTAACTTTAATCGCGAGTGTAGCTCGTCATTGTGCGGCATGGAATGAAAAACTAATGACGAGCTAGACTCGTCGTTTTACCGGAAGGGGTTAAGAATTATTTCCTGCCGTCTCCATTACTTGACTTTGCTAGTAATTCACAACTTTCTAAGTACACCTATTCATAGCATATACAAAGTTCGTAATTTTACACCTTTATGCAACCCATAATTCTTAGTTACATTTTACAAATATTTAACAATATTTTTCATTTTAAGCCATTTATATTATCTTTTAATGCTACGTAATTTTAACATTTTAATCAAATGTAATTTCCTTACTTTAATATTGCGATATGATAAAAAAAATTTAAGCTATTTGGAAAATGCCTTTTATACAAAAGCTTTTAATTATAAATTAAACTCCGATGAAGTTTTCATTTTGTCTTTTAAGGTAACCCAGGCACAAGTCCACAAAAATGACTTTTTAATTGTTCCAATATTTGCTTTTTCCCCTTCTGGCTATTATACTTAAATCACTTTTCTCCTGTTTTTCTTTTAATGGCGTCTAAGTCAAACAATGTCGGTAAATGTTACTTAAACCGTTCGTAAAGCGTTTAGAAGTTTATATTCTGTCTTAAATGATGTGATAAAGTATAATAATGTTGACTCTCGAGTGATTAAAACATTAGATTTCTGAAGTTGTTAAATATTTATTCCATTTAGATAAAATTTCTCTCTCACTGTAATTAATTTTTTTTTCATTATTATCAAAACTTTGTTATCGACAAACAAATCCAAATACATTAATTGACATTTCACGAAGGTCTTCTCAGTTTTAAAACAGTAAGATATATTTATTCCCAAACAATGCTATTATTTTTAGAAAAATTCAGCGATCAAGTACGGGTAAAACTATTCCGTAATTACTAACTATATAATGAATTAGTAACGTCAGTTATAATTAAAATATTCTGAGATATCTCGAAGTCAAACGATTTTATAATAATATATTTCGCTATATGCAAAATTAGTACGCTTAAAACAAAATAATAAAGTAATTATAAAGAAAACAGATCGTCAATATCAATATAATATCTAAACTACTTTTATACATTCTCAAAACTGTTTTCCTGGCTTTTAAAACCGACAGACTGTCCATAAGTCTATATCGTTATAATCCGGAGGGAATATATTCATTTAAATTAAATTAGTTTGGAATGCGAATGTTTGAATAAAAGAAAGTATGAAAAAGATAATATGAAATAGTCTATTTCCTTTTATATGCTCATACAGTTTATTCAATGCTTAAACACCTGCAATTATTCGAAATAAAAATTATATAATTTTTAAACTAATTTCTTTTATGAAGAATAAATGTCTTAGTAAATTATTATCATTTGAAAGTAATTATTTTCAGATTTTAAAATTAAATTTTGCTAGGATTAAAAGATGACTGGTGAATTTCTTATGCTAAATATATATGCATACACATACACATACACACACACACACACATATATATATATATATATATATATATATATACGAGGCCATGCGGATCTATTCCCACCGTTGGCATGGATAATTGTAGCTTTTTGTAGCGGCTCTAAATATTGGACTACATCTAATGTTAAAATTCGTATATTAGAAAATTGAACGCATTTCTCAATCTATAACTGTATATAAATACATAGTGCTATCTTTTGAATTTTTCTTTTTATATTTATCAAACATATATAATTCCTAATAATATTTATAAAAAATTATCTGGTACTTTATTGGAGATCGTGGGATCTAATTAGCTTAGATATTTGTAGCTATTTCGGTTTGACTTTAATTGTAAGGCCCGGTCTAATCAAATCTGATGTAGAAAAGTGATAGTATATATTCAAGTATATATTCAAACCTTTCTACTGTGCATAAGTTCACACTGATATATCTTTATTTTTACCATTCATATTTATTAAACATCTATAGGGGATCTTTTTAAAATTGACTTCATAGTATTTTTGAACTAAAATTTAAAGTATAATTTATACTTACTTTTAAGTTAATTATTCTTTTAAGTGTATTATTCTTTACCGGAGTTTCCAGAAATTTCTTCATTGATTTGAAAATTAATTAAATATT
Organism: Pardosa pseudoannulata; assembly: GCA_032207245.1. Lineage (NCBI taxonomy): Eukaryota > Metazoa > Arthropoda > Arachnida > Araneae > Lycosidae > Pardosa > Pardosa pseudoannulata. Next base: position 170,650,193 of record CM063501.1, read on the forward strand.
TTTAAATGCATAGAAAACTATTAGCTAAATCTGTTCTAATCTACTTTCAGTACTAGCATTCATAATTTTAAATGCCGTATCAAGTCACGTAAAAATAAATTATTTAACAAATTTGGCATCGATCACCATTTTCTGATCCATTTGGAAGTCAGCAATTTCATTACATTAAACTATTTCATTCAAATTCTTACTTCTGCCTTAGTTAAACAGATTTAGGAAATGATGTCTAGAAAAGTCATTTTAAAACCATTTCGTAGTTCTCTTTTTTTTTCAAATTAGCTTTATGAAAAAGCAGATATAATTTTTCTTCAAATACCGGATTTCTAGAACTTTTTTTAATGGTTTTAATGTTAATTTTCTCGCATTTGTACTAGACTATAATTTCCGTAGATATGTGTTTCTTCAGATTGTGTTTGTTTGAACATTTTTAGTTACTCTTAAGGTTTATTTATTAAATGGGGTTTTATTTGGATATTTTTAGACGTGTATTTGATAAAATATCTTATGATTTTAAGGTGAACATGATCTTGTAAAAAATATGCAACCTAATAATTCATCGATTTCGAAATTATAAAATTTTCAAAATAAAAATGAGTTGTAACACTTTATATATGTTTGAGATAGTTGAAAAGTGAGAATCCAAACATAAATTACCATTTACTCATTTTTATTCTTTTCATTAATTTTGTAAATAATTTAGCTTGTTTCTATAGACTTTATATTTATCATGTATAATTTGTAATAAAATATATGGAAAACATCTACTTCGTAAGAGGCCATACGGATATATTTCCGCCGTTGGCATGGATGATTGTAGCTTTTTGCAGCGGCTCTAACTATTGGACTATATTTAATATTAAAATTCGTATATTAGAAAATTGAACGCATTTCTCAAAATCTATAACTGTATATAAATGCACAGTGCTATTTCCGGAATTTTTCTTTTTGTACCTATCAAACATATATATTTTCTAATAATTTTATAAAAAAATATCTGCTACGTCATTGGAGGTCGGGGGAACTAATTAGCGTAGATATTTGTATCTATTTCGGTTTGACTTTAATTGTAAGGCCCGGTCTAATCAAACCTGATGCACAAAAGTGATAGTATAGTATTCAAACCTTTCTACTGTGCATAAATTCACACCGATATATCTTATTTTTACTATTCATATTTATTAAACATTAATTGGGATCTTTTTTAAATTGACTTTATAGCATCTTTGAACAAAGAATAAATGTATAATTTATATTTACTTTTAGGTTATTTATTCTTTTAAGTGTATTATTCTTTTCCGGAGTTTCCAGAAATTTTTTCATTTATTTGAAAATTAATTAAATATTTTTAAATGCATAGAAACCTATTAGCTAAATCTGTTATAATCTACTTTCAAGACTAGCATTCATACTTTTGAATGTAATATCAATTCACGTAAAAATAAATTATTTAACAAATTTGGCATCGATCATCATTTTCTGATCCATTTGGCAGTCAGCAATTTCATTACATTAAGCTATTTCATTCAAATTCTTACTTCTGCCTTAGTTAAACAGATTTAGGAAATGATGTCTAGAAAAGTCATTTTAAAACCATTTCGTAGTTCTCTTTTTTTCCAAATTATCTTTATAAAAAAACATATAATTTTTCTTCAAATACCGGATTTCTAGAACTCTTTTTAATGGGTTTAAAGTGTAATGTTAATTTTCTCGCATTTGTACTAGACTATAATTTCCGTAGATATGTGTTTCTTCAGATTGTGTTTGTTTAGCCATTTTAGTTACTCATAAGGTTTATTTTATTAAATAGGGTTTTATTTGGATATTTTTATGGGTGTATTTGTTAAAATATCCTATGATTTTAAGGTGAACATGATATTGTAAAAAATATGCAACCTACTAATTCATCGATTTCGAAATTATAAAATTTTCAAAATAAAAATGAGTTGTAACACTTTATATATGTTTAAGATAGTTAAAAAGTGAGAAGCCAAACATAAATTACCATTTACTTATTTTTATTCTTTTCATTAATTTTGCAAATAATTTAGCTCGTTTCATTAGGCTTTTTTTAGTAATAATATATATGGAAAATATCTACTTCGTAAAAGACCATGCGGATCTATTTTCGCCGTTGCCATGGATGAGTGTAGCTTTTTGCAGCGGTTCTAAATATTGTACTAGATCTAATTTTTAAAACTCGTATATTAGAAAATTGAATGCATTTCTCAAAATCTTTAACTGTATATAAATGCACACTGCTATTTCCTAAACTTTTCTTTTTATATTTATCAAACATATATAATTGCAAATGATATTTATTACAAAAATATCTGCTACTTTATTGGATGTCGTGGGATCTAATTAGAATAGATATTTGTAGCTATTTCTGTTATTTTAGTCCCGGTATAATCAAACCTCATGTAGAAAAGTGGTAGTATAGTATTCAAAACTTTCTACTGTGCATAAATTCACACTGTTATATCCTTATTTTTACTATTCATATTTATTAAACATTAATTGGGATCTTTTTTAAATCGACTTCATAGCATTATTGAACAAAGAATAAAAGTATATTTTATATTTACTTTTAGGTTAATTATTCTTTTAAGTGTATTAGTCTTTTCCGGAGTGTCCAGAAATTTCTCCATTTATTTCAAAATTAATTAAATATTTTTAAATGCATAGAAACCTATTAGCTAAATCTGTTATAATCTACTTTCAAGACTAGCATGCATAATTTTAAATGTCATATCAAGTCACATAAAAATAAATTATTTAACAAATTTGGCATCGATCACCATTTTCTGATCCCTTTGGCAGTCAGCAATTTCATTACATTAAACTATTTCATTCAAATTCTTACTTCTGCCTTAGTTAAACAGATTTAGGAAATGATATCTAGAAAAGTCATTTTAAAACTATTTCGTAGTTCTCCTTTTTTTCAACATAGCTTTATAAAAATGCAAATATAGTTTTTCTTCAAATACCGGATTTCTAGATTTTTTTAATGGTTTTAAAGAGTAATGTTAATTTTCTCACATTTGTACTAGATTATAATTTCTGTAGATAAGTTTTTCTTCAGATTGTGTTTGTTTGGCCATTTTTAGTTACTCATAAAGTTTATTTTATTAAATAGTGATAATTTTTATTATTTAAATTTTTAATTTAAAAACATTATTAACTCAAAAGGAGTATATTTTAACATCTTCTTAAGATTGATTTTTATTAAATTAACACCAAATAAGCTTACAGCAAGCAGATTAGAAAATATAAATTGATACTTTTAAAAAATATTTGCACATTTCCCTGACATTTGATAAATATTCTATATTTTCCCTGATTTTCCCTAACATTCTACAATTACCTGACCTTCCTTGATTTTCCAGTTTGCTGAAAACCCGGTATTATAATAAATTTCTGAATTTAATGAAATATAACTATGTTTTTAATGGCGTTATTCAGGCTTTAAACAAACAGGTTATAAATATAGTCACTTGGCATTTATGTTAGAAATTTTATTTTTTTCTTGAATTTTTTATCTAAATTACTCAATTGAAAAAACTAATTATTGAAATTGCTGAAAAATTTCTGTCCTGTTTCCCAATCAACAGATTGACACCTCTAAATATTTTTACGTATGTAACAAACAGAAAATTCGTGGGGTTATGTAGCTTCCTTTCATTAATATTATTATCATTATTACTTCCATCAGTCGTCACAGATAAAATAAAGCTCTTAGTAAATCCTTCTAGATCTATGATCAGCAAAAACGAAATTATATTTTTTTATAAATTCTGCAAAAGCATCTGTTAAATATGTATTATACATTTCCTCTTTTTTACTGCATGACTATAAAATTATTTTCTTCATTTTACGCATTTCCCTTTTAAAATATCACAATGGTACGAACTCATATTAAAATAAAACAAAATTCGCAGCCCTCATTTAAAGTTTCAGTCGCAGAGTTATGTTAATAACACATCCTTTGATCCTAACTGGTTCAATCAACGAAGTGCAACACATGCAAATTTAAAAATTTCCCCTCCCTGCACAGATATTGATTTTCTAACTTCCGCGTTATGTCACGGATACTTGTCACATGTTAGCCATAACTAAACACATTGGATATCTTAAGTAGTTCTAGATATCAAGCAAAATAACACCCGTTTAACCCTCGATAAAATCTATTTATAAGCTTTTTATATACAGTAAACTGTCCATACACACTAATTCAGCGAGAAATTAATTGGATTGTTAGTTTATTGACGGTGTTCATACAACTTTTTGAACGGATTAATATCGTTTAAATAGAACTACTTAAGATACCAATATAATGTATATTTATACAAATATGACTAAAAGTACAAAAAAGTACACAAATTATTTCTATATATTAAAAACGAAACGCGTTTTGTTTCGACACTCTGTGAGAAGATACTTCTGCATCAATATTCGCCATTTCGGTTTTAAATGAAAATTTTGAAATTGCATGCGTGCAAACGGAGAAGGAAATAATTCTCATTTACAGTTTACATTTCTTCGATCCTGCATAATCTTTGCAATGGATTCGTTTCTCTCTATATAGTCTGTTCCATAAGAGCGTATCGTCTATTTCTCTGAAAATACAAACGAATTGGTTAAAAATACATTTGTACCTTGTAGTATACATATTAAACTGAAATGCATTTTACCTAATAAGTTGTACAGTCCAAATTATTATCGATTATTCAAGAATCACTTGACGTTGAGCGGCATTTACCCCGTTCCGGTGGATCGTCAACATTTTGTACCGGTTTATAACGTACTACCTACTTTTTACGACTCCGACTTTCTCATGTACCGGGCTGCAGCTCTATAAGATATTTTTGGTCCTTTTGGATGGTTAGACAGAAACACTGCCTCAAAACGGCTTCCATACACGGCACTCATTTTGGAATTGTTGATTTAGACACAGTAAAACTAATCTAATAAAGAATATAACCATAAAGTATTCTTCTCTAATGTTTGAAGAACACGTATAATTAAGCCGGTATCTGCCAACAATCTATTGACAAAGTTATGAGGGACACGCTCTTATGGGACAGACTGTAACAACATCCGGTCATCAAGGGTGTTTATTTCTCCCTTAATGGGTTTTGTTTTGGTTTGGAGCGCTACGGTCTACTATTTTGCAACACGAGGGATTCCGAATGATGGCCAAATGTTTAGGATGCTGGCTTTCGGAACTGGAGTTCGTGGGTTCGAATCCGATTATGGCATGGGTGTTCGTAGCCATTCGGAATCGGCTTTAAACAGAAGGCCTCGGTCTCATTAGCCCTCGTGTTGCAAAAATCAGACCGTAGCACTCCAAAACCAAACTAAACCAAAGCAACACGAGGGCTAATGATACGGGGACTTATTGTTTAAAGCAGATTCCGGAAGGCTAAAAACATCGATGCCGTAGTGGGTAAGTGGTTACTACACAGTTTACGCTGATAATATATTGGCATACAGAGAGCTATTTTTCGATGCATTTTTGTAAAAGTTTAAGCATCTATTTGGGGATAGAAATTATTTATATTGAGCAGTTTGAGTTTGTATTTACAATACTAAAATCATACATCTTCAACGGAGAATGCAAACGTCAGATGAAGTCGGAAATGTTGACATTTTTTATAAAAATGTTTTCGTTGGTGAGGAATTTTATAGATTATCAACTTGCACATCAAAACATTATGCAAACTTGCTACGGATGGATGAAGAACATTCAGGAAGTGTAGAACTGACTTGCGTAAGCAATTTGTTTACTGAATGCTTCTTTCGAATACATGATGTAAATAGTTCCGATACTATTTACTAGGGTTCGTGTATAAAATTCGTAATCTACTGTAGTTTCTTCTCCATACATACAGTGAGGAAAAGTTCATCGTCATGATATGAAGGGTAACAGCTAATATATATTTATTCTATACATAGATCCACATTCACTGTAGTAAACACACTGATTTCATAGATACCCTGTTAAAATATGCCTTAGCGAATTCGATTAATGGCAGTGGATATCAAACGAAAGGATATATTATTTTAATTCTTTTAATGACGTATAATAAATATGACATACACAAATTTATAACACATATACATATGCATATTAAATAATATAAATATATATGTGTATATACATATCAACACATATATATACATATATATACATATGACCTGGTAATGACCTGCAACACCCAATGAAGGTGGCGCTCCTGTCGCCATCACCCGCAACCTGGACTCACACCAGAACGACGTGAGCGTAGCAGAAAGTAGAGAACGAAGACGAGCTGATATATAAGACGAAAACTGCAGCAAGAACATTATTTCTAGTCTATATTAGTTGCTATATATAATCTTATGTCAAAATATACGTGTTGTTAATAAGTGGTTACCTGGCTATAATCACCCTATCCATATATATATATATATATAATATATATAAATATATATATATATATATAATTAATAAATATAAATATATATATATAAATATATATATATATTATATATATAAATATATATACATATATATATATATATATATATATATATATATATATATAATGTATGTATATATATGTATATATATATATATATATATATATATATATATATATATATATCTATATATATATATATATATATACATATATATATATAAATATATATATATATATATGTATATGTATGTATATGTATATATATATAATATATATATATATATATATATATATATATATATATATATATATATATGTATATATAATATAATGTATATATATATATATATGTATATAATATATATGTATATATATATATATATATATATATATATATATATATATATATATATATATATATATATGTATATATATATATACATATATATATATATATATATATATAAATATATAAATATATAAATATATATATATATATATATATATATATTATATATATATATATATATACATATATATATATATATATATATATATATATATATATATATATGTATATATATATATATATATATATATACATATATATATGTATATATATATATATATATTATACATATATATATATATATATATATATATAATATATAATATATATATCTATATATATATATATATATATATTTCATATATACATATATTATAGATATGTATATATATTATATATATACTATATATATATACATATATATATATATATATATATATATATATATATATATATATACATATATATATATATATATATATATTATATATGTATATATATATATATATATATATATATATATATATATATATATATATATATATATATATATATATATATATATATATATATATATATATATATATATATACATATATATATATATATATATATATATATATATATATATATATATATATAAACATACATATATATAAGGATGACAATTGGTCATAAAATACATTTCATGGATAAAACTTTTTTATTCAATTTTCTAAAGACAGATATACACCTTTAAACGTTTTTTTGTAGAAATTGCGTTGTACTACAAATAAAGTAAATTTCTGGTGTAAACATTAAAATTTATAAGACTTTTGAAAATCCTTTTATTAATAATGTTTGTTACATTATTTTGTTATAAAAATTGCAAATTTACTTTATATAAATAACAATACATGGTATAAATACATAAATGGTATTTTCTATCTAATGTTTATGTGAAATATACAATTTTAATTTTTCGTTTTACATTCAGATTTTTAGTTTGAGAGTTATCTGTATAAGAAGAAATATCCTAAGAGGAAAAATAAATGAATAAATAAATACGTATTTCAACACGGAAGAAAATAATATCAAGGATTTTAATTTAATCAAATTTCAAATATGTTATTTAAGACTCAGATCTATTATTTAAACTGTTATATAAGCTTTTTTATAACGCAATGCATGTATAATTAATTCTTATAAAACAAAACAAGGAAATAAAGCTATTAAATGCAATTTTAATAAAATTCAAGTTTTGTAATTCTCAGCTATTCAATTTATTATTTAATCCTTTTTATACAAGTTTTATTTCGCATGTAATTTTTTAAAATTATTTCATAGAATGTAAAGTGAAAAAATAAAACTGTAGGAAACTTTTTT
>CM063501.1:170663370-170688370 GCA_032207245.1 Pardosa pseudoannulata
ATCAAGCAATAAATTTCTTTCGATCACAATTATTGCTCTATAAATAAAGACTAACCTAAAGAAATGTGTGGAATTGGGTAATTATGAGGGTTATTTTATTTTATAGTATTTAAAGAATTACCAGAGGTATCTAATAATATCTTTTTGATAAAATTTAAAGAATTTACTATTTATAAATTCAATTATTTAAACTACGTATCGTTTACATTAATTAATCTCGTTTTACATTAACAAATTTACATTAACTAAAAGTGTTTTATAATAAACACTTTTAGCACCGTAATGATTTAGAGATTTTGTCAGACATGGATTCTTTTCTACCATTAGTGACTTAAGAATTAACAAAAACAAAATTTATATAAAAACTAGCGTATAGCCCGTCATATGACGTGATTAGTAAAATTTTCCATGAAATGGAAAATATCCTATTTTCCATGCAAAATATCCTATGAGGCTGTTAAAAAAATGGTTTGTTTTTTGGTTGAGAATTACCTGGTACAAGCTCAATAATTTGTTTAACTTCATACTCCTCTAAGGTCACCCGATAGTGTGAATGCAGTTTAGAATCACATTGAATTCATTTAGAAAGATAATTTAAAGTTTTCTTAGCTGCGTCAAAATTATCTTAAATTACTTAATTATTTTAATTTCCACTTTTTTTGCCACAGTAATCAATGGAAGTAAAGGAATAAAACTATCATTTCCATTACACCCTGGAGGTAGATAGAATTTGTTGTTAATACAGGTGATAAAATTTTCATTGCAACAAAAAATAATCGAGGATTAAATTTAAAATTATTAAAGCCAAATATAAAAGAAAATTATTTACGTAATAGCTAAGTTGAGTGATAAAAAGTATGAAAATAATTCAGACGATATTTAAATAATTTAAAATAAGAAATGATTCAATGAGATGGATAAAGGAATAACGCCATAATGCTAGGAAAGAAAATGTAATTTTTACCTATTTATTATGTGATAAACAGATACATTTAATCACCTGTTCTTAACCGGAGAAAATAGGGCTGGAAATAATGGCATTAAATGCTAAAAAAGGGGGAAGGGGTGGATTTCAAACGTTGCTAACCCTAACTCATCAAGAATCCAATATGGATGCCTGTATCAATTCCAGGTACTACCGCTTCATAAATTCGAAGACAGACGGACAGATATTATTATATAGGGGATGAAGCATATTCTTAAGTATTAAAGCGATAAGCGATACAATCTAACTTTCTCAAAATATGCAACACAAAAATAACTTATGGTCACACTAATGGATTTTATGTAACCAACTTAGATATATTAAGTTTGCGATTATTAGGAAATTCGGACAAATTTCTACGTATGTCTAGCAGATTAACTTCAGCTAAAAGTGAAACACCCAAATATATTGATTGCGTATTGAGGCCCATTTTCAATGGGGAAGCCGTTAAAAGGATAGGTGAATTTTATTCAGAAAATGTCAAATATTAGATGGAATATTTGCTGAATTCCCTAAATAATATATCGCCATCAAATTACTTTGATATTTCGATGCAGAATGTGTTTTCGGTCATTGAAATATTTTAAGCCTCACAGTATCATGTATTTAAATAATTTTCTACGTTAATTTAATGCGTCATTTAAAGTATTCATTAGCTTTTAACTAAACATAAGATATTAATTGAGAGCTAAATTTTTCTAATGAGATAATTTAGAGGATTTTACACGAAATGAAATTTGTAAGTTAACGGGAACTTGCAAATAATGCGTCCTACTTACGTTTATCAATAATGCTTATTCTTTTGATGGGAAAACGGGAAATAATCCTATTATCCTTAAGAAGTAGGGTGGCTCCATTGGTTAAGGCAAAAGTGGACTTTCAGCTAGGTGAAAATCTGAAAATTAGACATGTCTCTGTCCCTAAATTATGAAATATAACCAAGAATGAGAAATAAAAGGGTGTGTTTCAATATCTCTCCTGCCCATGCATTTAGCTGGAAGCACGTTGTTAGGAAAAAAAACTATTTTTGGCTGGAGTATTGACGATTTTACATCTCCAAGCGCAGTATAAACAAAAAAGTTTTTCCCAACAATTTATCGGCGTTTGAAATGCAAGCACTTTTCTACTGATTTTTAGCTAACCAAGATTTTGACTAGTCATTTTAAACTTAACAGTTAATTGTTTCATCTTAAATTAATGTCCTGGGAACTTTGTGTTCGAGGACACATCAAACATTATTTAGCACTGAAGATTATTAGTGAATGCCCTAACTGCTTTTAAGGAGGACTTGAAACGTCTATTTGGTAGCCTCGGGTTTATTTTTTTAACTTGTAAAGACTTTTGAAAGTCGGTTTTGACTACCAAAATTATCCTACTGGTTTTTCTTTTTTTCCCGTTATTTTACTTTCAGTTAGTAGTCTATTACAGTTAAATTTGAACACTCCAGTCACAGTCTACCTGCACTAAATCTAAATCTGGGGAGTATTTTCTAAAGAAGATTCTTAATAACTACATCCCTCCATACATATTACTTTCTTAGCTGCCTTTGGTTGAATTTTTCTACCAAGAGCTCTACCAAGGTTGCCTACTAAGAAGTGGGTAGAAAAATTCAACCTACCAAGTTCCAAGTATGTAGCGAAATTCAACCTACTTGGTTGAATTTTTCTACCAAGGAATTATACTTAGACTAGTTTTATTTAGGTTGGAGCTTTAAACTCTCCTACACTAAGGTCCATTAGACCGGTACATCAATTATGACCTACTATTTAAAGATATTTACAGTCTACTTTTAACGACTAAAACCACCTGCATCAGATGTGAAATTCGAGGCCGTAGACTTCAGGACGAAGTACAATAACCTACCACTTTGTTTCATTTTACAGATATTAACCATTTTAAGGCTGTAATTATAGTAACTTTATTATCAAGATGCAATTCTTTTAAATTAACAGATAAGAGAAATTGCTAAAAAACCTATAACCTCGAAAGTAATGACTTCAATGTAGAAAAAATATACAAGAAAATCAATAAATTCTGTTATATATATAGTACTTATAGAAAGACAAAGCAGTAAAATGAGACCCCGTATATTGAAAAAGATTGATTGCAACTCCGCAGAAAATGCTTGCAGTCAATGAACCACAGAGCTGAAATTAATATTTGTAAAATAGTGTCAAAAGTGATAGTCAAGTAAGAAATATATAGCAAAATAGACATTCTAAAGAAATTTATAGTTGCCAAATGTGGATGGTCCATATCTTCTAGAGTTATGTGGTAAATTTTTATCGATATCATATAAGTAAATAACAGCGCAAATCCTCTTTGAACTCGTTAAATGTGGTAGTTATGGAAACAGCAGGTAGAAGGATAAAAATCAGTACTTGATTTTAAGGCGTGTGCCAGCTGCTTTCTTGTCTACCACTTGACTTATCTGATTGCATATATTATCAATTCTGGTATACGTTAAATTGTTTTTTTATATCTAATATGTTGTAATTGCAGTGTAATGCATTAAAGGTTATCATACAAACCCACTTGTCAGAGTGGAATCACTAGTTTAAATACTCAATCACTGATGCATAAAGTCGTTAGCCATTTGTTCATCTTTCACATTGTTTACCATAACACATAACAAGATCATTTGCAGAATATCAACACGAGCTCATTGTCTTAAAAGTTAAGGATGGATGACATTATTTCCTGTTCTGAACAGTCATTTCGTAATTTACTGCAGAGTCGGTAATATATATAAAATGGACAAACACTATTTTTATCGGACCTGATCTCATATAAAAACTTTGAAAAATATAAGAAACTAAATCAATAGTTCTAATGAACTTCTGCCGAACGATGGCCTATTGGTTAGAGTGCTAGCCTTCGGTGACAGAGTTCGTGGATTCGAATCCCACAGTGGCATGGATATTCGTAGCCGTTCGGAATCGGCTTTAAGCTGTAGTTCCTGGTCTCATTAGCCCTAGTGTTGCAAAAAGTAGACCATAGCACTCCAAACTAAACCAAACCTAATGATCTTCTGGAGTACTTAATCGTTTAGATTCCTTTTTGATTTGTATGAATTGAAATTCAAACTTTTGAGACTATTTTTTTTAATGAGAAACTGTTCAAAACGGCTACAAACGTTCATGAAACCAGGGAGATTCGTAACAAACGATTGTTGAAGATATTAATAAGCAATATGTAAAACTAGCATATAGCCCGTCACATAACAGGATTACTAAAATTTTTGATTTTCTAGAATTGTAAAGTACCCTATGAGGCAGGTAAAGAAAATGGTTTGTTTTTTGGCTGGGAATTATCTGGTACACACTCAATAATTTGTTTATATTCATATTCCTCTAAAGTCTCCCGATACTGTGAATGTAGTTTAGAATCACGTTGAATTTATTTAGTCAAACCGTGAGGTTATGTATTAAAACCAAACATACAAACGAACAAACTTCTTAATTTTCAAAGATATATAACTTAAACGCTAGATATTTATTAGTCCGTGAAATAGACTGCTAGACTTTTATGAAAATAATTTGTTGTTAATACCGGTGATAAAATTTTCATTGCAACGAAAAATAATCGATGATTAAATTTAAAATTGTCACATATGTACCTAATCTATTATTTAAGCCAAATATAAAGGTAAAGTATTTACGTAATATCTAAGTTCAGTGATAAAACGCATGAAAATAATTCACACGATATTTAAATAATTTAAAATAAGAAATGATAAAATGAGATGGTCAAAAAAATTACGTTATAATCCTAGAAAAAATGTTTTTTTTAGCTACTTATTATGTGATAAATTGATAAATTTAATCGGCTGATCTTAACCAGTTAAAATAGGGCTTGAATTAATGGCATTAAACGCTCGAAAAAAGGATGATTTGGAAAGTTTTAAACACTTACTTTGAATTTTGTGAACCCTAAATCATCCAAAATCCAATATTGATGCTCCTATCCATTCCAGGTCCAACCACTTCATAAATTCGAAGACAGAAGGAAAGATTATTATATACGAAATTTGTATAACAATATAAATATTTAATAAAGTCTGCTAAATTTTTTATTTACATTTTATAAAGCTCCAGGACATAAAGGGATACTAAATGCATTGCAGGTACTTGATTTTTTTTTACAATATAGATACAGCATAAAAATATATACAACAAAAAAGCGATAAAACTTCAAAAGATCAAACCAAATTGAATAAGTTCCCTCTAAAAAAATTATATTTTGAATAAAATGGAGGAAATATTTCAGACATGTGGTGGAGATTAATGCTTAAAAATGTGGAATCCAGGCCATACTACTTGAAAAACATTCTTATTGTGCCGTGTTCATTAATGATGGATGAAGCATGCAAATTAGGTTCTCAGTCGCTATGTCCTCCAAGTTCCCAAATGGTACCTCTGGGGGTGGAAGGACAAGCCTGGTGTTATTTTTAGTCCATGCTCCTGATTGACGAGTACCCACTTTTTCAGTTCTCTACTATTAGTTCACACTCACACTATATATATTTATATATCCTGTTTAAATTTTCAATCGTTAATAAAACACTTTTTATTCCTCAAGTTCGAATAGTTTTTTAAACTTGTTGTGATGTTTATACAGTTTTTTAAATATTAATTCATTAATTAAATTTAATTGATTAATTTTCATCAGTCACTGTAAACTCTGGCAATAATGGTGTTCACAGAATCGAGCCAATATCAGTGCAATTACTCGCCAAACGCCGTTACGGCACTGCTGAACGAAGAATGCTACCATTGATATTATCATGGGCATCAACAGTACATAAGATGCAGGTAGCACTGTAGATTATGTAGTGGCGTATCTAGGACGAAACCTCATCGCAGCAGGTCAAGCATATGTCACCTTGAGTAGTGTAATTATTAAATAGACTATTTAATTGAAGAACTGGACTGCTCGAAACTCACTGGAAAGGTTCCTTGTAATAATGAAGCATTACAAGAGATGGATAGAATAAGACTACCATCAGATTCATCAATTAGAAACGAAATAAAATAGAAAGCGAATAAACAGTAACATATAAATATAATAGTTCTACACAATATATAGAAAAGAAAATGGAAAATGGTTTTCTATTTTGCTACTTAATATTGTGATTCTGTCATATATGTATACATACTTATATTAATTGTAATTATTTCATAAAAAGTAACTAAAATAAAAAAAAATTTTATTGACCTTAGTAAGAATGAAAAATTTATACATTACTTGTTTCGTTTATTTTGTCACAGGATGTATTGTTGACTGCATATAAGGTGTTACCAAAATAAAATGGTCAACAAATATCTGCGGCTTGATAGGGACGAATATTGAAAAAGCTATACTAATTAATTATATAATAAATTATACTAATAGACTATATAAATAATTACACTAATAAATTATACTAATAAACTATATAATTAATTATATACATAAATTATACTAATAATAATACTTCTACTGTTTGTATTAAAGAACATAATTGTTAAAATATTTTGCTGTATTGAATCCTTTTCACATTTCTGATTTATTAATTACAATAGAAGGTCCAAATATTCTTGCATTGTATTAAAAGAATTTGAAGTAGTGAACTTATGTTACTTATTGCAAATATATTTCACTTCAATAAAATTGTTATTCTAAATAAAATTCTTTAATTGGAAATCAATATCTAAAATACCATTTCAGAATTCAAGTCCTAGAATTCATGTTGTCCCCTTAAATAATTTTTTAATTTTTTTGAGAAACTGAAAAAAGAAAGAATGCTTATCGATTTCTTTTCATTAACTTATCATTACATTTGCGCAATTCAATAATGCATTGTGGAGGGGAATCGCTCAAGCCTTTTCGACGCCATTTTGATCCTATGTGTCATCATTGACTGAAGCCTCTTACTGCTTAACTAATGATCTCGATGACCGAGATATTATGTTCGAGCTAGAAATGAGTCATTAGCATGTTTGACATCCGAGGAAGAGCTACTTAAAAGGCTAAAAGAAAGAATGAAAGAAACAATGGATAATCTGAAATTAACTCGGAATTATTTTTCTCCCCTAAAGGCTGAGGAATATTTCTCAATCATAATAAGACTTCATTTGTCTCGTTGTATAGTCATTGCTTGAAAATAATTCTTTATCTTAATCAAAAAGGGCAAGGATGCATTCATTTTTGTTATTTAAAAGTGATTTGTAATATATAAGCCAATTTTGAAGGTTTGGTTTGGTTTGGAGCGCTGCGGTCTACTGTTTTTCTCAAGAGGGTTGATGAGACAGGGACCTACTGCTACCACAAGTTAACACATCTTTTACAGCAGTCTTTTTTTTAGGACCAGGTAACTCCAAAGAGTATGGGTGGATGTTCTAACGAGATGTGCTTCCACTTCTTCCTTGACAGTTACTCATATTGGAATAAATACACATGACAATTAATAGAAAATATTTTTTTTTACTGTAGAGTCATTAAAAGGAATTACAAAGTCATTTTTATAACTACTCAGTATTTCACTAAACTGAAGAATCAATAGGAATTGTAAGTTTCATGTATAAAAAAGCTCTCAGGCACCTCGCAATATTCGTTTCATCTTTATAATCAGCCGAACGATGTTCGAATGGTAGAGCGCTGCTCTTCAATACTGGAGTTTGCGGGCTTGAATCCTACGGCAGCATGGATGTCCGTAGCAGTTTGGAATCGGCTTTAAACAATTGGTCCCAGTGTCATTAGCCCTCGTGAGCAAAGTAGTAAACCAGGTCCAAACCAAACCTTTATAGTCCAGGTTACATTTTAATTTTTATAAATAACTTTTAATTATAATAACGAATAATAAACAACGATTATGAATATATTTTCCTGGCTAATACATCGAAAATATATTTAATATTTTAATCCTGCTTTCTCTCTTTATATATTTATTACTTTTGTATTTTTTTCTTCCTCTTATAACTATATTTTAATAGATCAATCATAAATTTATTCAAATATCAATCATGATAATAGTAAATTTGCAACATGTCTAAATACTGCTTTCATTATATCTAATTTTAAAATATACTTATCAATTTTATCGTACTACCTTGAAATACTGAAACCGTAACTAACGTCCTGGGTAAAAACAGATGTGCATGACCTAGAGGGGCATTCCGTCAAATATGACTGTAGAGCGAAAAGGTACAAATTTTGTTGAGTCCAATGACCCGTAAGAGTGAAAACAAACTAACTACGAAGAATTTCCTCTATTTTAATTATTCCAAGGAAGGAACAGGTGATTTCCATGCACTATGATCTTTCTCTCGGCTTTTAAATTTCCTCCTTGATGCATAGCGTCCCTTTTTAATTGCAGTTCAGATGAAGTAGTTCCTAGAACTTTTATGTTTCCTCAAAACTACAGATATTTTTTATTTTTAATATTAGGGAACACGAATTCGGCAGAAATGATTTCGGTGTGAGTTAACATATATATAAAAGAATCTGTTTTTAGGCATTTCTCTTTTCTTGGGTCATCTTTATAGTTCTGACTTTATTTCTATTTTTATAATTAAATTTAATTGTAATAATAAATAGAGGGTCACTCTGAAATTTTTGAGATTCAACTAAGTTTTTAAAGTTAAACTTACAAAATTTTAGGTGTGTTCAAAGTAGTCTCCTCCAGCATCAATGCACTTTTGTAGACGAATTTTCCACAGATTAAATGCTTCAAGCCATTCATTTCTTGGAATAGATGAAAAAATGTATTTATATCCACATCAATCTCTTCTTCTGAATAAAAACGACGTCCACCTAAGTTCTTTTTTAGATTAAAGAATAAACAAAAGTCACCTATAGCTAGATCAGGTGAATACGGCTGGTGTTGTATCACTTTAATTTGTTTTTGTTTAAGAAACTCAACTGTTAATCCGGCTGTATGTGAAGATCATTGCCATGGTGAAACATTAGTACCTAACATTCACTTCTTGTAAAATTTGTGAAGACATTTGGTGGTATACTAGTTTGCTGTTACTGTCTTTTGTCCTTCCAACTTGGTAGCTTTGACCAATCCCGTACTTCTGAAGAAAACGGTCTACATCACTTTTTTCAGTGCGCTTTGTCTTTTCACCATTGTCGGAGAGGGATCATCTTCAAAGACCCATACTTTGCTTTCTTGACGTGTTGGAACGTGAAAAAACGGTATGTACGTTTCATCACCCGTTACAATTTTAGAAATGATGTAGTGGCCACTATCATTTAGCAATATTAGAGTTTCTTTACTGATTCTGACACGTTCCCCTTTTTGGTGCTCAGTTAGATTACGGGGAACCCAACGGCAAACTACTTTTTTCATATGTAATTCTTAATTAATAATTTTGTGTATGGCTGCATATCCAATGTTAAGTTCCTTCTGTATAATTTGATAGGTACATCCCTTAACATTTTGCATATGGCAGAGACATTATGCGGGATTACTGCCAAAGGCGGCCTTCCAGTGTGTCCTTCATCCTGACGAAACTTTCGACCTCTGCTAAATTCTTTAAACCATCAGAATACAGTAGCACGAGCTGGAGATTCATTACCAAATGCCAATTACAACCGTTGAAAGCATTCTTCTTGTTTTAATCCTTTAAAATCATAGAAAATCGTAGAGGGAAAATGTTCTTTTCTCAACTCCATTTTCTCTTCTGGCTAAATCTCTTCAACGCTAAATAAGTTGAAGTAAGTCCGTAAAAAATTGGCTGCTGTGTTGAAATACTTTATATTTTAAAATTTAACCATTATTTTTATTTTATAAATTCTAGTCTCAAAAATTTCAGAGTAACCCTAATAATATACAACCTCACGGATATCTTGCAAACATTTAATAAAAATTTAATATTTTTAATCATGCTCTCCCATTTTATTTATTTATTATTATTTTATCTTTATTTCTCCCTCTTATTACTTTGTTTGTTCTTAAATAAAAAGATTGGTCACGCTAATAATAATTTTGCAATATATCTAATGCTGCTTAATGACGTAAAGATTTCTTAACGAAATTTCCATACAACCTTGGAAACTTGTACTTAATGTCCTCAGTTGAAACAGATGTCCACAACCTAGAGGCATATTCTCGTGAAATATGACTACTGAGTGAAAAGGTACAACTCTTCTCGAGTCCAATGACCTGCAAAGGTGAAACCGAATTAGCCACGAAGAATTTTCCCTACTTTGATCATTCTGAGGAAGGGACAGGACATTCCCATACACTGTGAACTTTTTCTCAATTTGTCAATTTGACATGCAGTTTAAAAATTATTAATCACCTCGCACTTCTCATTTCAACTTTATAGTCCAGTTTTTACCTTATTTTTTATAATTAACTTTTCCTTGTAACAATAAATAATACACAATGTTAATGACTATATATTTTTCTCGCCAATATTTTTAATCATACTTTTTTATTTTGTGTATTTTATATATTTGTGTTTTTTATTTCTTCGTATATAGGGGTTATACATATATATATATATATATATATATATATATATATATATATATAGTATTAATTAAAAGGGAACAAATATAAAAAATAAGGAATTGGAACGAATATGGAAAAGGAATTGGTGTACTTGAAGCGGTGGGGGATAATTGCGACCCCTACTTACCAGTTAAATGGCCATTTTAATCATATAAAACTCTCCCGGTCACCATAAGTACAGCAATAACCCCAGGCAAATAGTCTAAAAACAATCCATACCAAAACTAAGACTATAAACTGAAGTGAAATTAAAACCAATAAAAACTAACCAATGAATACACTAGAATTATAAAATTCACTAAAAATACTAAACTGAATACACATACTCATAACCAACCCACAAAACGCAGACCCTATTCTTTACTTGATTTAAGATATGACTGCAAAACTTGAAGTATTAAAAAACGTGGGTAACCTGCATTTAAAATCTGCCTTACGTATTCCTTAATACAATTATCAAGAATCGAAATAGAAATGTTTAGTATATTATATATATATATATATATATATATATATATATATATATATATATATATATATATATATATATATATATATATATATATATATATATATATATATATATATATATATATATATATATATATATATATATATATATATATATATATATATATATATATATATATATATATATATGTATATATATACATATATATATATATGTATATATATATACATATATATATATATATATATACATATATATATATATATATATATATATATATATATATATATATATTTACATGTATATATATAATATATATGCATATGTATATATATATATATATATATATATATAACCTTATACTTGTATTGCCTACATTTTAGTAATATCAAAGATATATATGTGTGTGTGTTTAACATCGCGAAATTTATCCGCAGGTCACATAAAATTAGCCACTATTATTTTTACTTCCTGGGCTTACTGAGCATTGAGAAGGCTGAATGTTAAGCGGTCATCATGTCATGAAAAGAAGCAGCGAATCCAAAGTGGAACTTAACTTTATTTATGATCTAAGAAAAGACATTCGGACCTAGCGGACGTACATTTCCTTTAAAGAGCAGATCATGCAATGATACAGAAAAAACACAAATATATTGTTGAGCACCACGTCAAAAGACACGGAGAACATACCCAAGTCAGAGAGGCTTTGTCAGCGTTATTAGAAATCATACAAGAACTTAGATCACTGAAAAAATCAACCATTCACCTGAGAAGGTTGAAAAATGTGGCAAGTGGACAGAAAATTTGCATTTATTTCAGTTAGTTTATTTTAGTTTATTTGCATTTAGTTAACTTTGGGAAATGGATAGACAGCTAAAAAATATTAAATGGTAGGAAAAACAGATATGAAAGAATTAAAATGGGAAGAAGATAATCTTAAAGAGATATTTTAAGGGTAATAATATTGATATGTTACATATATGTACATATATAGGTGTATGTGTTTTTGGTTTTGGAAGCAGAAATATTAGTCTTTAATATAAGTTTTAGAATAATTAGTAACATACTTATTAATTTTTGTGATGCGTAATGCATTTGCAGACAGTTGACTTTATTTAAACTCGAGATAAATCCACATCCACTAGTTAGAAGCATAAATAATACCTAGTGTTCATAAGTATATATTTGTTGTTAATATTTTTAATCATACTTTTTTATTTTATGTATTTCATATATTTGTGCTATTTATTTCTTCCTGTTATTACCATTTTTCTGTTCTTCATTTATCGATCAATCCCGATAACATTAATTTAGAACCCTGTTGCTTTGTGGGTATATGATAAAATAATACCCTATGGTACCCAAAATAACGCTTAAACAATCTTCTAGTAGACATAAACATAGACTATTATATGCCTATGTTTTATGTATATGCTTATGTTTTCTCTCGCCTGTAGACATATCATTAAGAGAACTTTTAGACGTAGATATATTACAAATAGAATTTGTTCCCAAACAGATAAAGGTTTAGTTGCATTTATACTTTTAGAGGATACGGTTTGTGTTAACTCTTACACGGTCGAATATAAATGTGTTTGCAAGGCTCAGAAAATTTATGTTTCACCAAAATTTCAGATGGAAATTTAATATTATTCAATGTCATTAAACTGTTAAATATAATTAAGTTGACAAAGATGAAAGAGTATGTTACATTCCCAGCATTTTATTGAACAATACTTGTTGCAAGTTTTACAAAAGCTACTCTAAACATTCTTTAAACTTACTTGTTCGAATTTCTCTAAAACTTGAAACACTCCAGGGGCTTCTTAATTATTACATACCTTCGACATTTATCAATTATTTACTTTGAAGAGTATAAAATAACAGTTAGATAAAATTAATATTCCTTAAATGGCAAAAATTGAATCATTCCGAGTTCAAAAGAATCTTTATAAATATATTGTAAGGAAAAATGGATTTTAACTATTATTATAGTATTATTATATATTTTCTTTTTTATACTAGTATATAGCCTGTTATATAACGGAAACAGTAAAATTTTTAATTTTCAAGAATTGTAAACTACCCTATGAGGCAGGTAAAATAAATGGTTTGTTTTTTGGCTGAGAATTATCTTTCAACAAAAAGAATTGATTAAAATTATCACATATGTACCTAATCTATTATTTAATCCAAGTATAAAAGAAAATTATTTACATAATATCTAAGTTTAGTGGTAAAACGTAAGGAAACAATACAGAAGATATTTAAATAATCTAAAATATATGATTAAATTAGATAAGTTAATGAATGACGTCATAATGCTAGAAAAAAAATTGTTATTTTTATCTATTTATTATGTCATAAATTGATAAATTTTTTCGCCTTCTTAAAATGGGGCTTGATGTAATAGCATTAAAGGCTCGAAAAGAGGGACGGGATGGGTTTTGAATGTTTCAAAGATGACAGTATTTTTCGCTGTGATACGAAGCTCATTCATACCAATTTATTTTAGAATCTGATCTATAGTTTAGGAAAAGATAAAGTTTACTCACTTTCAATTTTGCTAACCCTAACTTATCAAAAATCCAATATGGATACTCTATCCATTCCAGGTCCAACAGCTTCATAAATTCGAGATCAGACGGACAGATAACTTAGGCTATTATTACATTACAAGAAGAAAGTTTAAGGATACAAAATATGAAATGTTTATGGGGCCAGGGTACAACAGTACAACCATACTTGAATTTAATAAAATAAAAATCATAAAAATCATAAAAAGTGGAATAATAGTAAAAATTTATTTATAAAACAATAAAGCAACTCTAGAAAGAAGAATTTAAAAGAAAAAGTGGAAAATATTAAATTAATTAGACATTTAGAAAAAATTGACTGCGTCGGGGACAAAACCATCAACCCAAGAAGTAGGACAATCAAATGGGTAGACACTCTACCGAACGTACCACGCCTACATATAGCAAAGGAACTAATTACAGTATATGAGGTAGAGTAAAAACAGTCTAGAAATTTAGATATTACGCTCCACTCTCCCAATCCTTTAAAAAATGAATTTAGTAGAGAATAAGAGGAAAAATAAAGCTTGAATAAATAGTATTAAACGCTGGAAAAGGGGGTATGGGGTGGATTTCGAACTCGCTTTGAATTTTGCTAACCCTAACTCACAAAAAATCCAATATGGATGCGTGTATCCATTCCAGGTACAACCGCTTCATAAATTCGTGGACAGACTGATAGATGGACAGACAACTTAGGCTATTATTATATAGGAGATTTTCGCCAAATGAGATGATAACATCTAAGTTTTATTCTAAGACACTAAAACCTAATAGGTATACTATAAATATAAAGAAAAAAATTAGACATTAAAAGAGATGAAACATTTCGAGCTTAGAATATTTTTCAATAAAGCTATTTTTGAAGAAAATTTATAATTAATAGTTTTTACAAATGACAATATTTTACCACGATATTACAACTAATTTTACATACATATATATATATATATATATATATATATATATATATATATATATATATATATATATATATATATATATATATATATATATATATATATATATATATATATATATATATATATATATATATATTATATATAAATATGTATGTATGTATGTATGTATATGTATATATATATATATATGCATGTATGTATGTATGTATATATATATATACACACACACACACATATATATATATATATATATATATATATATATATATATATATATTACTACAATTATGTTAAAATTTCTAGTAGCTTGATAAAAATCGAAATAAAATTACATTGATAGTTTACTGTAGCCTTAAAAGGAAGAAAAGTACAAATTACTGATTGCAATGATGTGTAACTCCATCCCTGATTAGTGCATTTATCAAAGAGGCCGAATTTTCCCTTTCGTTTTTTTACTTGATTAACAACGAGAATCTGCATGGGAGTTTTTCCAATTTGTTTTCTGGAATTTTCTAGTTATTTTTTCCCACGAGACATAATATGTCGCAGTGTCGTCGTTAATTTATTTCAATTGTTTAGTGTTTAAGAAATGTTCGTTTTCTTCTTCCTTTCATTAGAGGGAGAAAATGTTTTCCTGTTCACATTTTTTATCCGTTTTCGTTTTATTTTCTAAAATAATTTTTAGATAAAAACGTGAGCAGTGTACACTCTCCGAGTGGAAGTTATTAAAATCTATTTTAAATAAAACGTGTTTTTATTTTTAAGATGCTTCATATATATATATATATATATATATATATATATATTTATATATATATATATATATATATATATATATATATATATATATATATATATATATATATATATATATATATATATATACATATATATATATATATATATATATACATATATATATATATATATATACATATATACATATATATATACATATATATATATATATATATATATATATATATATATATATATATATATATATATATATATATATATATACATATATATACATATATATATATTATATTATATATATATATATATATTATATTATATTATATATATCGCTGTATACTTGTGTTGCCTATATTTTAGTACTATCAGAAAAATATATATGTGTGTGTTTATTTAACATGGCGAAATTAAACCGAAGGTCACATAAAATTAGTTGCTATTATTGTTACTTCCTGGGCTTACTGAAGAATGAGAAGGCTAAGTGTTAAGCTGTCATGGTTTCATGAAAAGATGCAGTGAATCCAACGTGGAACTTTACTTTATGATCTAAGAAAAGACATTCAGATCTGACGAACTTTACCTTTCAAGAGCTAAGAGTGAAATGGTACAGAAAAAACACAATTATATTGTTAGGCCCCACAGAAAAGACACGGGGAACATTCTCAAGACGGAGAAGATTTGTCAGAATTATTAGAAATGATATAGAAGATTAGATCCTTGTAAAAATCAACCATTCGCCTGAGAAGGTTGAAAAATGTGGCTAGTGACCAGAAAATTTGCATTTACTTCAGAGTTAGATTTGGGAAATAGATAGACATCTGTAACATATCAGATGGCGGGGAAAACAGATATGAAAGAATTAGAATGGGAAGAGGATAATCTTAGAGAGATATTTTAAGGGTAATATTACATATATGTACATATATATGTGTATGTGTTTTTGGTTTTGGAACAGAAATATTAGTCTTTAATATAAGTTACAGAATAATTAGTAACATACTCATTAATTTTTGTAATGCGTAATGCATTTGTAGGCAGTTGACTTTATTTAAGAGCGAGATAAATTCACATCCTCTAGTTAGGAGGATAATTTGAGAAAAGGTTTCAAAATGACATCCCTTGTTAGAAATGTTTTGTCAGCTCAAGGCATCCGCCATATTTATAAAAGTTCCCTCTGCTAGAAATTCAGTATAAAAATTGAACAATAAAGTGATTTGTTACGAAAATATGGACTTATCCTCGTCTTCCATCAGCAAAAGGTCCAAAAGCCTAAATGCGTGTGCGTGTGTACAAGCACTTGTATATATACTCTGAATTTTCATTTATCTATCTACAATTTATTTAGGTAACAGACAATTTTTAGAGAGAAAAAACTTAGTTCGTATAGGCAACGATGGTTGCGGGTTTCGGAGCCTGATACTGCTTAATATCCACTGTATTAGTTAAAGGTAATTGAGGCTCGTAAAATGTGTTCGTGGTCACAATGTCTCCAAGTTCTCAATCAATACCTCTTGTAGAAGGTCTGGTCTAGCAGGACAAAGCTATGGGTCTTCTGCGTAGTCCCTTGCTTTTAAATTACGAGGACCCACTTAACGAGTGGTGCTCATTAAAAAGAAAGACGTACCTCTCTGTTTTTACTCAGTGGGGTCTCTGGTCCACGTTCTTGGATCGTCTAAGAGGCATTGAAGACAGAATAAACAACAAATATTATTTATTTAAAAAAGAAGATTTTTTCCAAACGCTTTCCAGTAAAGAAAAAGCTCTGAGTGCATTAAAAAGACCATCAACGAGTCTTGGGAAATAAAATATAATTTGTTCACTCCATAACAACAAGTTTCGGAATTATCAGAATAAGTCCGGAATGCATTGCAAAGACTATGAACAAATCTTAGAAAATAAAATATTATTTGGATCACCCCACCCCAACAAGTTTCGGAATTATCAGAATAAGTCCGGATTGCATTGCAAAGACTATGAACAAATCTTAGAAAATAAAATATTATTTGGTTCACCCCACCCCAACAAGTTTCGGAATTATCAGAATAAGTCCGGAATGCATTGCAAAGACTATGAACAAATCTTAGAAAATAAAATATTATTTGGTTCACCCCACCCCAACAAGTTTCGGAATTATCAGAATAAGTCCGGAATGCATTGCAAAGACTATGAACAAATCTTAGAAAATAAAATATAATTTGTTCACTCCATAACAACAAGTTTCGGAATTATCAGAATAAGTCCGGATTGCATTGCAAAGACTATGAACAAATCTTAGAAAATAAAATATTATTTGGATCACCCCACTCCAACAAGTTTCGGAATTATCAGAATAAGTCCGGAATGCATTGCAAAGACTATGAACAAATCTTAGAAAATAAAATATTTGGTTCACCCCACCCCAACAAGTTTCGGAATTATCAGAATAAGTCCGGATTGCATTGCAAAGACTATGAACAAATCTTAGAAAATAAAATATTATTTGGATCACCTCGTCACAAGATTCGAAATTATCAAAAAAAATCCCGGAAATATTATACGATAAGGAGCAACTGTTAATGAAATAAAATATATTAAAACTTTACTATAGAAACGTGGAAAACAATCTAAAATTCTTTACGATATTAAAAATTTTAAAACAGGAATAAAAAGGTTTTAATAAAGAGGCCAGTATTTCTTAATTGTATGTAATTACACTCCTTAAATTCATCAAGAACCTGGAATTTCCTTTGAGTAACACTGAACCAATCGACTTTTACCCTTTGATTTAATTAAGGACGAGATTCATCACTAGGGATTTTGTGATTTATTTTCAAGAATTTTCAGTTTTTTCAATCGTCAGTTTCTTTTCTTCTCAAAGGACATATTTTGTCGCAGCATCGTCGTTAATTTATTTTGATATTTTTCGCTTGTAGCATATATTCGTTCTGATATTTTATAAGTCAGAAAAATCATATATTTTTTCGTTATTTAAAAAGTCGAAGTTCAATTTGTTGAAATTACCGGTCGCACAGCAGAGTTTGTTTTAGGAAATTTTAAACCATATTTTTGATGTATTACATATAAATTGGATGTTGTCTCGTTATACACGATTTTAAAATTTACATTGTTTTTTTTTTCTTAAATAGATTTCTAAACTTCATGTACAAACATACACACACACAGACACGGGTATATAAATATATATCTATACACACTCATATTTGTATATATGTAATATACCAAAGCTTTTATAAACTTCAAATATCTCTCTAAAATTCTCCTTTTCCCCTTCTTAGTCTTGCATATCTTTTTTCCCAGTCGTATAATATCTTATTTAAAGGAGTGCTCACTGCTTAAATACTTTCAAACTCCTTTCTGACTGTTAATAACGCTTACTATTCTGCTCATCTCGTGGAAAACTCTGCGTTTTCTCTCACGGTAGGACGAACTTTGTAATAGAAAAATGTTTTTATATATCTGTATTATTAATTGCTCTACTCTTGTCGGAGAAAGATATCTTTTCTTAGTCTTGAATACAGTTAAAGTTTCACCACGGACATCGCTGCTTCCTTATAATTGCACAACTGCAAAGTACTAAGTCTTTTCATTGCTCAGTAAGCTAATTAAAAATAAGAGGATGCTAAATTTCAGTTGTTACTTATGGATGTAAATTCCCCACGTTACACACACACACACACACACACACATATATATATATATATATATATATATATATATTATATATATATATATATATATATATATATGGAATGTTTATCTACTATAATTAAAAAATTATATATTTCAGTTCAATAAAGAGTAGTAGTCAGGCCGTGAAAGAAAAAAGCAAAATCTTAATACGTTTATTCAGATAATTCATCTTTATCACTAAAACATTTTACTTTCGCTAATATAATGCCATGAGAGTGCAAGGGAACCAGACAATCAGAGGTATTAAGAGTATACCGCGTGTGAAGTTTACAACCAAAACTAAAATATGAATCTATAAGATTATAAGATGAAATGTATAAGATTATTTGAGATAAGTAGACATTAATTTGATGTTCTCGGGGTTTCCAAATGTTACCAGAATTAAAAAAAGAAACAAACTTTTACAAAGGTTGTCATTTAAAAAAAAAGAATTTTAAGAAATTTGTTTTAGACTATAATTATAATTAAGTTGGTTAGTTTGTTTAAAATATAATTACACACATACAAATATATATATATATATATATATATATATATATATATATATATATATATATGCATATGTGTGGAAATATATATTTAAATGTAAATATATTGAGCCTGGTACTAGCGCGTTTCGGAGGAAAGTTTTTACCGGTATATCCCAGATCTTTCATTATACATTTTAGTATAGAAAAAGGGTTGTTAATCGATTGTTTCCTTTCACTCCTGATGCTAACTTTGTGTGCGAGAGATTATGGGTGGGATTCAAAATTATAGCTGACCTAGGACTGTCTTTAACACTTTAAGAAAGGGCGTGTCATATATACAACATCATTCAAATTGAGTCAGAGGAAGGCTGTAGTATGTATGATATTTTCTACAGAACATTTGATTAACGTTTCTTATAACCAATAGATGTAGCCCTATATCTATTATAGAGGAATTTGTCAATGCTAGAAAATCTACTGAGAGATTTTGCATATATGATACCCTGACCTGAAAAGGTTAAAGGGCTCTGGGGGTTTAAGGGGTCAGCGTGCTGTGCTAGCACACTGGGGTGCAGGAACTGATACCAAAAAGTGCATTTAAAACCTTGCTTATATAACTCAGAGAAAGTGAGAGTTAAATGTGTGACTCTGAGTGTTCTCTTGCTTTGGTATTGGTTGGTAGGGGGAAAGTACAGTATCAAAAAGCAAATATCCAACTAAGTATGGTGAAATTTGAGAAGATTATTCTAGCCTGGCATCATGAACGCTTTACTCCCGGTTAGATACACCTATTTTGAAGTATCAGACAAATACAAGAGGGAAAATTCTATAACACAATTTTGTAAGACTAAATTGTCTAATGCAGGTGAAGCTAAAAATGACATAGTCTTTAACATAAATGTGTCTAATAATAATTTAAATGTTTTAATATAAATATCTACTTGTGTATTTAAATGTAAACCTATGTTTTATATACATAAACATGTATTATATATATATATACATATATATATACATACATATATATATGTGGTGTGTGTGAAGAAACAGTTAAACTAATTCTGCAGACAAATTTAAATATTTCATATAACATCACTGATATCGGCCTTCTAAGGAATATAGACCGAACGATGGCCGAATGGTTAGGGCACTGACCTTCGGAACCGGAGTTAGTGGGTTAGAGTCCCACTGTGACATAGATGTTCGTAACCGTCCGGAATCGGCTTAAAACAGTAGGTCCCGGTCTCATTAGCCCTCGTGTTGCAGAAAAGCAGACCGTAGTGCTCCCAACCAGCCAGCCTAAGGAATATAGAATCAACGAACATCTAGTAAATTGATACATAGTATATACCAAAGTAAATTTATACGTAAAATATCTCCTTATGGTTGCAGAGATTTTCAAATCTCCGATAAGAGGCGATAACCCTGTGTGTCTCCCCTTTTTAACCCTACACTAAACTAACCATTAGCGCTACAGTTCACGGACAGCTCTCAGACAATTTGTGTAACTAATTAAAAATTTTCATATTCTAGTCTTATTTTGTTGAAAAATTGGGAATTAAACTATAATTTTGCAAATCCAAGCACTAAATTTTGTTCACTTGGATGCGCGTAAATTTGATTTATCTACCTTACATAGCGACAGACGGAATACATGCACAGAATTCTATACTTTCGAAAAGGCATTTGGTTTTTGAAAATCATCACTATGCCTCAAAACCTCCATGTAGGGTTTTTTCATACTTTTCCTACGCATACTTTTTATAACAGTTTAAAAAAATGTATACTTATATATCGTGTAACCTTAAATATAGATTATATCCATAGCACCATTTTAATTAAAGCTCTGAAAAATATTACGCGAGTCTCTTAAAACTTTACCTCCATTCATCGAAGGTAAATTATATCAAGTCATTTCCAAAATACTCTTAACCCGGCGCTCTTCAAACAACCGTGAAATCATCTGTCAAGTTCTAGAAGTCATTTTCCCGTTCATTGTGGCTAACCTGCGACGAAGAATAAATGCATTAGTCCTCCTCAGACAGACGTTCCGAGTCAAGTTTTCACTCTCCGTTGGCGTCATCTCAAATTATTTCCGCTAACGTGAAGACGCCGTTGATCGCCAAATGATAGTTTCGGGGCTTCATTTCTAATGACTCTTAACGAGTTCATGCCACGAGTTATTTTTGGGGTGCCTCTGAGACCTGTTGCCATCCGACACCCAAGGCACTTGTGACAGATTAAGCGATCAATTGGAGTCGTTAATTATCCAGCTAAGAGATTTGGGGTTTTTTTCTCTTATCTAGATTGCGGATAATTTAGGGAATTTTTGTATGTTAATACGTTCTCACGAGATGTTTGCGGTCCGTTTCAAATGAATGGTCGCAGTCTATGACAGTTGTCAAGTTCACGGGGAGATGTTTTGGTTAATTTTCCGTAATGGTAATCTTAAATATTTCTCCATCTTGTAAAAATTATTTAATACATGATTGTAAATTCCTGTGTAACAATTTTTACACTTTTGCAGACCTGGAAATTAAAATTGAATAAAAGGTATTTCAAAAGCAAAAGATGTTCAAAATAAGTATAAACCCGAAATGATTTTAAGATCTTTTGGCAGTAAAAAAAATAGACTTTTGTGTCTATCTCCAATATCTTCATTTCTTCATAATATAATTTCTTTTATCACCCTGTTATGTTAGCTACAAAATTATACCATTAAAATATTTAAATCTTTGAGCATGTGCTAAAAGAGAATAAATAATTTTAATTTAAAGCATATAAATTTTTTCTTGTTACATTCCACAGACATATATATATATATATATATATATATATATATATATATATATATATATATATATATATATATATATATATATATATATTATATATATATATATATATATATATATATATATATATATATATATTATATATATATATATATATATATATATATATATATATATATATATATATATATATATATGACATGGTCTAGTGTTAAGGCGAATGAAAAACAGTCTTTCTTGATAATAATAAGTTTATTAAGTCATCGTTTCATTTAAAAGGAAAACTTGAGCCATTTTCATTTGTTCGTGGCGGAGCTATGCGTGGAAAGATGTTGACAGCTCCATGTCCACATGCTGACTCATATCGGTTTGCTTAATCATCAAATTTTCAAATATCCGCTTGACCAAATGATCCCAAAAGCTTACGCGACTTGGGTCTTTTTCATTTATTTTATTATTATAAAAGAGTTCCCTTTTTAAAATAGCTTATAACTCGCGTAGCTTCCAACTACCCCTTTTTTAGACACATACACACACACACACACACATATATAATATATATATAATATATATATATATATATATATATAATATATATATAATATATAATATATATATATATATATATAGAGAGAGAGAGAGAGAGAGAGAGAGATGGAGCAAGATACACCTAATTGCCAATGATCTATTATTTAAGCTAAATATGAAAGAAAATTATTTACGTAATATCTAAGTTCAATCATAAAACGTATGAGAATAATGCAAACGATATTTAAATAATTTAAAATAAGAAATGATTAAATGAGAGGGTTATACGAATGACGTCATGTTGCTAGAAAAAAAATGCTATTTTTAAATATTTATTATGATTTTTACCAATTTGTTATGTAATAAATTGATAAATTTAATCTCCCACTCTTAAAATGGGATTTAATATAATGACATTAAACGCACGAAATGAGAGGAAAGAGTGGATTTCGAACGTTTTAAAGACGAGAGTATTTTTTGCTGTGGTATGAAGTATATATATACCAATTTAGAATTTTATCGATAGTTTAGGAGACGATAAACTTTACTCGCTTTGAATTTTGCTAACCCTAACTCATAAGAATCCACTATGGAGGCCTCTATCCATTCCAGGTCCAACGGCTTTATAAATTCGAGGACAGAAGGACAGATAACTTAGGCTATTATTATATAGGAGATTAATTAATTTTTAGATTCAGCTTACAATCCTTATATCTGCCATATTTATATTGTAAAATAAAGAGGAGAGTTCATAAAAGTTTTGTATAAATACAGTCAATAAAACTACATATATCAGTAACTTATCAAGCAGTTATTTTAGTTAAAGTAAGTATACAAATGATGAGGTATTTCCGACAAATTGCATTTTTACTTTATAGAGTATTCTTCTTTGTTGCAAGTGAACCAGTCGCATACATCAAATGGTTGATACAGTTTAAAAAGGAGAAACTATTATTATTATTTAGGGGATTCACCGTTTACACTCCCTCTCTCAGATATCAAATGGGTATTGAAACCTGTTTTCAACCTTGAATTACTGTATTTAATCACTTAGTTAATTCCTAAATAAGGGAAATAAAAATCTTTAAATATTGAACTGCTAGTCTATAAATTTTACAGAATTGAAAAGCTTTATTTTATTGAAAAAGTTAATTCCTGTTTATTTATTTATTTTTGATAGTGATCAATAGTCATAAGGCCCCTTAAATTTACTTCATAAAACTTTAGAGCAGAAGTAACTGAATTTCATCCATGCAATCCCTATAATTTCTAAATTATAGTGCTCACCATACATATAGTACGTGTATCATGTGCATGCACATATTACGTGTTCCCATATGAAAAAGACATAATATTTATATGAACTTCTGTAAAACGCTCTGATCCGGTGCAAAACGGGAAACTTACAAATGGACGGTGGTCATATGGTTAAAAGGGCAAGCGTGAAACTGCACCTAAACATGAGCATTTCAGAGATTCATGATCAGCGAAATGTTCATTAGTTCAGGTGAAATGATTAGATACCAACTGCAGTGGTAGGGCTAGAATAGATTGAATACGGGATATATGATATATTAAACGCCGGATGCTTTGATAACATTCGGGAATGTACCTGTAGAGTGGATTCTCTAAATTGGATCTCGGAGGAGAATCACATCGAAAACAGGAATCGCGTAAGACAGTGGCGCTTTCGAATAACGACAGAAGTATAAAGAAAACGCGAACTTATATTGTTACTGAGATTTTTAATAACATTTTGATCAAAATTTTATAGCAATACAGAAATGTAATTTCTCCGCACGTACCTATATATGCATATTTGTACTTACATGTATATATGAAAATATTCTTAAAGGCACATATTGTTAATTATACATATACGTATTGGTCTCTCTCTCTCTCTTTGTATATATAATTAATGAATAATTTGTTCCATCCTTTTAAAGGAAGAAAATTTGCAGTCGTAGTTTGAATCTTTTTCAAGGGGGAAAACACAAAGAAAAAAAAGAAATTTTAGGATCCAAATAAACAGAGTTTGTTCAAACAACTTCTCTCACCAACTTCTGTCCAAAAAATAGGTACATCTCTAATTTATAGTTATAAGGGCAAACCAATCAGAATTTTTAATAGCCAGTCACGTGGGGACGACATGACGTATTTAAAGCGCCAAGAGTTATTTAAAGCCCTTATGAAACAGGATGTTTGGCGGTTCAAAGTCGGCAAATTAACAGGTAAAACAAAGATATTCATAAAGGTTGCTCGGAAAAGAAAAAAAAGGATAGAGTACCAAAAGCCAA
>CM063501.1:170693370-170713370 GCA_032207245.1 Pardosa pseudoannulata
TTAAAGATTTTTATCTGGAACACATTTTCTCATTTTTGAAATGCATCAGATATTTGATGTTATACTCGATTGGTTCACTTGCAACAAAGGAGCATACTCTATAAAATAAAAATGCAATTTGTCGAAAATCATTTGAATACATGACTAAAATAATTACTTGATAAATTACTGATATATGTAGCTTTATTAATTGTATGTCTACGAAACTTTTATGAACTTTTTTCCTATATTTTACAGTATAAGTATTGCAGATCTAAGTATTATAGGCTAAATCTAAAAACTGGCTAATCCCCTGTATAATAATAGCCTAAGTTATCTGTCCGTATCTCTACGAATTTATGAAGCGATTGGACCTGGAATGGATAGAGGCATCCATATTGGATTCTTCATGAATTAGGGTTAACAAAATTCAAAGCGAGTAAAGTTTATTTCTCCTCAACTATCGAACCGATTCTAAAATAAATTGGTATATTTATGCTTCGTATCCCAACGAAAAATACTGTCATCTTTAAAACGTTCGAAATCCACCTGTTTCCCCTTTTCGAGCGTTTAATGCCATTATTTCAAGCCCTATTTTAGTGCAGGTGGTTAAATTTATCAATTTATCACCTAATAAATAAGTAAAAATAACATTTTCTCTAGCATTATGACGTCATTCTTTTAACAATTTCATTTAATCATTTCTTATTTTAAATTATTTAAATATATTCTGCATTATTTTCATACGTTTTTTAACTGAACTTAGATATGACGTAAATAATTTTATTTTCTATATGGCTTAAATAATAGATTAGGTGGGTATGTGATAATTTTAAATTTAATCATTGATTATTTTTTCTTGCAAGATAATTTTCAGCTAAAAAACAAACCACTTTTTACCTGTCTGATAGGGTACTCTACAATTCTGAAAAATTAAAAATTTTACTGATCCCGTCATATGACGGGCTATATACTAGTAATTAGTAATCTAAATATCGTTGGTAAAAGGATGGACGAATGGGTAGAGAGTTGCATTATGTTACAGGTATGGAGCACTACGGTATACAGTTGTGCAACACTAGAGGTAATGAGGCCGGTACCTGCTGCTTAAAGCCAATTCCGAACGGCTACAAACATTCATTCCACAGTGGTAATCGATTCCAAGCACTCCGGATACCAAAAATTAGTGCTCTAACCATTCGGCTTGTATAATACAGGAGCTGAGTTGTCCTACTAGTGTCATTAGTGTTCAGAGCCCTTTAGAAACGTCTTTAAGCAGTAGTTTCCAGTCTGATTAACCCTCGAGTGCGGAAACAGTAGACCGGAGCACTCTAAACCAAACAACCAACCTAAATATTGTTGTAAAAAATTATCTTTTTCATATTCACTGAAATAATATTTTTAATTTCTTGGCCCATATCTCTGTAGATGTATATTAATGATTAAATTTCAAATGTTATTCATTTATTGATTAAAAATGATGAATTACAATTTAAATTTAATTATTATGTTTTTTTTTTATCACAGCTTCATTAAGTTTTGCAAAAAAGCTAGAAAAGTAGTGAGTAAATGCAATGCAAAATTTGAAGATGATTTCAACTTGATAAAATATTTTTTGAGAAACATTTATACAGTTTCGAATACCAATGCTAATATTTCTTAATTGTTACTTATAGTTCCAGCATTTTTAATAGAAGGAGAAAGAAATTCTAATATTTTTTTTTAGATTTATGTATAGTCCTGTAAATTTTCATCTCGATGAAAATCAGAAATTATATCAGTTTCATCATTTCATGACAGTTTACTTAACTCTTATAGAATATTAAAATCCCAATTTAATATTCTCAGTATCCGGCGGTTATTCTTTTGTAAAAACAGTCATTTTAAAACTTTATACTTCTTGACAAAACGTGTGTATTTAAAAATATGTCGGTGTGTATTTGATTATGTGTCACTTTTTATTTATTCTATGGTCGATTTTCTTAATACGTCGAACCTGAACTGATTATAACCATAATAATAGTCATTAACACTTCGGGATGATAATTATTTTTCAATAAAGTCTACATCATTCACCATAAAAGGAGTAAACCTTTACATGCAAATGATATTAACTTAATCTTAGACGAATGATCTATCATATGCCTAACCTTAGTGAACCGGATATGTCCGCTAATGGCCGTGAGAAGCCATGATGTATAGACGAAAAAAAGCTTCCCAGACTCAGTAAAAAGATGTTATGAGATCAATTCTGTTTAATATTATATATAGAGATGTATATATATATATATATATATATATATATATATATATATATATATATATATATATATATATATATATATATATATATATATATGTGTGTGTGTGTGTGTGTGTGTGTGTGTGTGTGTGTGTGAGAGAGAGAGAGAGAGAGAGTGAGTAATAAACTATTGTAAAACTGCTGGACACGTAATAGCCCCTATTATTTTTACTTGCCCGGGCTACTGAGCAAGGAAAAAGCTAAAACAGCTAGCAGTAATATCGAACGATGCAGTCTGGCCACATTGAAGAGTACGCACAAGTCTAATTAAAGCTTTATTTGAGATCTTCTAAAACGAACATCTTTACTAGTCACGGCAGAGAATGGAAAGACACAAAATTCACTCTGCTCCAACACAGGTTCACCCAAGAGCGCAGATAGAAAGAATTTTCCTACTTACTCAGTAAATTTAAGTGTAAGATCAGGAAAGAACGAGGAGCCATTTGCCAGCAACAGCTGAGGAACGTGTTGAATAGACAGAAAATTTACACCTACAGCATAGAAAGCTTTGGGAAATGAAAATAATTTTAACTCGAGAACGCTCCTTTGATTAAGATATTTAGAGGTTGGGAAAAAATTTAAGGAATTAGAATGGGAGAGAGGAGGTTTTTAAGGACATATTAAAGTTAAATAATTTGGATTTATTACATATACGTATATATATGTGGGGGGCCAATAATCAGGTCTCAAAAATTTAAACTGTGTATTAGTATAGCATAAATCCTTTCATCAATTTTTATTTTTAACCCATATTTTTTATAAACTATAAGCTTGAAACTTGGTACGCAATGTATCTTAGATGAAAATACATTAATCAATCAAAAAAAATATTATTTTCGTTTGGTTTATGCACTGTGTGATATAAATATTTTACACCTTTATCAAGTAAGAAATTAAATTTAAACCTACTAAATATGACTTATAAAACCGGCAGATTTAATGACTTTTCAGCTGGTCGCATAAGGTCTACTGTAAAAACTATGACGATTCCCGAAATTAAAATACCGTTTGGAACAAGTTCGATAATCATGAGGATTAGTGAACCTAAAAACCATGAATCGTCACTCGTATTCAATGAGTAGATGTGTAGTCAACATTCACATCTTGACTTCGAGTGCAATGTGAAACGGAGCACCATATTACATCAAGAGGACAACAGGTAGCACATGTTTTATCTGCAATGCAGACACATTATCATCAAGCAAAAGCGTAAGATATCGTGCTACAGTGAATTTACACCTTTCTATGCGGGGACTAAGGGGAAAAGGACAAGGTTCTTTAAAATAGAAAAGGTCTATAATGCAAGATGTGGCCATTAAAAAAGAAAACCAGAAGAATTCAGTGACTGGTTCATGAGCTCAGGATTTGACGTCCCGTAGATACGGCTGTTTTGTGCATTTACGTCGCCATGTGTTGAAAAGTGGGCTTCATTCGCCTACATAACGTACAGCAACCGTTGTGGATTATGTTTTGTTTGAACCAAAGCCATGTAGCAAAGTTTTATCTTGCAATACCGATAAAAGCTGGTAAAAACGTGGTTTATGTACAGATACATATATAACATTCCTTGCAAAATATGTTAAGTGGATAGTTTCGTGATCCCTGCTCTTCTCCTAGCTTCGCGATCACTATTAATCCCCATTAATGCCTAGGCTGCCAAACCTGCAATTACATTTTGTACAACATGAACGTGGTCCATGATCCAATATGGCCTGCTTCTTTCTCGACTATCCTCAATACTCGTTCCTAAATTTTTTGCTCCTTCAGTTCTTTCCCCGTATAAACTTTTTGGAATACATCAATTGTTCATTTACTATTTTTGTAGAAGGCCTCGATCTGGTAAATAAAACATGCTGCCAACTTCAAAAGATGGATCTATTTTCAGCTGGGTCTAAAATTAATAGCATGTTTTGCATAAAACGTCATACTATGAGGAGAAGGTGCCGTTTTCAGTCACTTTTGGAAACTGGAAAAAAGTCCTTTGTTCCTCTCATTATATTCCCTACACCCAGAAGAACATTATGTCTTATATCCTGTAACTTTTAACTTCAAACGAATTTATGACGTATCCAGTTTATATATATTGTAACGAATTCTCGTTACATTAAATTTCCAGATACAGACTTATTTACGACAGTAAGAAAAAACGGCATATGGTGGAAATAGCAAACGTGGGTTTTGTGAGCACTTGAACTGAGCTCATCTTTACCTAGTGAAAGTTGTTTCGCTCAGAATAGGATGCTGAATAGATGATTGTTAACACCGATTACCATCTCAATCACTCTGTCTGAGAAATTCATTAGGATGCTGGCGAAGTGTTTCCAATTTTAGTTTCAATGGCATTCCGAAGAAAGAGTATCACACGACAGAAATCCTCTACAGTGTAAGGGAAGCAGCAATATTTTCCTACATTGTTCTCCAAAGCTTTGTCCAAAGACATCGATTAATGATCTGCGAGATTGCTCCAGATTACTGCAAACTTCCCTTGGAACCGGGCTTGCGCCTGTCCGGCTAGAGTTCTACAAACGGTTTCTTCACTACATCATCAAACAGATGTCCGATCAGCTGAGATGAAAATTTGCGGTCAAACGACGATATAAAAAGACTAGAGTTCATGGCCCAGGAGAATTTTTTGACTGATTGAGTCTCCTATGAACTCATCGGCTGAGGGCGTCAATGCGAGTGACTAGAGTGTGCCCCCCCCCTTCTTTTTCTCTCCAAACGATTAGGAAGCTGATTCCTGTAACGATCATCATTTTCATTTGTAGATATTCATCGTTTTCATCTGTCTTCATCATAACTTCAACATTGTGTTTCTAATAAAGATCTTTAGTCTGTACGTACACCTCGGCTATCTTTTTTCGAGCTCAATTAGAGCTCGCGACGCTACAATATACATAACCTCCAGTGGAAAACGTGACTTTGTCTACCTTGAAGGAGATATTTGCTGTCAAATGTTTTAATTTGCTAGCAAGTGTCGTAGCAGGCGAACATATACAGTAGCGCTCTTTTTACTATGTTTTAGAGTAAAATAAAATAATGTGTTGAGACAAACTCTGGTTCAATCCAGTTTTCGATGCTGTTATTTAAGTTTATAAAATAATATGTTAAATGAGATAGCGGGTTACAATGATTGCACACCTTATTATACGGAATAAAGGACAAGGCTCTTTAAAATAGAAAAGGTCTAGAATACAAAATGCTGCCGTTAGAAAAGGAAACCTACGTGTTACAGTGCCTAAAAGAAAAATTATATTTATGATAGTATTCACGTTTTGTAAAAGTAAAAAAAAACATGACTGACAAATACAATTACTTTTCTTTTGTATTTGTTTACGAGAAATTCAATAGAAGGCTAAATTTGGTTTGTTAATATACTGTTTTAAAACCACAAAGGGAATTATGAAAATCTCTATGTACTTATAAATTATTTATAACTCCTATTATACACAAAATATTATCACCCTTTATTCTTGAAATACATTTTTTCAATTTCTCTAAACATCTATATTCAAAACAGACAGTGTATCTTCATTTCTGAAATTCTTGAAATCACTCTCTTTAAATTATACG
This sequence comes from Pardosa pseudoannulata, assembly GCA_032207245.1. Classification (NCBI taxonomy): domain Eukaryota; kingdom Metazoa; phylum Arthropoda; class Arachnida; order Araneae; family Lycosidae; genus Pardosa; species Pardosa pseudoannulata. The sequence continues at coordinate 170,699,225 of CM063501.1, forward strand.
TCATTTTTATACCTACAACGTACACAAATATAAATTTCAAATGTTAACTGAAACCATTTCCAATTATCATACATCAAGGGAAAGCTTTAATACCGGTAGAGTACACAATGTTTCATGTGAACTAGAAAATTGTAGTTAAAATAACGCATCATAATCGGAGCTGTTCTTTTTAAAATGCAATTTTTTCCTTCATCAAACAGTACCTAATTAATTAAAATACGCCTCCAAATAATTTTAAAGTTATGAATATTTCAGATTCCTCGCCGCCGAGAAGAAATTATCTGTGGCATTTCTTAAATTAGACTTTATTTCCTTTTAATAATATATGGATTCTAAATTCTGTTGAAACTCAACTTCGTTACACTTAAATCAATTGAATGGATGAAGTAACCCCTGACATTTAAATATGACTATGATCGTGTTTAAATTTTTGATAAGTTGATAAAAATCTTATCACTTTAATAAGAAGCTTTCTCCGAAAGCAATCAGCAATAAATATAAATTTTAATTTGTGAGCTTGAGCAAGACTGGTTTGTTTGATGAGATTCACTGTATAATGCACCGTGATAATGGAACTGAACTGATGAATGTTATTAAATATTTTACACAGATTTGCTTTGTTGAGGTAGCTAAAAATATAAGTAACTTAAATGGAAGTTCATTGCAATTTTAAAGGCCTTTTGAAAATTGTCGGAAAAACGTTTTCAAATATTTGATATTTTATTCATAAATTAATTTTTCCACAGTATTTAAGTAATTAATTTTACAAATAAAATGTGGAACATTCACATCTAAATTAATTTTGAGGTAAACTCAAACGTTTGTACCTTTTTTCAAGACTTATACATTTGTATGTGTATAATTAAATATGCATGCTATATATATGTAACATGCGAATTTAGTCTTGCCGTTACAAGTTTTAGTCTCCTCTTTTTTAATTTCCCAGGCTTTCTGGGCAATGAGAAGACCCTAAGTAAATTGCAAACGCTCCATTAAAACAACAGCCAAGTCTGTGTTGAAACTTTAACTTTATTTGAGACTGATTAAGAACATATGCTCCATACAAGAGCAAAGCACCGAATGATAATGAAAAAAACTTTTATTACAAGTTTCGCCCCACAACAAGTGAAAACGCAGAGTTTTAACCTTGAGACCAGCAGTTTAGTTAGCATTATTATTTGCCAGAAATGAACTTAGATAATCGAAAGGAGTGAACTACTTTATTGAAACAGCTAGAAAATGTGGCCAATGGACAGGAAATTAGCATTTATTTCGCAGTTAGGTCTAGGAGACAGTTAATTATATTTTAATTTGGCAAACATTCCTTTAAATAAGCTATTGCACGGCTAGAAAATTAGATGTGAAAGAATGAGGAAGGGAAAAGGAGAAAATAAGATCTATAGTCTACACTTGTTAAATGAAAGTCTTAGCATATAAAATTGAAATATAACCAATAATTATTTATAGTGCAGATACCTGAACATTAATTCAAAAGAATTAGTAGATGTTAATAACGTGGGAATGAAAGATCTTCAGAACTATGTTTAGAATATATAGAGATATTTGAGAATATATAGAGAGCGATGCATGGAGGAGACGTCATAACTAGAAAATTCAAAAACTAATCAAAGAAAAATATATAATTGCATAAAATCAAATAAAATACAATAGCTGAGACACGTTTAGAAAATGGACATCAGTCGAAGCACAAATGAGGCCTACAAAGGATAGTGTCTAAGGAAGAGAAGGATTGGTGAGGTGTTCAAAGACTTAAACAGTTTGAAAATTATAAACTCGAAAAACAAGACAAATGAGAGATGACTGAAGTCTTATTTTCAGAAGGTCCGCGGTCCAACACGAAGTGTGGTGTCAGAGAGTTAGTTATAAATGTATTTATATATTTAGATGTACATGTGTGTGTATATATATATATATATATATATATATATATATATATATATATATATATATATATATATATATTCTGACTGCCAAAAGAAGCAGATAGTGGTAAAAACAGAGCAAGTTCTCCCATAATTAACACAAAATACTGCGAACAAGTAGAAAATATGTGTAAGATGAAGCAAAATAACGAAATACAAGCTTAAAATTAAGTCATATTAAGTCATATTATAATTACTAAATAAATAGATGTTTAAAGTAAAAATTAACAAACTAAAACGACATAGAGTATATGAGCACCCATCAGATGTATACAAACTTTAACGCATATGATTATGCTTCCCATGAGGGGATCAACAACCGTTAAGGAAAAATAACCACTTTCTTGTGTAGATCAGTTTCCAATTGAGAGGCGGTAGGGATACGAACTGTGTATACATAGAACCATGAATGCAATCATATATTTTAAATTGAATTAAATTCCAGCGTGTGTGGCAGTCAACGCAATCGTATAATTCCCTCACTCTGCAGATAGTAGTTTACGATGATAGCTCTATGGGGACGCATATTATCATGCATTGAAATGAGAGCAGAAATAACTGCTGCATCATAAAGCTCATAATAGGGACTATAAGTTTTACTAGGAGGTTATATCGTTACTGAATAGTAGTCAATCATCTAACCTCGTCTAAAGATGTGCACGTTGGGGCCCTATTCCAGTGAAATTCTTGTCTATTTCATAATGCTTCCACCTGGAATAAGTGATCTATCGTATCTTCAAGACTCGATTGTGTGTACTTGCTTCTTTCCGGACTTTTGTAACATTTTTAATCGTGTCGTAACACAATTCTTGATTCATCCGTTAAAATAATGTTCAATAATTATATATAGTCCAATTAAAATGTTAGCGATACACTTTATTCATTCCTTCTGCGTTTGCCAGATAGAGGAACTTAAATTCGCATCTAGATGTACAGTCCATTCATTAGTAACTTTCTATTCCCAGTACAAGCAGATCTTACACTGTACTTTACAAACATAGATTATACATGTGTTGAAAATGCTGTTCGATTTTAAAGACAGGAAAATATTAACACATAACCTTACAACGATTGGCCATACGTCTTCGGATATCTGCTTAGTTGGTTTGGTTTGGTTTGGTTTGGTTTTGGAGCACTACGGTCTACTGTTTTGCACACGAGGGCTAATGAGACCGGGACCTACTGCTTAAAGCCGATTCCGAACGGCTACGAACATCCATGCCATAGTGGGATTCGAACCCACGAATTCTGGTACCGACGATCAGCACTCTAACCAATCGGCCAGCGTTCGGCATCTGCTTGGTTGGATAGACATAGTTCCCATAATCGTAAAGTTACGAAACGATGAACGCTGAAGAAAAATATACATAAGGGATTGATTACGTTGATTCAATGTGTCTCACAGCAGGTCAGCGATAAGAATATCCCTATTGTCTTCTAGAAGCCATACAATACCTCTGGTTTAAAATATGATTGGGAAAATTCTAAACACATTTTACCAATGCTAACAAAAACAATTTATATAACCTTTCACAAAAAACGTGGGAAAATTTTATACACATTTTACCGATACAAACAAATAATTCATATAGCCTATGACTTATTCCACTCTTATCTCTCGTCTATCCCATGTTTATTTTATGTCTGGTTTAAAATAAGAAAGGGAAAATTCTAAAAACATTTTACCGATACTAACAAGCAATTCATATAGCCTTGTACAAAAAAACGTGTGAAAATTATAAACACAATTTACCGATACTAATAAGCAATTCATATAACCTACGTATTATGCCACGTTTATCCCTCGTCTATCCCATGTTTACTTTATGCGTCTGGTTTAAAAAATATACGTGGGAAAATTCTAAAAGCATTTTACTGATACTAACAAGAAATTCACATAACATTCTACAATAAACGTGGGAAAATTCTAAACACATTTTATAGATACTAACAAGTAATTCATATAACCTACGTCTTTTTCCACGTTTATCCCTCGTCTATCCCACGCTTATTTTATGCGTCTGGTTTAAAATAAATGAGGAAATTTTTAAATACACTTTACTAGCAAACAATTCATATAAACTTTTACAATTATGAATTACACACCCACAAGAACATACACATAATAGTCTTATACATCAATCTGTAGTTTTGCATGCATACATAAATACTTCATAAAATGATCAGCAACGCTGTGTGTAATTTCAGTGCATCTTAAACAAATTATTTGAAATTACTCTTTAATTTCATGCTTGTTACATGTATGTAACAGGTTTAAATTTGTCTAGTAAATACTAAATCTTATTTAATTCAAGCTCCAGTTTATCAGACAAATTTTAACTAAAGTCATTTTATGATTAAGAAAATATAAAAATATTGAGAAAGAAATTATGACATATCATTTTATTTTTCTTTTACGTACATACCTTGTATGACAACAGAATTCGAAATCCGTAAATCATAATGAGTAATTTAAACACTATTGAAACTACTGTTTTATCGGGGTAAACTCTATCGGGAGTTCCTCTATCTTTTAATACCAGCTTGATTAAACCTTCATTTATAACCATGCCTCTATGCACCAAAAGTAGAGATAAAATTGCCAACCTGTCATGACAAATTCCGTTGTTTCTACAGTTTTCTTGATTGAAAACTATCTTTTAACCTTTGCAGTCAAAACCAATAATATTCACAAATTTTAATACGTTTCAAAAATTTTGCAATGAATACAAAGTATTTCTGAAAAGGTTCAGACACACCCCCCCACCTATAATTACATCCTTCCACGACTGTTACTGAACATAGTTGCCCAGATAGCATGCATACTTGCGGCAAGTTTGATACTATCTTGTCATAACTAATTTGATGTAACAAACTTGTAGCAAAACTCCTGCAAGTTAGACGGAACATAAAGCAACCACTCCTTTTCAACGCTATTTTGTTGCAAAGATGTGGCAACCTTGTCATGACAACCAGGGCCTCATTAAATCACGGGGCGACTGCGCCTAGGCCCTGGGCCCTCTAATTTTAGTGGTAACCTAAAATTTGGTACTTAATTTTTAAATTTTAAATAATTTAATTTACAAAATTTGAAAATGTTTTTTTGTTAATTCTTCAAGTAATATTTCATGCAATCTTATTCAGAAATTAAATAAAAACAGTTGTAATGTTGACAATTTTATCTAAAACACACTCCAGTTTACTTATTTACATCACTCCAGTCACAGAGTTTTGGCATTCGACTGTACTACAAAGGTATGTAAACATAAAATTAATATAAACTTTCCTCCAAAAATATTCGTTTCTATCCTCTTTTATAAACTATTTTTTTTGGCTTGAAACGAGGGTAGGGGAGGCCCAAAATACTACCAGGCCCTGGGCCCAACTTTACCTTGATCAGGACCTGACGACAAACTTGAAGCAAGCTAAAATTCTTAGACTTGTTGCAGTCTTGTTTCAAACTTGCAGACGTGTCATGCTGAACGTGCTGCAAGTTTGCAAGCTAGCAAAGCAAACCTGCTGCAAGTTTGCTGCAAACTAAATTTGCTATCTGGATGCTTACTTTCACCTGAAGTTGGTGCAGCATATAAGGTAAACGTATGTAATTATATTCTGTCTTTGTAATGTTAGAAAAAGTTGAAGGGAAGCTTCCTTTTTACTAACTACAATTTTCTTTACCCCACAAAGGTTCTTGAATCAAAAAAACCTTTATTTTAAGATCGATTATGAAGATATACAGATTTCACTACCAAGAGTAGGATTCAAAACGACAGATATTGTAAAAAATATAAGTGTTCTACTCTCAAAGTTATTGCTTTGTTAAGAACAGTAGTAATAAAAAAGAATTATAATTTCACTAATAGAATAAAAAATGCTGTCTATTTAATCAACAAGTACTTTTCTTATTATAGAAGATATATCTTGTTAAAAATCTTTCTATACAATTTTGAAACTAAATATATTTTCAGGAAAGTATTAATAAACGATTGGAAGAAATTTTTTCGTCTTCAAGTCATGAAATACTTTCCTTTTTTTAGCCCGAAAGGGAAACAATAACTTTCTTACAAAAAAACGTGATTCCAGAGATATCACATTTCATCGATTTCTGGTCGTTCTGAAGAAGAATCTCGAAGAAAGTTGAGGAAACACAGAAGAGTGAACTACTCGCAGAAATTATTATCAGCTTTTGTAAGGCGATATTGGCGCCAGAAAGTAAATGTTTTCGCCTAGATTGTTTGAGTAAAGTTCGGGTGCAGACTGCGTATTTTTTTTATTTGCTAACGGGATAATCTCATATGGGACTTCATGGCATCACGTTTCGAACAAAACAAAATCTTTCATTTCATTTTCCATCATAATTTCAAGCAAGATATGTTTAAGTAATTATTTAATTTGTGTCACATTATAAACACACACACAAATATATAGATATAGATCTATAGATAGATAGTAGATATAAATTATGTCAAAAATACGGGCACTATATACATTTTATTAAAAGTTGAGGTTTTTCATATTCCAATATAATTTGTTCTCATTTGTTATGAGTTAATAAAACCACCTCCATTACATAAAATTGAAAGATTTGGAGAAATAAAAAAAATCGGGGTACAGACAACCATTAAAGCTTAATATATTCTATTTCTACTACTTTCGTATATTTATCGGCCCCTTGTCTCTTTTCTATTACCTCAAGGACGTTTTTATAGCTTCATACTAAAAACAGCACAGCTTATACAAATCTCCAAAAACTCTTTATTATTGGTCACGTGTAAAATGTATATGTATATGTATATATATATATATATATATATATATATATATATATATATATATATATATATATATATATATATATATATATATATATATATATATATATGTATATATATTATATATATATATATATATATATATATATTATATATATATATATATATATATATATGTGTATATATGTATATATAAATATATATAGATATATATATATATATATATATGTATATATATGTATATATTTATATATATGTATATATTATATATATGTATATATATGTATGTATATATATGTATATATGTATATATATATCTATATGTATATATATGTATATGCATATATATATATATATGTAAATATATATGTATATGTATATATATGTATATATATATGTATATATATATATATATATATATATATATATATATATATATATATATATATATATATATATATATATATATATATATATATATATTATATATATATATATATATATATATATATATATATATATATATATATAATCAAATGTAATGAATTTGAATGCATTTATTATAAAATGCTCAACATAAATGAATTTTCTATAGGGTAAGTAAAAGCAAATAAAATGCATTTAAAGTTGTACAAAATTTTATTCAATACATTTTAATAAAAATAATAGCGATTTATATATTTATTCGTACATCTAAGTAATAATGCTACTACCTACTAAACTTTATATATTCCATGTAATAAAAATGCGTATTTCAAACACTTCACTTTGTCACAGTTTTAACTCATATAACGTTGCTACTAATGAAATTTTACTTTGAACTGGGTTTGATTTTAGCTAACACTCCTTAGGGGTATTGATTTCTTAATCTACCTGCAGAAATTAAACTAAATTTTCGGGGATTCAAATAACGACATGGGAAATAAATGATTTTTTAAATAAATAATTTATAAAGTCGGTAATAGGAGTAATTTGGGGCTGCTGTTCCTGACAATGCTGTAAATTTGCAGTGGTGTAATTTGAAAATGAAAATGCAATGTTGCATAGTCAATAGCAGCGTCAGTAGTTCTGATTAGGAAAATATAGATAAAACACCAAAGGAGGAATGTTAGCTGGATTTAATATGCGTTTCATCCCAAAACGTGTCTTATTTGTGAAGTAGTTTTATCTATACCAATTGAATACTGCAGATGTTCTGAAATATCCCTTCTGTAATATTTATTTGTACATTAAAATAGTATTGCATTGTTATTTCGTGTTTGTTATTCATTTCTCTAAACCTACAGTATGTAAAGCTCTTCATTCTCACCTAACTATTTTTTAATGTTGTCCAGGGGCGAACGGAAAAAATTCCCTAAGAGAGATTTCTCCCACTTTATCATTTTAAACGCCTCCTTATAATTTAAGTTCATTTTATGAATTAAGTAATATCTTCTTCTTCTTCAATGACCAGACAGCCCAGGATGGGCCCTTGCCTTCTTCAGAATCGAATTCCAAGCTCTTCTGTCCCTGGCCATGTACATCCAATTAGTAATTTTTAAAAGTCTTAAGTCTGATTCCAGTCGAGCCACCTAAGTTCAGGTCTCCCTCTTTTTCGGGTGCCAAATGGTCTGGCCAAAAAGATCTTTTTTCTTATACGATATTCATCCATTCTGCACAGGTGTCCTTCCCATTTAATTCTCTGAATCCTTATATATTGTACTATATCTAGAGAATTAAGTAATATTCATTCATTAATATTTCGTTTACATGCAACTTTCGAAATGCATTACCAGGACATTTTTGCCTTATTCCCATGTGGGAACGTTGGAAATGCACCCTAAACTGAAAAAAAGTAAATTTGTACAATGAAAACTCCCAATGTTTCTTCTTTGGAACATGTAGATTATTTCCTTAAAAAGCAACGTTCTCTTTATTTCCGTCTCTAATGTTTTATCCTTAACCTTTTTAATGTTTTATACTTAAATAGCGTTCTCCCCCCTCTATAGATAAGGCCTCTTCTAAACAGTCGATACTGTCCCTACCTTGCTCCTCATAAGATTTAAGTCGGGAGTGGGACATGTGCTGTCAACCCCCTCTAGAAACGTTAAAGTGAAAGCTTATATTATCAATAATATGTTGTTTAATTAAATTGGTTTTGTTTGTGTGATAATTTTAAAGCAGTGTTTTGGGAAAAGTTATATAATAGGTAGTTTTTTTTGTATAAATTTCTGCAGCCTAGAAAATTTATTGAGAAAACATAATTGTTAAAAAAATCATCAAAAGCAATTTTAGCGAAACATTTTTATTTAAGGTTTTAATCGTATGCTCCCATAAAAGAACATAAACGTACAAATTGTTAATTTATAACTCGTTATTAATAAAGCAATCCTTAAGTAAATCGTCTACGTATAAAGGAATACGTATAAGTCGTTACGACTCTTATAACCCCCATAGCTACGTGACCAATGCCGTCATCAATCTTCGTACCAAATTTAATGATATTTCAGACAATATATTAACCCCTTCCGGTATGATTTAATAATGAAAAACTGTGCATGAAATAACCATTTAATTTTTATTTAAAAAACTTGTTTCATTTTACAATTCTTACATATTCTTAATTAAAATCCACTTTTTACATAGTGTTAAATAATATCAGAAACAGTAAAATTAAGACAATATCAAAGCAAAACATTAATAAGGTATACAGATAATAGTCTTCAAGCTAGTGGTACTTTTCAAAACAAAGTGCAAAGGAATTCTTAATTGTTTACACCGCCAAGTAGTCTCACTTTTAATTTGATTCTTGTAACGCACACGGTATTTCTTAGTAGGTTTTCTTTTATTCTGACTCATTAATTTGGCAATGACTTGTACCAAGTAAACAATATGCAATAGTGACTTGTGATTTTCACAAGTGATAAAAGTGTTGCCAAATTCAGTACACTAGAAATTTTAAACTAAATTAATTATCATATTTAACAGTAACTTTAATCGCATGACGAGTGTAGCTCGTCATTGTGCGGTATGGAATTAAAAACTAATGACGAGCTAGACTCGTCATTTTACGTTAAGCTGAGTTATATTCAGCTACTTAAAAGTGTCATAAATATACAGTTGATCCTCTATTTAACAGAGTGGCTAAATCAACGTAGAAAGTTTGTTATATGGAAAATTCGTTAAAATAAAGTTTCACCTTTTAAAGTATATAAAATAGTTTTTACTTTCATAAATGTTAAATATTACTTTAAGAGTTATCAATCTTTTTTAATTAAAATCTATTTATTTATTTTACCCATGAAAAAGGAAATTGCAAGCAAAAGAAAGTTACAGCAAAGCATTGTATGGGAATACATTGTATTTTCAGTTGAAAATAATTTATATCAAAATTAATTTATTATAATGAAAAACCAGTTAAACTCCATTGGTCTTTATAAAATATAATGCGAATGTAATTAAAAAATAATGCAAAAATGGGAAATGTATAGAAATGGTTTCAGAAATGGGAAGGTAAATAGTTTGCTAAAAAGAGAATGCATTTTGTTATCTGGATTTTATTTTACGAAGAAATTTTCAAAATATCCTTTGTCTCAAAAAAAATTCTCAAAATAGAGAAATTCCCAAAATAGAATGTCGTGAAATTTACTGTAGATATGTAGACGTCATTCGTGACTGAGCAAAATAACACTTACTGTAAATCAAAGAGAGCGATGACTTTAACTATAATATTTAGATCATAATGAAGTATATTATAAAGTACCGAGTTGTGGGTTATATATGAGCTAAAATTTAATTTTTTTTACTAATATTTCACATTAAACTTTAGTTTTTCTGTAAACCCACAGTGACCACTACTGTTTCTACTTTGAATGCTAGTATTTATATAACACATGTTGGCAACACCGGTATGTACACAAACGTTGGATACAGAGTATAAACAGTGCATTTGTTAATATCAGTGTTTAACTAATAGATAATTACAAAATTCAGGGCATAATAATATGCGAAATATTTGAATTTAAGTTCTGAAGAGGTGAGTTGAAGAGTGAAATTCGAAATAAAGTTCGAAGACAGAGAGAAAGTAAATGAGCTTAGAGATAGATTTAATTACCCCCATGTGGAGGAACGCATCGCTGCAGAAAACTAAACTGCTGCTCTGGAGCTTAAATGTGGAACTTTAAGTGATAAGCGCAAACGCTGTCAAGCATTCTATTGGAAAAGCGAATTATATAAGTTAATAAACAGCTATTATATGTGCAATTATATAGTAGTTAATTGATAAGTAACTCCAATTTAATGCAGTATGTAGATATTTTTGTTCTGTTTAAACAGTCAGTTACAGCTAATTTGTATTTAAGTACTACGAGAACGAATGATACGCGTACTTATAATCGACCCTTAGTTGTAGTTAAGAGTGTAATGGTAAGACAACAACAAATCGACACCTTTAAAATCAAGTACATAATCAAATACATTTTCCTATTTTATTGAATTATACTATTTACACTCATTCATATCTACAGTTATGGGTACACCTTAAGATTGACAAATTTGTAAAGGAGTATGACTATGAGCGAAATTATTAACATTGATTAAGTTATGACATAATAAGAAACTGTCCTACACTTCTCTTCACTTTCTATGACACAAAGGAGGCGTGGGCTGACTATGGAAAAAAATGAGAAGACTATTTTGGTAAGGCACCGTAGGAAGAAGATATATTTATAGCACACAGAAGAAAAAAAGTGTGAGATTGGGAGAAGAAGCAGCTACAACCGAACATGTCTTTCTGGTAAGATAGTTTGCATTTCTGTTTACTGCCTAGGACTTAGATAAGTGCTATATACGAGGTACTTGCCATTAGGTTAGGATATTAGAAAAATAAGAACAAATCCAAAGTGTCTTGCATCTTGTTACATTGTACGTATCATTTAATTCGTACTCATAACATTGAGCTCCCTATAACTCTAACCCAGGGTTAGCTTGACCAAAATAATCCTTAATACTTAATTCTCCAAACTTAACATTTTATTATTCTTAAACATAATTTACAGTTATAGGCATATAATTATGATATAATAATGACACATAATTAAATGATTTATTTAATCTAATAATCCCTATTAAATATTCCTTAACTATGAGGTGGTGACTATAGTATTAAAGGCAGTGAGTTACTCGGGACGCAAGTGAATGGACGATTACGATAACATCTGTAGTAGGGCGGTTCAAGCTTTCAGCTGGGGCGTTCTTTATAGGAACGTAGACTTTACTCCCTGGAGGCAGAATTACCAACACACACAGTCACGTCGACCCACCTCTCTAGAACAGAGCTCCGGGAATGTCAGCAGAGACCTAACTCTTGGGCCCTCGTCTCTTCTCCTTCTCCCCTTTATCCTCGGCGATCCTCTTCTTCTCTCCTCTTTTTTTCTCATGCCCAATATTTCTTACAATCAAATAATATTTGCCCATAGCAATAAATATTGGGTGTAACAATTTTTCTATTTGCTATGAACATTTTGGATCCTTCTTCAGATGTATCTCCTGGTATATCACTTTTCCCATGGGAACCTCTTGACGTTACAGGTGGCCACAGGTCCTGACCCCTTAGCCTTAGGTAACCCCTGTCCACTACTTCATCTTAATAGGCCCTTAACTTGTTAATTCGCTTTCATTACCATAAGCCTACCGTGGATTCCCTGAATCAAGTCACTCCTTCCCAAATCACCTTAATTGTCACCACCTGCTATGCCCATATCTTTGCTTTTGTCAGGATTAATCTGATAAGATTAAATTACTGCACATCTCTTTTGATTATTATCATTAAAGCTTGTTATTATTGATAAGCTTATCTTTAATTATTTTGGGATGACAGAAGAGGATCATAAAACATCACTGCAGGTAACCGACAAGCTTTGTCCGGAAACGTGAAAGGAAATTTAACACATTTAAAATTTATTTCACAGAGATTTTCTGCAAACAGATCTTCTATTATTAATTATGAAATTTTGAATAAAATTGTGAAAAATGTTTACTATATCCTAGCTTTCCTATAAAGAGTTAAAAGTATGACTCATAGTCGCATATTTTTAAAACCATTTTGTCTAGCAATAGAAGAGTAATAATTTCCATGAGACTGCTGCTTTAGTGGATTAATAAAAGACAAAAACAAAATAATAACAAAAAATAATTATATTAAAAAATAATTTCTTCATGCTTGTATACATGACATTGCGGAAAAAAATTGTATTTATAGTATCATATAAAAGCAGCACAAAAAAACTTCATTATTATTATTATTTCTAATGAGGAGGCCCTTGCTTTTTCTGCATTCAACACTACCAAACCGCATATATTTGCTAGCAATTATTACGAGACTCATCCAGAAATTAAGTTTCTCGATGGTTTCCCCTTTAAAGTAAAAGTAATTAGCCGTGTCAATTGCGCGTGCGTAACAGATCTATGACTTATTAATCCTATGTCAGCTGGACAAGTCCCGATTCGTGCCAGTAGCGGGGTAGCAGTAGTCCGAAATGGAAACTCTAATTCCTTCTCCCGCAGCCTGCAAGGTTTGGTCGGTGATCTTGAATGCACAAAGCAGTGCGCCAATTGAAATCCATCGTCAGCTATGTCAGATCTATGAGCCGAAACTGACACCCGAACACAAAATTCAACGCTTAGAAGCAGCACTGACATTTCTGCTACGGTATCACGATGACGGCTTCGAGTTCCTCGACAGGATCGTCACGGGCAATGAGACTTGGATTTCGCCTTTTACCCCGGAAACTAAGCAGCTGTCAATGCATTGGCATCGTAGTGTATCTTTGGTCAGGACCAAATGGAAACAGACGCTGTCGGCACGGAAAGGGGTGTGCACTGTGTTCTGGGACAGGAACGCTGGTTCCATTCACAAGCGGCAGAGTTCTACGACAGAGGTATACAAAAGTGGATCCCACAATACGACAAGTGTCTCAATTCTGGTGGTGACTATGTTGAATAAATAGCTAAAATATTGCTGTACTTGTTGCCAATAAATATGTTCGTGAAAATGTGAGTTCTTTTTTTTTTTTTAAATAAGGAAACTTACTTTCTGGATGCGCCTCCTATTGTGGTATCTTATACGTGGATCTCGTAATTCAGAAGAAGAAAACTCCTGAGGCTTGGAATACCACCTACAGGAGGTACCATTTGGGACTCGAAAAACATATGGAACACGGAACTATTATATGTATCTCAGCTGCCATTAATGAACACAGCAGATATCTGGAAAGCTCGAGTATCGAACATGGAACCCTTCAGTTAAGAGATCTATGATTTTGCCGACTGAGCTACTTAAGCTCTTTTAAAAATGCATCTATATTATATATAAAATTTCAATAATGCATCTATATTATAGATATATATACAGAAGAAGTGATTATTTTGCTTTCAATTGAGTAAATATTACTG
>CM063501.1:170718370-170748370 GCA_032207245.1 Pardosa pseudoannulata
TTAATTTTATAATACTTACATACATTTAAGTTTGGTCTATAAAAATTATTTTAAAAACGCTATGTTACATTAGCAGAAGTTAATTATATTGTCAGATTAGTTTCACAAACTTTATGGTCAGAACGGTCCTTAACAAAATGTTGATTAATAATGTTTCAGAATATGAAGATAACTAATATGCATATTGTATTGAAAAAGACTTAGTTCTACCTATGGATATCCCACGTCGTTTCTTTCAGAACCTTTCACTAACAGGGCAGATTTTTCTTCTCTGTCTAGTACATTAATCTTCTCTCTGTGATGTCTGCACCTCAATATCCTTTTCACTGCATTTATGATATATTAGTTGTGTTGGGAAAAACTTTATATAATGTGTCCCAAACTCTATTTTTCCAAAAATTTCTTTTCTTCCAAATGATGGGGTTGCTTAGTTAATTTCTTTTACCCAACCTCTTTCAATGGTGCTACGGCTTAACTACTTGCTTGTGACGTCCGAACTCAGTTCGGGAAAAGCAAATGGGCCAATTTTGGAATGCCCGAACTCAGGTCGGGCAAAAGAAGTAGCGGTTCTGTAAAGCCCGAAATCGGTTTGTCCAATGTATAATATTTAATTTGCATTTTTTCCATTAGAGTTACTATCCTGAGAAAGGTTGGAAGTTTCGTGCCATTGGTCGCTATTTCTCGGATACTGTAGAGGATTTGTGAAATTCAAAAGAATCTATTGGACATGGAATTCATAACAGTTGATATAGATCATAGTATTGTTGTATTAGTTTGTTATATTTATCCAGAAACTTAGGCCATTTGCACAATTTTGCTGTCATTTAGGCAAATATGACTGAAATTCATTAACATTTCCCATATATATGAAAATATTGAAAATAGTACTTATTTTGTTTAAAATTTTGCTTTTTTCAAAACTAATCTATTTAACATTGTGAAGATAATAACAAATAAATTTAATGAGGACAAAAAAGAACAGAATTAAAGAGAAACTTTTCTATTCCATTTTTGCCACGTTTTTCTCAAATATATTCCACAGCCAAGGTGTAGCTTCCGGCTATGATGTGACAGCTCAAAAAGTCCGTGTTGAAGGATATTTAATTTACAGTTTCGTGGGCAACAAAGTTCGAAGAAAATAGTACAGTAAATAATGTAAAGTAAAATAACTTTTACTCGTTTGCACTTTTATCAAAAGTTAATTTTACTAGCATAAAGTTTTAGAAGAAAGAAATAGTCCTCACGATTCGATAGTCCACACAACGCCAGGCTATGCAGCCTGTTTTATCTATATTCTTTTTCTATATCTAATTCACCAAACTTACCACTGTAATTTCATTATAACATAGATGATATACATATCATTATAACATAGATGATATACATATCATTATAACATAGAAGTTATTTCTCTCAAAGTTGAAGAGTTCGCTATCACATAGAGTCCAAGGGCATAAACGTTTATTAAAATCTTTTCCTATACACACACACACACACACACACACACACACACACACACATATATATATATATATATATTATATATATATATATATGTATATATATATATATATATATATATATATATATATATATATATATTAATCTGGCGTCATGACTGTTCTAGTGTAAGATATCCTTACATTCCACCCATTCATATCATTTGTTTAATTTTATGTTGTATGTTGCCATTTATGACGGCTATTAGAGAGTTTTTTCAAGAAAAAAAATTAATTTGTGTGAGATGAAAATCTCATGTTACACAAACACATACACACACACACATATATATATATATATATATATATATATATATATATATATATATATATATATATATATATATATATATATATATGTGTGTGTGTGTGTGTGTGTGTGTGTACATATATATATATGTATATATGTATATATATATATATATATATATGTGTATGTATATATATATATATATATATATATATATATATATATACATCATGTCTAAAAACTGCTAGACTAGAATCGGTTTAAGGCCAGGCCTTTTTTAAAAATAATATCATAATCAAGAAGTTTAAAAGTCAATTGTAAGACAAAGTTCCTTGGAAAATTTTAATTTATACATCCAGATCGAAATTATAGCAGAACACTAACACCTACTGTCCTGGATGCAAGCGTACAGTCAAGTGTCATTATTCTCTGTCAAACCCATGTAATTCTGGGTTAGAATTAAATTAGACCAGCATTTTTGAAACAACCCAAACCTCTAACCTGCCAAAAAAACTTATGGCTGAGAGACTTGAAAAGAATAATGATTCTTAAGGCTCCCGTGAAGCTAAATGAAATTATGAGGACAAAATTCATCCTGTCAATGATATCGTCTATGGATTACGTTTGGAGCTATGTTTCGTTTTGGACTATTGTTTTGCAAACGAAAGTTAATCAGATCGGTATTCTGCTTAAAGCCAATTCCGAACTGCTAGGAACAGCCATACCTGCATTGGTTCATTCCTGGGAAACTTAAGTTATAAGTAGTTCCTGAATTCAAGTTACGTTTGTATTATGAGTTTCAGTAAATCGATACGAACAACTTAAGATATTTCGAACAAAAGGGGACGCACGACGTTAAAGATAGATTGTTTAGGAACTTCCAGAGATTTTCTTATGTTTATATATACTGCCACGAAATGTATGATCGCAAGCAACATTGTGACTCAGTTGACAAAGCAAAGGACTCTTGAACAAGAGGTTGCGGGTTCGAACGCAAACGCCTTAAAACATCTGATTTTCGTTCGATTTTCCTTTATGTTTATTTCAATTAATTTTGCAAATTTATGTAAATTTCAGTTTCCCATTTTCTGCGAGCCTTTCAAGTCTGGAAAGTTCCAAGGGTGTATAAAAGTAGCGATTCATTCGGTTGCAGGTCAATAAAAAAATCTTGAGTTGATCTTGAGTGCTTTCGTTTCCATTACTACGTTTACATCATCTAAGCGACATAATATTATCAAGACGTTCCAGTACCAATTCGACCAGTATCTAGAGGGAAATCAGAACCCATTCAGCGTCAGGAGCAGCAATAAATAATCCTTCATTACTACTAAATCTTGTTGCTTTATCACACGAACTGACCATGATAGCAACCCTCCCTTGTCCACTTGAATTGGAGACGTAAATATATGCATATACAATTTGTATGCAAATCTGTCTTATATAAACGTGAATATATAAATGTGTGTGTGTTTGTGTGTATCGTTGTTGGATCAGAGAGATAAGATTTATTAAGATAATGCATCACGAAAGAGGCCCGTCAAAAGAAAGAGGGCGACAGAGTGAAGGATAAAAAGTGAAACACAGCGTGTAAGGTACCCATTAGCGATCTCAAGAAGGAGAGGGAAATACAACCTGAAAGTAACAAATGGAAATCTCCCAGAAATAAATCACCGTATCTCTTAGCAGTGAGGCAAAGGGTGAAGTGGATTTGCACCAAATAGGCAGAGATATAAAAGGAATGTTACTCTGCTGGTTTATAATGTAGAAAACATGTCTCAAATATTTATTTACACATACATTATAATATATATAGATATATATATATGGATATATAAACATATATATATATATATATGTATGTATGTATGTATATATATATATATATATATACATATATATATATGGATATATAAACATATATATATATATATATGTATGTATGTATGTATATATATATATATATATGTGTGTGTGTGTGTGTGTGTGTGTATGTAATATATCAAAATTATTTAACTTCAATATTTCCTTAAAAACCTTCTCTTGTCCATTCTAATTCCTTTAAATCTTTTTCTCAGCCTCAAAATAGTTTAATCAAAGGAGTGTTTTCCACTTAAAATTCTCCCCAAAGTTTTCTATCCTAAAAATGTAAACTTTCTGTCTATTCAGCACGTTTCCCATCTGTCGCCGGCAAATGGCTCCTCGTTTTTCCTGATATTACACTTATTCGCTGAGTAAGTTTTTTTTTACCTTAGGAAAATTCTTTCTGTCTTCGCTCTTGTGTGCACCTCTGTTCGGGCAAAGTGATATTGTGGCTTTTCCTTTCTCTGTCGTTCAGTAGAAAATATGTCCGTTGTAGCAGTTCTGGAATAAAGTTTCAATTAGACATGTGCCGTTCTCTTCAATGTCGGCCCGACTGCTAGGTTGAGCTTTATCCTTGTCAAGGAGTTTTATAAGTAATGGTTTGCATATATATATATATATATATATATATATATATATATATATATATATATATATATATATATATATATATATATATATATATATATATATATATATATATATATATATATATATATAATATATATATATATATATATATATATATATATATATATATATATATATATATATTTGTGTGTGTGTGTGTGTGTGTGTGTGTGTGTGTGTGTGTGTAGTGTACAAACCATTCATTTTATGTTTTCGCTGGTGATAATATTAAGTTTCCAAGCAGAGTAGATAAACATCTAATTTTTTATTATTCTCTCTCATCAACAGCTAGTTAGATGTCAATAAACAATTTTAATGCATAAAATTTCGTCCCAGATTTATACCTGTGTATAACATTAATATACAACTATTGTAAAATATACAGTAGTAATAATAGTTAATTAACACTAGATTGCCCGCGATTTCTTGTATACCTATATTGCCCAAAAACAGTCAAAATGACTGCATTGTGAAAAAATAACAAATATTTAAAGAAATTTGCTTAAAATTAATTTTTAATATATAATAAAGGAGGGTGGAAGTAACTACAATTATTCATAAACCCATTTATATGTAATAGAAAAATTCACCAAATTCTAAGAAATTGTGTCATTATATTTCATAATTGTTTTTTAATTGAGATTAAAAAACAGTCAAAATGATTGCCTTGGGCAATCTAGTGTTAAATAGCTTTATGTTTCCGTTTTGACCATTACACCAATAAAAAATAACATAACATTTTTAACATATCAATCTTTTTGATTTTTTCTGGTTAACATGAGGCATATCCAAGCAGAGAAAATATGGATCATATTTTCAATTACTATAGCCTATCATTAGCTAAGTAGTAATTAATATACAATTTTGTAAAGCACATGAATTTCATCTTAGAATTATACCTATGTATAGAGTAAAAGTTTGAGTGTCATATACACCGAAAAATACAAATCACAACCACTTAAAATACGATATTTATAATTTAAAGTAGTAATAACACATAATTAGATATCTTTTTTCTGAAGTCTCAACCATTAGGAAATACTGAAGCATGATTTTTAAATCAATTTTTTTTTCTTTTTAAAATGTGGAATCTCCAAGCAGAGAAGATAAACATCTCTTTTTTATTACTCTAACATATCAGTAACTAATTAGTAATCAATACAGATTTTTTTAACGCATACGAACTTCATCTCATTAATAAACATCAGAAAGCTTTTGAAACTAATTAAGAATTTTAAAAATTTATTTACCAGGACAAATTTTAAATACAAATAACATAGAATGCTTCTTTAATGAAATTTCTTCCCGAGAGCAAATTGAAATTTTTTTATCCACTAAAAAATGCATTTTGGGTAGAAATAAGTGATGATAATTTTATTCCTTCAATGAGTTCTTAATTAAAGGTGGATAAATTTTAAAATAATAAATCTGTACACTAAAATTTATGTACCGTCATACATTTAAATATTTTGAAAAATATATATGGTGTCATGCATGTATCTCATAAATATTCTTAAAAGGGTGACACTTTAGTATGGAAAATTTGAAAGAAACAAAATTCATTTTTCATTTAAAAACTTCAACGAAAATCAATAATAGGTATTGCCGTCAAGAAAGTATGCCGCCTGATTTTCTAGAAATATTTTTGCCCTCTGTTGCTTAAGATTTTAGGGGTATCATAATAACATATGTGTGTTTAAAATGCATTAATGGAATATGTTATATATAAACACTAACATAGCCCATAATATGACGGGAACAGTAAAATTTTTAAATTCCCAGAATTCTAAAGTACCTTATTAGGCAGGTAAAAAAATGGTTTGTGTTTTGCCTGAGAATTATCGTGTAACAAAAAAAAATCGATGATTAAATTTAAAATTATTACATATATACCTAATCTATTATTTAAGCCAAATATAGAAGAAAATTATTTATGTAATATTTAAGTTCAAAGATAAAATTCAGAAATGATAATACTTATGAAAGTAATGCAGACGATATTTAAATTATTTAAAATAAGAAATCATTAAATGAGCTGATTAAAGAATGACGTCATAATGCTATAAAAATGTTATCTTTACCTATTTATTATGCGATAAATTGATAAATTTAATCGCCTGCTCTTAAATTAGGGCTTGATACAATGGCATTAAATGCTCAAAAGGGGGGAAGGAGTGGATTTCAAACGTTTAAAATACGACAGTATTTTTGCTGTTATATAAAGCATATTTATACCAATTTATTTTATAATAGGATCAATAGTTTAGAAGAAGATTCGCTTTGTTCGCTTTGAATTTTTCTATCCCTAACTCATCAATAATCCAATATGGATGCATCTATCCATTTCAGGACAAACCGCGAGGACAGAAGGACAGATAACTTAGGCTATTATATACATGCATATATATATATATATATATATATATATATATATATATATATATATATATATATATATATATATATATATATATATATATATATATATATATATATATATATATATATATATATATATATACATACATATGTATGTATGTATATTTACATCTATATATAAGTGTGTGGGGGGGATGTATATATAGATATACGGGCATATGTAAACTCTGTTCCAAAAACATATACTTATGTACGTACACATATTCATACATATACATTAACATTCATTCATACAAATAGGATGAAAATTACTGGTTAATTTTGTAACTTTCGTGCATATACACATAAACATATACACATATATCTATGTATTTTATGTACATATACTTATATAATCTTTCTGGGAATAAATATTATTATTTGTAAGTAATTTTCATTTCTCTAACCATTTCTAAACCATTAGTTTAAGTGCATTGAGATTTGACATTTTTTGGAACACGACGAAAAACGCCGGTAAATTTTGCATACTTTAGAACTTTGTAAAGGAAATCGTTCTCTCATTTTCAACTGTATATTTTTCTGGTGATTATTGGTAGTAATTTACTTTTATAGTTTAAATTAGTGTTACATGAATATTATATAAAAACAACCTTTATCTCATTTTCCACTTGATTATATATCTGGTGTAGTAATTTATAGTTTAAATTAGTGTTACTTTAGAACTTCGTAAAACCAACCGTTCTCTCTTTTTTGACTGTAGTATATCTTTGGTAACTGGTCATATTAATTTATTTTTTAGTTTCTCGACAAATTGCAGCCCATCATTATAATTTAGTAGGTCATAACTGTCCATAAATTATATAGGCCACATTAATAACCTCCCCAAGGTATAATCTGCCCCTGGGGACTATATCAGGGGAATGATCCTCCAGACTAGGGGTTGGGCTTAAGGCTAACTACCTTACCACCACCCCCCACCCCCCAAAAAAAATCTCAGTTCAGAAACCTCAACAAAGTATTAAATCCGGTTCGTTTGATTTGGTTTGGAGCGCTACGGTCTACTTTTTGCAACATGATAAATCCGGTTGGATTCTACCCACACAACTCGGAAAGGAGGAATTAGAGAAAAAATAGCGAATGGTACAAGACACTGAAGTGAGCGTGTCGTTGAGGCAATCAAGGCCTGCATAATGCCGCTTGTAAAGAAGAAGACTGAAAGCTAAGCTCACATTCGATAATATATTTATAAATTAACCATAATCGAATGTTTTAATAATATATTTTTATTCGGGAATCATTCACTATCAGCAGCATTTAGGAAAATGTAGTAGCTTTGCTGCTTACTGTAATATGTACTACAACGCTTCGATAATATATTAATAAATCAACCATTATCGATTGTTTTGATAATATATTTTTCTTCGGGAATGATTCACATTAGCAGCATTAAGGAAAATATAGTAGCTTGCTGCTTACTGTAATATACATGTGCTACAACGTTAACGATATTATTAGAATATGGTTTTCTGTTCCCTACATCACTTTAAGCTTACCTGTACAACCAGCAACATGCACATATATGTGTGTTTGAGGTAATACAGTTATATACTTACATTTCATGGTTTCAAATTTTTCAAGGGCTACGTTTTAAATTTTATCACGAGACGATTTATACCGTACTTTTTGCGAGTGATTTGTTTCCTTTATTGTCACGCAAATGCTAGATCATTCATAATAGTAACTGAAACAAAATCAATAATATTTGAGCAAAGAATAAAATTATTATGAGAGTAGGAAAAGTTCTGAAGATTAAAATGTCTAATGTTTAATATTATATATTTCATATATTAGTTTCTATTTACTTTATTACAATGGCTATATATATATATATATATATATATATATATATATATATATGTGTGTGTGTGTGTGTGTGTGTGTGTGTGTGTGTGTGTGTGTGTGTAATATATAAAAATTATTTAACTTTAATATTTCCTTAAAACTTACTCTCTCCCATTCTAATTCCTTCAAATCTTTTTCCCAGCCTCTAAATGTCTTAATCAAATAAGCGTCCTCGACTTTAAAATTCTTTTGATACATTTTCCAAAGCTTTCTGTAATCTAGATTTAATTTTTTTGTCTATTCAAAACGTTTTCCTGCTGTCGTCGGCAAGTGTCTAAGCGTTTTTCCTGATCTTAACACTTAAATTCGCTAAGTTTTTAGTCCCTTGGGAAAATTCTTTCTGTCTGCACTCCTGGGTGTACCTCTGATCGAGTGAGTGATTTTTATGTCTTTCTCTTGTCTGTCGTACCTCTGATCGAGTGAGTGATTTTTATGTCTTTCTCTTGTCTGTCGTTGACTAGTTAAGATATCCGTTTTAACAGACCTAAAATATAGTTTTAATTAGACTTGTGCCGGTCTCTTTCAATGGCCCGACAGCATCTTTATTACTGTTAGCTGATATAGCTTTCCCCTTGTCCAGAAGTTTTATAATTATTGGATTACATACATACATATATATATATATATATATATATATATATGTACTTAGCCCTCGTGTTGCAAAAAGTGGACCGTAGCACTCCAAAACGAAAACCAAACCGAAATACATATATATGTATAGATAGATAGATAGATAGATAGATAGATAGATAGATAGATAGATAGATAGACGGGTGGATATAAGCAGAACTACACCCAAAAAATTACCCGAGACTATTGGTTTTAAACGTTTTGTCAACTTTCTAGACTTAAAAGGTCTAAACATCACAAAATAAACATCATACATTTAAGCAAAAGTTTTCTGTCGATTAAAACCAGAGGTCAAAGAAGAAAGCTTAGATAAACGACATTGTTTTCCATAATTACATAGAATAATGATGATTATTTTTATTAAACTATTGCAAATCAGCTTCAGAATCGCTCTTAGAATTAAGTACTATATTATAAAAGTAAAATTAAAATTAGAACTTCTTTCATTTTTTATTTTAAAGCATTATATGTATTATTCCTGTCACACTTTATCTAAATTCTACGTTCAACGATTCCAAACTACAGTATCCTGTAAACCGTATCTCTTTCTCTTTCTTTGTCGGATTTTTCCCAAGAAAATATCCCCTTCGGGATTTTCCTTCTATTCATTCATCATAAACGGAAAGAAAACTTTATTGACGCTGATGTGTATATGCTTTCCATCTCAGTTTTTGATTCGAGGAAAATAACTATTTCCTTTCGATGCAGGTATAGATGAAATTTCCTATTGCTTTTCATGAAAAAGTTTAAAAAATATGTGTTTCTGTATTTACTAAATATGTTTTAATGAACAGTCCTCTTGCAATTACTGTTAATAAAAAAATGAAATTTGTCTATGAAGTAATTAGTGGCATAAAGTTATTAGTTAGAAATATATTTATACATAAAAATACACACACACACGCACACACACACACACACATATATATATATATATATACATATATGTATTACATATGTATATACATATACATATATATACATATATGCATATAATACATACATACATCATATATATATTCATATACATATATATATATATATACATATATATATCATACATCTATACATGTACATATAGATGTATATATATATATATATATATATATATATATATATATATATATATATATATATATATATAATATATATATACATACATAATATATATATATATATATATATATATATATATATATATATATATATATACGTATATATCAGGTTTCAAAATAGGGGTTAAGAAATAAGCGAGTTATAATTAAAAAATAGTTAGAAATCATTAACGACAACGTAATAGGAGAAAGATTCACTCTCGAGCGGAACTATACAGAGTAAAAAAGCTGACGTGGTAGTACACTTAAGAATTTTGTTTAGGTAGCAACGACAAAAGAGACAGTTCTGAGCGAGAACTCGGGCTGCGAATATCCTCCACGCTTGTAGTGGCGAAATATGAGAACAAATTATATCTAAAGGGCATAGCCGTGGACAGAAGAATTATAATAAAGAAGTATATATGCAATGAAATATGTTTTCCATGCCTTAATGTACTTGTCCATGTCGTACATACAAAAAATATATATATATATATATACATATATATATATATATATATATATATGTACATATGTATTTATATATAATATTAATAATTATTTTTTTTTAGTCCTACCCTCTTCTTCTCCTTTTGACATTATTGACTCTAGTGGGCCAAGGCGTCCCAAATTTCACCATTCAAATTTCCTGTCAAATTTTTTATCAATAGTTCTAAGACTAACTTAGATTATAACAATTTCGTAACAGAAGTGTGTAACAAAAGGGAATGTCGATAAATGGACCTGGAATAACCGCCAAGATGGTCGCCAACTTTCGAAGTTTAAGCCATAATAGTTGACAAATTTAGTGATAAAACTCTTTTTTATTGCTTCATAATGATAAAACAAATGACAAGAAATGAGCGTTTCTTAATTTTAAAAAGGCTGTCATTCTATAATTATGCAGCCAACCTCCTCCGTATTTTTAGTATCTTCAATGTATGTTTTCCTAAAACCGAACAAGTCAACATTAATAGTTGTCATTCACAGCATTAAGTACATAATAATCAGTAACTGTGTATAGTTAATTTTATTTAGAAATCAAAGGCTTTCTTAGTAATAATGCAAACTCTACAACAGCCATATATGCATTGCAAAGTCGAACTTCTTGAAGACAAAAAATACTTAAGATAAAAGAAATAGTTCTCACATCAGGTTGTATTAGGAAATAATAAAAAACGTAACATTTAATACGATTATGGAGATAAACTTCTCCCGTTTAGGAGGAATTAAATATCACTGCAACAAACAAAAAGGGTAAACTTATTTCTCTGGTGAGTTTTCGTAGACAAGTTTACTAATTTTCAAAAACTGAACAAGTGATTATAGCATGCGTTTTCTAGGAGAGTCAAAAGGCCCCTATGGAATGTTACTATCGTGAATGTATTAATGTTAAATATATATATATATATAAATATATATATATATATATATATATATATATATATATATATATATATATATGTACATATATATATATACATATATATATATACATATGTATATATATACATATATATACATATGTATATATATACATATATATACATATATATACATATATATACACATATATATATATAAATATGTATTTATATATATATATATATATATATATATATATATATATATATATATATATATATATATATATATATATATATATATATATATATATATATATATATATACAGTGTTGTTAGAAATGCGTCTTTTTGCATAAAAGTACTTATTAATTTAAAAAGATCATAAAATACATTCAACTGATATCATGTCTTAAATGTCACTTTAAGTGTTGATTAAGGCATCTTAAATGCAATTTAATGTTTTACTGTGCATATGTATATATGTGTGTGCGTGTGTGTGTTTATATATAATGATTGGAAAGAGTGCAGTAAACTATTAAATTCTATTCGGTCATTTGGTTTTTCCATCACAATTTCGTAAACGTTTTGGATTCAAGGACGGAGTATGCGAGCTAAAAAACTTTAACTTCGATTGGGAGATTTCACATAGCATCGGTATGTCAGAAATATTTCTGTGTGTTCATCGAATTCCTGAATTAGAGGCTGTGCGAGTGTTTGGCTCTTTCTCTACTTGCTTCTCAACTAGGATGGCGTTCTTATTTCACTAATGTACAGAAAAACGCATATGTTTCAAAATAAAATTTTGCTTACCGGAAAATAAATGTTTTTTTCCTTAATTATTTTTGTATTCTCTATTGTGTGTCTTAAAATCTCCAAATTTACGTTTTGAATATAAAAATATATAACATCATCGTCGGTCATCTTTTTAGTTTAATAAAAAATATGGTGTAAAGTTTCTTCATCATAATATATGTGTGTGTGTGTGTAAAAGAAATGTCAAGTTGGCCTAGTGTTTGAGAAAGGAGAATTTAATACTCGTTAATAAACACATGGACAAATATGTCTTGATTAAATGAATTTATACAATTAAATGAACGCCTAAGGGATACAACTGGAATCAACGTATCATTTGTAGATACCGAAAACTGCTGTCGAGTCGGCGTCGGCCCTAAAAAGCAATATGGCGACGATTTTTCTCAAACAGTCTATCCCTGATTGATCAGCGGATGCCAGCAGCTTTCCCCTTCTACTCTCCTCTGGTCACTATCTTGTCCTTTAATAAAAATCAGACTACCTCGAGGAGAAAAAAAGGGATCCACTCCGGAACGGCGGAGGGATAGAATCCCACAAACCAACGGACCCTACTATTGGTTGGGAGAAATCCGAAGTTTCTTTCTAGTCTAAACCGGTCCTGTTCTGGTATGTCTTTGATGATGACTCACGGAAAGAGGTAAAAAAAAAGCTGAACCGAATGTAACTTATTGTTACACTATACAACTGTCTAAATATGGGAATGGCTAAAATTTAAACCGACAACTTTAGTATTATTTAGTATAATTACCTTAAATATGTGTATCGTGACACAGGTATCCGTGAAATCTACTTCTTCATTAATTTTCTATAATCTGTAATATAAATTAAAGGTGAGAACATATTTTATATTGAAGACTGAAGATATTGTGCTATAATAACTGAAACATGACATCCAAATTTCCATTCTTTGGAATTCTAAATTACAGCTTTCTTTTTAGAAACATATCCATTTTTCATCCCCGCTGTTTATTCTAAGAAAATATCCCTTTAGAGATTCTCCTAGTATTCATTCATCATAATGTGAAAGAAAAGTTTATTGACGTCCATTCGTATATTTTTCATGTGAGTTTCGATTGGAGGAAAGTATTTATTCGCTTTTGGGACAGACACTGATGGAATTTGTAGCTACCTCCAATATGAAAGAGCTAAATGCGAGCACAGAAACACTCGACGATGCGCATTTTCTCTGGTTTTAGTTACTCTTTTTAGATACTAGGGTTTTAGTTAGTATATTTATACTTTATATGTTTATATTTATAGTTTATGCATATAAAAATGTATATATATTTATTTATCTATTTTTATTATTACTGTATATATATATTTATATGCATACATATATATATATATATATATATATATATATATATATATATATATATATATATATATATATATATATATATATATATATATATATATGTGTAGGATTTAAATTGTAGATTAATTTTAAAAGATTTTCATTAGGGATTCTTTGCTGATCGTGACGTGGTGTGAGGAGTTAGCCATATAAATACGGCTCACGTGCAGTGATCTGGGAAAAGAGCAGTGTGCACATTCCGCAGACAGAGCTGTGGCTACCAGAGGCAGCTAAGTCTGCCTTTGTTAAAAGTTAGGCACCAATGTGCGACGCCATTGAAGAAGATTGATGAGTAGTGTGCTCTGAGATTTGAATAAAGCTATGAAAATGTACTTAGGACTCTAGTATCATTTAGTGGAGCCTGATATATATATATATATATATATATATATATATATATATATATATATATATATATATATATATATATATATATATATATATATATATATATATATAATATACGAAGGTCGCCTTTTTAGTTTTTGCACTCTATCAATACAAGGAGCTAATGAAATTTATCTTCAGTATATTTGTAAAATTCACATTTTTTATCTTGAAATCATTTGCATCTTAAAAAATTGTCTGCTTATTTTGTTTACAGTGAAGGTTTAAAAGGAGCAAGTAAGTGATAAAATGGAGATAACTCGTGAAAGCTTCGGTTGGATGATTTTTTATGATTTTAAGAAAGGACTCACTTAACAAGAATGCATAGAATCTCTTCGGGAAACTTTTGGTAGGGATTCACCATTAGAAAAGACAGATGGTGGTGGCTTGGGAGAAATTTGTTGTGGTCATGCGGCAGTCAGTGATAAATTTCTTAAAGGACGACCTAAATCGGTAGTGATTCCAAAAAATATCGATTCTGAGCACAAGATGATTGAAGAAGATCGGCATGACACGTATCATGAGATAGACACATTTCGCAGACTGCAATACATTCTATTTTCTAACGAACGTTTAGCTGCTAAAACGATTTACTCCAGATTGATTCCGCAAAATTTGACATGAGCTCAAAAAGAGACTCCTGCAAATCGGTGTAATGAAATTCTAAAAAATTCAAATTGGGAAGAGCAAAATCCCTATACACCATCGTTACAGGCGATGGAATTATGGACGGATATATTCATATGAGCTGGAAACTAAACAACTGCTCATTGTCTAGGTGTTTCAAGGTGAACTGAAATTCACGAAAGTTCTTAGTTCATGAAGCACTTCCAAAAAACAATATTGTTTATTTCTTCGGCCTTACAGGACATATCTCAATCATTTCATGGTATACAGAAATTGTTTTGCCAAAATTCATCAACGAAATAAGGAAAACAATAAAAATCGGCACATCATTCTTCATCAGCCAGATCCCACACAGCACGTGATACAATTGCTTATTTGAAGTTTATAAATATAGACTTAATGTCCCATTGCCCATATTCTCTTGATTTGTAGCCTAACTAATTTTCTTGATCCCTGGCTTCAAACAAAAATTCTTGGATAGCGATTTTCATTGCCTGAAGACGCTGTTGATGATTCTCAAAACCATGTTTCTGAGATATCAAATTCAGAGTGGAAAAACTATTTGGAATAGGTTGGAAAGAAGAGAAAAGTGCCTAAATCTTAAAGGCCAATATTTTTAAAAGCAATAAAACGGTTTATTCCCCAAAAATTCTTTTCCGTCCTAAGTTTTGTAAAAATTCAAAAGGCAACTCCCGTAAGTGTGTGTCTGAGTGTGTGTATGATATGAACTGTTTGTGTGCAATAAAACACTTATAACAGTACATAGATATTTTTAATAATTATCTGTCTGTAAATAAACCTGAGAATATATATAAACGTACGTATTTATATTTGTTCTTTATACAAAACCACGAGGCCTGTCGTAGGATCACCATATTTTGAATGACATACTTCATGATCACTATCCTATTTATAACCTCTTTATATTTTCCTATCCCATGGGATAATATGCATAACGGATATTAACGGTTATTATGGACAGACGGTAGTACACAAATATCATTTTTGAATTATACCACGTGATATAAATATCTCAGGTAATTTGTAATTAATAGCTTGATTTAAGCTTAATTCAACAAGTTATAAATAAATAGCAAAAGATATAATTTTTGAAAGTATAATAAAAATTCTGTCAAACTAAATGCTTAAATAAAAGTTTAGTTGGTACGCTGTGTTGTCCGTAATTGTAGCAAAATATTGCTACCATTATTTTGCAAACACTCTCACACCTTCTAGAAGCTTAACATTGATTGCACTTTAAGCTTTCTTTTATTAAAAACCTCTTTAGAGTTGATTTTGTTTTGAAGCACTAAACTTTTTACTACACGAGTGCTAATGCGACCTGCTGCATAAAGTCAATTGCAGTAGTTTGATTCACCACCGGTAACTCCGTTATAGAAAAGTAGATCCCTACTTTTCATCCATCTTACGGCTCCGAGAATTGTATGTAAATAATATAAAAACAATAAAATTGTAGTTAGCCGATTACAAGAGGGAATTACTAAATATTACAAAATATAATTTTTATAGTTTTAATTTATTTTTCATCAAAATAGCTTGTAAAAGTGTATTTAAACAACTCATACACACAAATATATGTAACACGGCGAAATCTTAAGTCAGCCATTCACACTAAATTATCAGAAAGTTTATATCCTATTCTATTTACTTGCCCGGACTTGCTGGACAACGATAATCCTAAGTGTCTGGCTCCTAAGTGTCGTGAGTTATTAAAGGTAACTGCAGTCACTATGAAAATTATTTTAGAAGCAAAGAAACTAACATGTTATTCTGGCAAAATAAGAGAAGGGAATGATACATAGAAACACGTATGGATTACAAGTTGGCCCCACAACGAGAAGCGGAGACGAATTCTTTCCTAGAGAACGTGGCTTAGTCAGCAATATTATTAGTAAAAAGGAATTTAAATCAGGTGATAAACTGAGCCATTCGACAGCAACAGCTGGAAAATATGGTCAGCGGACGAAAAAATTGCATTTATTTCTGAGTTATATTTTAATAAGATATTTTGCGGCTGAGAAAATATATTTGAATAAATAGGAATGTAAAAGAGGAGAATTTTTAAAAGATACTTTAAGTATAATAATTTTAATAGATGATTATATATATATATATATGTATATATATATATATATATATATATATATATATATATATATATATATATATATATATATATATATATATATATATATATATATATATATATATATATATATATATATATATATATATATAGCCGCTTATACCGTTCGTGCTTAAAGTCTGTGTGGGCCAGTGGTCATGACATCAGCCTGCGGTTTGGGAGTTCCTCGGGTCAATACCCTGCAGGGACGCTGAAGTAAATTACTATAATGGTTCTCCAAAATATTCTATGTTGGTATAAAAGAGCGAGTAGCTTAGTTGGAATCAATACTCAGCTTAATAAAGCTAAATAAAAATATTTCCGTTGCCGTTATTTGTGTACCTCGTGTGTTTCCCTAACGTCAACGCGACAGTGTACAGAATATGTGTGTAATTGTGTATAAACTTATAATATTACAAAAATAATTTTTGACATACTTATTTTTAATAAAATTAGAGATAGAACCCAATTGTTCCTTTCCTTAACGACAAATCATGGTGTATGACATACTTTACTTAAATATTGATTCCGATTTCTACTCCTAAAATTTCATACTATATCATTTTTTTACAAAAGTGATTTTACTCTTTCCTTCTCTGTCCCCTTTTTATAAAGAAAATATCCCCTTAGGTATATTCGTTGTATTCATTCATCATAAAGGGGAATGAAACTTTATTGACGTTCATACATATATTTATAATCTCAGTTTTGGTTCAGGGAAGACATTTATTTTCTAGGTGATGAAACATGTAGCTACTTTCAATACGAAAGGGTCGAACTCATAACTGGTTATTGTAGTCCTGTCTAACTCCAGTTGTTTTGATTGTTATTTTTCGTAATTTCTGAAAAATTCACTTCTGTTATAAAAGATAAAATGTTTAGATAAAATATTAAATATTGAACAAGAAATGTATGAAAAATATGATTTTTCTTTCTTCCGTATTAATTTATACATACGCATCAACATATGTATCCTTGTGTGTATATATATATACATATATATATAGGCATGTACACATACAATTAGATATATATGGTTTGTTTTTGATAGCTACGGTTTAGTTTTATGCAACACCAGGTATAATGACGCCGGGACCTGCTGCTTAAAGCCGAATACGAAAGACTACAAACATCTATTTCACAGTGGTATTCGAACCCCTGAACTCCAGATGTATATATATATATATGTGTGTGTGTGTGTAACAATTATTTCCCCTGGTCACAATAATTATGTACCCCCTATTATGTTTACTTGCCCTGATTACCGAGGAAGGAGAAGCCTGATTAGCTAGCATATATATATATATATATATATATATATATATATATATGTGTGTGTGTGTGTGTGTGTGTGTGTGTGTGTGTATGCATACATATATAAAGATTTATAATCATATATAGAAATAGATATATTATTGTATTATTGTATTTTTCCAAAATATTTAACACATTTCTAAGTTCAAATATTTCCAATGGGCTATGTTATGTTCATGGCTATTTATATGAATATATACCAAATTATGAATATAATTAACACCAAAACAGTTAAATGCAGATACGCTTCTGTATTAGTCCCTTTCAGTAACATCTTCAATAAACTTATCCTTTCAAAAAGATATTACTTTACATCTGCAAATTGATTTTCCGTATAAAGTTACGAAAACAAAATACGGGCTCAATCGCCAGCAAATGGAAGAAAAACGTCTAATGTCGTCGCTAATGAAGGATATCAGGAGGAAACGTTATTCAAACTGAAAAGGTGATTTTCTTCTTTCGACAAATAAATGATAGTCGGGGTAAATATAAGAACAGTCGACTAATGAAAATATCTCTGTGTTCTGAGTGTAAGGGTGGATTCATGGATGAATACAAATATTTATTTTTACTACATTTAATCAGAAATTAATCAATGATACCTTAATTATAAGAGTTATTTCTAGCTTATAAAAGTATATTCATTTTTCATTGTAGTTATAGGTTTTAAAGGTAAAACAAGACAAACAAATTTCTGGAATAGTTAAATATCAAATAATTAACTGAATATTTATAATTATGTTTGGCGTAGAAATGTTCCATTCGTTTGAAAACTTAACTATATATAGTTAAAAAAATTTACTTTCAATTTTTAATTTTCAATGAAAATAATGCTAGGATGATCAATTTTAAAGGTGGTAATATTTATTTTTTATTTTTTGTTAGATATAATATAATAGAATACATACGCGTGTATATATACAGATACATATAAGTCATCATACATGAGAAAATGGCACAAGCTCAGTTGTAACATCCAAATCTCAATTCTTTCTAAAAGGGAGATTAAATTTATTTTTAACCTAAAGATAACGCAGACAGATGCATGAGTCACCAAATTCGCCTGTGTTATCGAAATACGTAATACTGAGAAGTGAATCTGCCATATGCACACTTTTGAAATCCAATTCGGGCCAAGATGAGATTTCTCTCCTTTCTCTCTTCTATCCTAGTCTGTAATGAAAACCTTTACTCTACCAAGCTTCTATAAATAAAATGAAGAATCATTCTTAAAAAAAAACTAATCTTTCTGCTTTGAGATGCCTTCTTAATTTTTGTGTAACAGTTATAAAACTTCGTCGAAATCCAGACGTTTTTCATGTACACACACACAGATATATATATATATATATATATATATATATATATATATATATATATATATATATATATATATATATATATATATATATATATATATATATATATATATATATATATATATATATATATATATATATATGTCAGGTCTAAAAAAGGGGTAGTTGGAAATTACGTGAGTTATAAGCGATTTTAAAAAGGGAACTCTTTTATAATAATAAAATAAATGAAAAAGACCCGCGCTCGCGTAAGCTTTTAGGATCATCCGGTCAGGCGAAAGCATTTTGAAACAATTGGATGAGCTTGCAAACAGATAAGATCAGTCAGCGAGTGGACATGGAACTGTGAACACCTATTCCACGCTTAGCTCCGCCACGAACAATGAAAATGGCGCAAGTTGCTCTCAATCGAACTATGAGTTAATAAAATCATAATTATCAAGAAGACTATTTTCCATTCTCCTTAACTCTGGATCACGACATTACATATATATATATATATATATATATATATATATAATATATATATATATATATATATATATATATATATATATATATATATATATATATATATATATATATATATATATATATATATATATATGTATATATATATATATATACATATATTTATATATATATATATATGTATATATATATATATATATATATATATATATATATATATACATATATATATATATGTATATATATATATATATATATATGTATATATATGTATATATATATTTATATATATATATATATGTATATATATATATATATATACATATATATATATATATATATATATATATATATACATATATATATATATATATACACATATATATATATATATGCATATATATACATATATATATACATATATATGCATATATATACATATATTTATATATATATATATATATATATATATATATATATATATATATATATATATATATATATATATATATATATATATATATATATATATATATATACATATATATATGCATATATATATACATATATATATGCATATATATACATATATTTATATATATATATATATATATATATATATATAATATATATATATATATAATATATATATATATATATATATATATATATATATATATATATATATATATATATATATATATATATATATATATATATATATATATATACATATAATGCACTCATAAAACTGAGTCTGAGCCGTCCGTGTTCGTTAAAGGTGATTGCGGTATGTAAAATATGTTTGTGGTCACAATGTCCATCATGTTCTCAATCAATACCTCTGGGGATGGCAGGCTAAACTTCGGGGTCTTTTGATTGGTCCCTGCTTCAAAATTACGAGGACTCACTTAGCATAACTCGTATTTTCACCCTTGAGGTGCTCGTCAAAACGAAAGGCGCACCCCTTTACCTTAATACGAGTAGCCTCCAGCTCATTCGTTCTTGGTTTGACCAAGTGGCATAAGACAACAACAACAACAACAGCTTATAAAACTAATATATACATATAGATATAGTTATATTGATAGATAGATATACTTTTAAATTTTTGCCCTATTATATGAATGTATTATCGTACTAAAAAAAAGAAATGTTTAAAAAAAAGAGGAAAAGGAAAACACTATTTTTTTTTAATTCTAACTAATCATAAAAGTACATCTTATGTTTTATATATTATAAAAGGTATTCTAAACGGAGTATTCTAAACGGAGAAGAGCTACTTCTTTTTCATAAATAACTATATCAATTATATAAGCACTCTCTCCAAATACAAAAAAAAATTCTTTTTAATCAAACACCGCATGCAAATGCACGTACAAATGGCAAGATTCATACTATCTCTATTCATAAGCACGAAATGCTTCATTTTCATTTAATTTTTATCCACATTATAATAGCAATATACAGAAATTTTTTAAAAATAAGATAGTTTTATGAATGGAATAGCTCATTTTATTTTGCTTTTCTCATAAACTCAAAAAACCCTTATATTTGGCGATCTATATTCACAAAAATTAACAATGATTTAGAGCCGAATGATAGAACGCTCTTCTTTAGTACCAGAGTTCACGTTTTTGAATCCCGCTGATAACATACATAATGCTGTCGTTCAGAATCGTCTTTAACCAGTAGGTCCCTGTCTCATTAGCTAAGTGTAAATAGAAAAGTAGCAGACCGTAGTGATCCAAACAAAACAATGATTTATAGCCAATATATCAACAAAACTTATAATATCAAAAGCCAATCTCACCAAAGTCCAATACAAATAATAAGAGATTTACTGTGTTTCTAGAGTCAATAAGCGCTGATTACATCTGATGAATTTTGGTGAAACCAGCCTAAATGCTAAAAAAAAATGTAATTTTGTGAAAGATCACATTGGCTTTACTCCCAGCAACAGAGTGTGCTAACATATTGAGGTCGAGCTCTGTCCCAGATAAGTTAGTTAAAGGAAATTTATTATACATTAAATTCAAACTACTCTTTTATACAAATAAAATTTTAAAATGAATGAAAATATTTAATAAAAATAGTGAAAATGATAAAAAAAAAGTTTTTAAATTTAAGTCATTAATTCAGGGTATAACTTTAAAAAGAAAAATGTCGAAAGGTTTTCCCCACCCACTTAGGCTTTTGCATCGCATCCATAAACTTTTGAGTTGGATGTGGGTGTGGGTCATCTAAGTCCCATACAAGTCAGAAGTCACCAGAGGTAGGAATTTGGTACCATAAATTCTATTTTCTTGTGACTTCTAACGTTATTATGAAGAACATTTATAAAATGTAGAAGTTTCCTGTGACATATCTAGACAGCAATAGGGTTGCACCCACTGCAAGTTAACGTGGGGATTAAAATTGAACAGTAAGAAAACATACCAAATAAAAATAAATAAAAATTAAATAAATAAACTCATTATAGAAAAAAGCAAAAAAATAATAATACCTTAAAACACATTTTAAACACTATCGTATGAGTTACTTAATAAGTTTTAATTATTTTAGGAGGCTATTTAAGGAAAATTGTATACAGTATATGATCACTAAGGGCCGGTCTCATCGTCGTTTAATGGCTAACCACGATTAATCTCTGTTTAAACGGAGAATTGCGTCCCACCAATTTAATGTTCAATTAATCTTAATACTTTTATCAACAGATTATCAATTAAAATCAATTAAAATACATCAAATGAATTGACATTGATAAGAGGCTGTTATAAAAGTTAGTAGCTCTTTACCACTACCTAAATGCTAACTATATTTTTAGTTTTTTAGTAGATTTTTAATTGATTTACAAATGGTATATTATGTGTTATTATACAGAAAACTGGTTGTTTAAGTATTTTCCTTTTAGAAATTATTGCTGTAGTGCAGTAAAAAGAGAAAAGTTTTATTGTTTTGTTCACTCTGGCAATCAATGTACGAGGGTTGATCAAAAAGTAATCTAATCACCATATCACATGTCGAATGCAGAACACTAGAGTATATTATATCTGAGGAAGAAGTGGTAGAATAATCAGTGCTCTATTGGTTTCAGGCATATTTGGCGCCCATTTATGCAAACTTCGCAAACTTTCAGTCTTATTCGTTTCGTATTCCATTTGTATTCATTATGCCCAATAAATGTTTTGAATCAATCACTCATTTGTGTCCTTTCCCATCTTTGACCACTGCTACCACTTAACCATGTCGTTTCATTCCATGGGTTTCTATGTCACCCTTATGATGTCTTCTACCTCCCGTAAAATTCTGCGGTAATATTTGTGTGACACCCTGCGTATGGAAAATATTAATCCATGTGCTTACAGAGGACACCATGTAAAGACATATTTTATACATTAGAATAAAACGACATATAAACATTAAAATATTTCCACATTTTTCATGCGTAATTGCCTAATGTTTAAATGCACTCCTTTTTTAGATGTGCCTACTATTTTTTTTATCTATACATCACATATAACTCGTAAAATTTTTTAACTCAGTCTATGTCATTTAAAAAGCTAAAACAGCACTTAGTCTCATTTTCTTTACTTCCTTTGTTCTTAAAACATTCTACCAACTTTTCCACTGTTTTATCCTTTGATCACATCCGACTGTCCCTGAATTCAGTCATGGATTATATAAAAACAACTGCTAAATAGAAAATACCCATCCATCCGAATGAAAAAAATATATTTGTGATTATATATATTTGTGAGAAGTGTACTACTTTTTGAGAACAAAATTTGAGAAACTTTTTTTTAAGTGAAATAAATAGAGCTTAAAAAGAGCTCAGGGCAAAAGAAAAATGAAACTGAAAAACATTTGTCATGTTTACAAAAATCTTCGTTAAATTTTAGTCTCCAAAAAAGCGAATATATTGCTTGGAAAACGTACTTATCTTTGTTTGGTTGTCCCGAGATAATCTCTTTTATTCAATACTTTCTTTTATTTGGGAGAACATTATTTATATTTGTTTAAAAGGACGTTCAATTTATCCTTGTTTGGAAGAACATCGAATTTCAATACATTCCTACCAGAGAATTTCGTTCTCAATTTGTACTTGACAATGATTACCGCATTTTTAAATTCTTTTTCTTTTATGAATACAGCTTGAAACTTTTGGTTTCGGTTTGGTTTGGTTTGGAGCACCATGGTCTACTTTTGCAACACGAGGGCTAATGAGACCGGGGCCTACGGCTTAAAACGGATTCCGAACGCCTACGAGCATCCATGCCATAGTGGGATTCGAACCCACGAACTCCGGTTCCGAAGGCCAGCACCTTAACAAATCGGCCATCGTTCGGCATTTGAAATTTTTGGAAAAATCGTTATAATTGGTTTATAATAACAATAGAATGGCGTCTAGAACCCAAATTCAAGATTCTTTAGTCATATACCTATATAATAAAATAATAAAAATTGTATGTCTATCCCCGCATGGATACTCGGGAAGATTTTTGTTAGAAGAAAAAAAATGTATCTTCAACTTTGGAGAATCCCAATTCTAAAAAATAGTAGCCCGTATAATTTCTACTAAACTTTTTATTTTTGCCATTTTGTCTGATTGAACTCAGACAAAGTGGGGGAGGAGGGATTAAACCCCTAAATCTTCCTTGATTACGTCCCTGTATCCACGTATTATGAATTACTAAACCAATCACAAAGCGGGGTAATTTAATATATTTTTTACCTCTAAGATTAAAGTAGACTATTTGGTTTCTCTAAATTTTAATTAGTTTTCATATAACTACAGTTCAACCTCTTACCTGTGACGTCCAAACTCAGTTCGGGAACGCAAATGCGCCAATTTCGGAATGCCCAACCTGGGTTCGGGCAAGAGAGAAAACGGTATTTCCGTTCCGTGCAGCCCGAAATGGGTTCATTTGGCAAATATTTAATTTGCCATTTTCCCAATAGAGATACTTTCCCTGGAAACGTTCGGCAGTTTTGCGCCATTTGTCGCTATTTCTCGGATACTGTAAAGGGTTTGGGAAATTCAAAGAAATCCGAGTTACATGGAATTCATGACAGTTGATAGAGATAATAATATTGTTGCATTAGTTTATTATATTTATCCAGAAAATTATGTCATTGGATTTATGAGCCAATTTTGGAATGCCCAACCTGAGTTCACAAGAGTTCGGGCAAGAGAGAAAATGGTATTTCTATTTCGTGCATCCCGAAATTGGTCCGTCCAATGCATAATATTTAATTTGCCATTTTCCCATTAGATAAAGATACTTTTCCGAGAAATGTTCGGCAGTTTTGCACCATTTGTCGCTGTTCTCCGATACTGTGAAGGATTTGTGCAATTCAAAGGAATCTGAGGGACATGGAATTCATGACAATTGATATAGATAATAATTTTGTTGTATAAGTTTATTATAGTTATTCAGAAATTTATGTCATTTGATTTATTTTGCTGTAATCTGAGAAAAAATTACTGTAATCCCTTAACACTTCCGATATATGTGAAATAATTATAAAACAGTAGTTATTTCGTTTAAATTTTTTTTTTCAAAAATAATATTTTCTAACGGTTTGATAATAATAATAGAAACAATTAAAAAGCAAAGAAAACTTTCCATTTTTGGCACATTTTTCTTAAGCCTTTTGATTGCGGGCAAATAAACTGATGTATTACAGATTAGGAAAATGGTAAAAAATCTTTACCATCAAATTTTCATGAATACTTTTATATACAGTACCAGAAGACATTCTTAGTTTCGAAGCAACGGGTATGTGAGTCAGCAGATTTTTATTTAGTATGCTTATCTCTCGTGATATTTACCTGCGTTCGAATGATGTTACAGTGAGGGTTTGAAGTCTTAATTATATCTTCCTTTCAGAATTTATATCTTACTTTTTCGACAAATTCATTGTATTACAAATACACTTTTTATAACCCCTTGACTTTGGAATATATTTGAGAAAAACGTGCCAAAAAGGGAAAACAATTCTCTATAGTTTTGTTTGTTATTATCATAGAAATGTTAGAAATATATTATTTTTGAATATGTGGTGATTACGCAATAACAAAAGTCGTTGCCTCGTTTTGATTCGCCGAAGACTGACGTCATACGCATCATTCCTGATTAAGGCCTTTGACGTAATGTTCAGTAACGTTGACGTAATCTTTGTAATCTTCGTAAATAGTATCTTGTATATATTATAAATATTGTGATGTATTTTCACATATTATTGTAACATTAATTCATTGATCTGTATTGATATTTGTTCTGAGAGTAAAGTTTTATAACTATCGTATTTTATTTGTGGCAACACAGCTTCTTTTTAAATATGCAATATCTGTAATGTATGTATATGTTGTCTACCTGTATAAGCGTCAGTGTGACAGTAGCACATGTCTCGGTTACATCGAAAGTGCTGCTGTATGTTTATGTAACTTGTATGTACTTTCGGTATTTTAAACTTCTGTAACGTCAGTTCAGTTTGATATCCAGAACTCTACGTTATTCATTATACTATCTTAAATAAATGCCTGTGTCTAGATATAGTTGTTTTTATTTTAACTGCACCGTGTGAATCCCTTCTGAGCATAGTTTTATATATGATGTAATCCCTGCGGATACTTCTTTAAGAATCTGCGTGCCATAGCAGGGGTATCCAATAAATAAAAACACAGTTAATTACAGTTTATATTTCGCTCGAATTATAGCAAAATAAAAAATTACATAATTTTCATAATAAATATAATAGACTAATACAATATTATTATGTATATCAACTATCGTTGATTCCATGTCCCTTAGATTCAACTGAATTTCACAAATACTTTAGAGTACCCGACAAATGTCGCCAAACTTCTGAACTTTCTCGGGAAGTATCGCCATTTCTTGGGAAAATAGTAAATTACATATTATGCATTTGATGAACTGAGTTCGGACTTTACGTGTTGAAACACCAATTTTTCTCTTTCCCGGACTCAGGTCGGGCATTCCAAATATGCCGTCTTTTAAAATTATTAATTTTTTTTTTCATAAACTAAATGACCAAGATTCACTCTTGCTCCCGAAATTCCTGAACAATGTTTAGTATCGTGGGATCAAAATTACGTGACTTGTTTGTTCTCTTTAGTATTCAACATATGCGAAAGATGTGTATATCCTTCGCCATTTTATTCAGAGCTGTTGCTCTGTCATGATGTCAGTTGACCTATATGTGTTTGCAATTTCAACAAATTTTAAGTTACACTATTCTGGATTTGAGTTTTTGATGGTCTCAGGAAAATATTACTTCTATAAATCTCTGATATCGTTTCATTATACTAATTCACAGTTTATACTTCAGATATAATCGTGAGATGGTTATCAAGGGTTAAATGAATATGTAATGGGAAATATAAAGTAACTATTTACAGTTAGTGATGATTATGCGAGCAAATTGTATTCATTTCAACTGTATCAATAATATTGTTCAGCAATCAATAAAATCATCATATAAAATATCAGCAATCAATAAAAACATCTATTAAACCTCTTTTAGGGAATGACATTGACTATTTGTGATTACTGTAGATATTTTACAGAACGATACAAATGGTTAAACGATAAGGCTTATTGACGGT
This sequence comes from Pardosa pseudoannulata, assembly GCA_032207245.1. Lineage (NCBI taxonomy): Eukaryota > Metazoa > Arthropoda > Arachnida > Araneae > Lycosidae > Pardosa > Pardosa pseudoannulata. The sequence continues at coordinate 170,746,052 of CM063501.1, forward strand.
ACAGAAGATTGTCAGTGAGTATTAGCATCATAACAAGCAGGAAACTGCTATATAGAAAAGCAATACCTGACTGGGATGGTCAGCAAGAGACAGACAACAAAATATAAGCCGAGAAGGAAAATAATATCGATCTTGACCCCACAAGAAGAGCCTTCAGAATCGAGGTACGAGATTCAGATACAGATAAACGATAAGAAAATATCAAGTTAAAATTCTCATTAATATATAGCCTGTAAACCCTACCCCAATCCTACAGCTGGTGGTATTTATTTTTGAATAAAAACAAAACTTTAAACGAAATAACTATTGTATTCCATGCTTTATATATATCAGAAGTGGTAATTGATTACAGTAATTTTCGCTTGAATTATAGCAAAATAAAACAAATGACATAATCTTCAAGATAAATATAATAGATTAATACAACATTATTATGTATATCGACTATCATTAATTCCATGTCTCTTAGATTCAACTAAATTTCACAAATCTTTTACAAAATCCGACAAATGGGGCGAAACTACCGAAATTTTCTCGAGAATTATCACCATTTATTGGGAAAATGGCAAATTACATATTATGCATTTGATGAACTGAGTTCGGGCTGCATGAGTTCAAACACCAATTTTTCTCTTTCAAGGACTCAGGTCGAGCATTCTAAATATGCTGTCTTTTAAAATTATTATTTTTTTTTATAGACTAAATGACCAAGATTCACTCTTGATCCCGAAATTCCTGAACAATGTTTAGTATCCTGGGAACAAAATGACTTGACTTGTTTGTTTTCTTGTGTATATCCTTCGCGATTTTATTCAGAGCTGTTGTTCTGTCATGATGTCAGATGACCTATATGTGTCTGCAATTTCAACAAATTTTAAGTTACACTATTCTGGATTTGAGTTTCTGATGGTCTCATGAAAATATTACTTCTAGAAATCTCTGATATCATTTCATTATACTAATTCCCAGTTTATACTTCAGATATAATCGTGAGATGGTTATCAAGGGTTAAATGAATCTGTAGTGGGAAATATAAAGTAACTATTTACATTTAGTGAGGATTATGATAGCAAATTGTATTCATTTCAACTGTATCGATAATATTGTTCGATATCAACAATCCATAAAACCATCTATTAAACCTCTTTGAGGGAATGACATTGACTATTTGTGATTACTGTAGATATTTTACACGACGATACAAATGGTTAAACGATAAGGCTTATTGATGGTACAGAAGATTGTCAGTGAGTATTAGCATCATAACAAGCAGGAAACTGTTATATAGAAAAGCAATACCTGACTGGGATGGTCATCAAGAGACAGACAACAAAATATAAGCAGAGAAGGAAAATAATATCAAACTTGACCCCACAAGAAGAGCCTTGAGGATGGAGATAGGATTGAGATACGAGATTCAGATACAAATAAAAAATAAGAAAATATCAAGTTAATATTTTGAATAATATGTAGCCTGTAAACCCTATCCCAATCCTACAGCTGGTGGTATTTTGTTTCAAATACATACCTCAGGAGAGAAAATAACGCAAAATCAATCAAAAATAACTATCAGTAAATTATAAGTAACTGCAATCCTTTTCCGGTGATACCAGTTCAGACTTTATCAGGGATAATATGGGTTTCACTCGTTCCTATTAATTAATTCCTGTTTCTGTCTAGACATTGATGGTTAAAATCCTAGTCACGTGTTAAGTTTGCACTCAGTTATCTAGTTGTTGGAGAGTATGTGTGTGATGCATTACAGATAAGCTTTATTGAATCTATTTTTTAGTCTTTTCTTATAGAGTTCATTTATATAGCATTGTCTAAAATCAAGAAGAGAAAATTGTGCTAAATGAGGTGAAAGATTTTCCACAAGCTGCAAGGATCTTATCATAGGTGTTATTATTTTAAAGAAATAAATATCTTAATCTTGGAGATGATATGAGGGATAAAAATTAACATACAGGAGATCCAATTACAACATTTCTACTTTATGAACTTTTCGAAATCGGAAGCTAAAGAATTGTTTTTTTTTTTTATTGAAGAAATGATAATCACCCAGAAAAGTACTGATTCGGTAAAATTAAATTACTTATTACCCGTTACTTTTGAGCGCTGCCGCCACCGAAGCAAGATGTTACAAACCAAACCCTGCTATGAAATCTATATTTAATGGGACACAATAGTGTTATTTTTTAGTTAAATTTTTGTTCTAAACTTTTTTACATAGGCAAAATTTAAAATCTGTATCTATTCGGCGACATTTAATGGAGTTTTACTTAACAAATAAAGAATTTTTAACTGTTCTTTTAACAT
>CM063501.1:170755870-170793370 GCA_032207245.1 Pardosa pseudoannulata
TGGTCAATGGTTGTCAGATAAGCAGAAGGCAACACATTATTATCGGAAGTGAGAAGGAGCGTATTCACATTTTATGCCTTGTTCTCTTTCATACAGCTTGTCAATTTGGAAGCCAGAACAAGAAATGATTTAACATTTAAACAAAAGATCCAAATTTCAAATCGTTATGACAGGTTGATTATGATTACGAACAATTTATCAATGAGCTTCTCAGAAAAAATTGTAGAAGTCAACAATTGGTCACTTTTTTAATTATGTATACAATTTTTATGTTTTAAAGGATAATATACAGTACATAAATAGAAGTTTTTTTTAAGTTTAGTACGTGGGAATTAAAGGGGGGATTTATCTAAGTTTGCATATCGTTTATTGTTATCAATCGGTTATTGTTAGCAAAATCACTGTGTCCCAAACTGATCACATTAAGCGGAGTACACTGTTTAACCATTTATAACTTGGTATTGTACTTTAAAAGTATTGAATTGCTCTCTTATATAATCAGCTTATGAAAGGGTTCCCTTTTCTCATATCTCCTTGCATTTGTATCTTATTCTTTTTATTTATTACTTCTTCATTATCATATTTCTCCAACCCCAACACTTTGTATCTACCTCAAATATTACACTCCATCTTTATTTTTATGCCAACTCAATTTCATTATCTTATGTGTGCTGTTACAAGTAATTCCAGAATTAGAGTGCTTGGCCCAGGAAGTTCAGTTGCTAACTCTTCGCGTGAGGTCCCGTGAGGGTTGTAATTTATTCAAGTGTTTCTTTGATCGTGAAGAGATGCGTTTAAAAAACAGCATATTATGATGTTAAATAGTGGAAGTTTTATGAAACTATTGAATTTGTGTTTTGATTCTTTTTTAAAAGAAAACAACAACAGCCGACGATATTAAATTTAGAATGACTACAAGGAATGCCTTAAAAGGTGAATACGATGGAGAACCATTATAGGCTAGAAGCTAGGTAATCAGAAGTTATTCGTTGGATACAAATGTCGGGTGTGGTGCTCTTTATATTATAGCAATGGGTTTCAGACAATGGATATTTTCTCTTGGAGGATTCGACTAGTCCTCTTAAGTGTCACCACTAGAAGGATGTCTATGTGGCTTTAAATGCAAGACGCCATAGATTTATGATTGTTGGGCAGTCCACTGAAAACTTAGCGATAGCGTCTAGAACAAAAACACTGAGACACATTGAGTATAGATGGATAACTGAGACTGTACGCTCAGAGATCAATGTTGTGCATTCCTTGTGAGCATTTTCACAAGAAATCCCTTCTATCTTGGAGCCATGAACGCCATTCTTCGGTAGAATATGATTCGAAATTTGTCCTCTTCAGTGAGAAGTCGAGATTAAGAGCATAGAACTATTATCGATTAGTTTCCATCTAAAAAGAATCTGCAAGACGCAATACTCCTTCAAAAATCAGAGAAATACATTGTTTTCAGAGCACTGACATCATTTTATAGAATTCCTGAAGTAAGTGTATACACAGTTTCACATCTACTGTCCTGAGACAGTAACAGCAGACCGCTCTAGTGATGAGACAGACCTTCAAACCCTGCGTGCTACCGACTGTACAGCTCTCGGAGCTCTAGGAGATCTATTCGTTTGAATGGACCAGAAACCATTAACGAACACGCGGATCTAAGGATGGCTTAAGCTGCGAAACCTCCAGGTACGAGATTGTTGCCTTTGCCGATTGAATTACTACGTTTCATATTTTGTAACCATAATTTTTGATACCAGTGTAAGTATAAGACTATCTTCCCGAACATGCGTATTTTAATACCATAAGTTTAAAGATCACGTTCAAATTATAAGACGCTCCTAAACCAATGAGTTCAGAAATAACATTGCTGTGTTTACTGAAATTTTTTCCCATTTCTAAAATTAAGTTTTTAGAATAACTTTACGAAAATTTTGAAATTTTACTAAGCAAACACAAAACATCAGTTGACGTTTATTATAGTTTTTACATTTTTTACTCTTTTACTGAATAAAACTTTGAATTTATTAGTTACTGTACAAATATATAATCTTAATTAAAAAATTTCACAATTATAAAATCCTACAGAAAAATATAGTCTGTTTGTTCAAAGCTTGTTTGTATAATGATGAGTGACACGGACATATCAAAAGCGAATACATAGAAGATATAAAATACCAAATAAGAACTAATATCGAAAAGCTCTTAGAAAAATCAAATTATCCTTTTTCGTCACATTTCAAAGAAACTTCAAAGTTTGATTAATGGAAAATATTTAAATAAGTAAATATGAGCATAACTTTTAAGCTTTTTTTCTGTTCACTTTCAGGTTACATTTTATTGAAGGCTTTTTATTCTATACCTCAAATATTTCTCATCCTATTCAAAGTATGCTTTTTTATTTACAAAAAACATTTGACAGCATTTTTTTCTGTTTATTTAAGTTATCTCGTGTCTGTTAGTTTAAAACATCTTTCTTTAGGCTGAAATAGAAAGGTGATTTTTAAAAAATGTTTCAATGTTAAAGTGTTATTTTTGCTTATTATTTTTCGGTGTTTTTTAATGTTTTATATCCCAAAGCAAATAGTATAAAAAACTGGAAAAATGAATTCTTTGCAATTCATTATCAAAGGGTATTCTGATATATATTCATGTAGATTTTTATTTGTTTCTAGACGTGTTAACACGCCATTGCATGTATAATTTTTAAATTTAGAAACTTCTTTTCTGATCATGTTTTTCATGCATAACGCGTCTTAATATTCTTAAAAAATGTTGAATAAAAGGTATAAACTCTGTATACTAAAAAGTACAGTTTCTTTTCCAAGATCCGTGGAACGCTATCGTGAAGATTTTCATACTTTTTCTTTTCCATGGAATTATACTTAGTCCCTATATTAAAAAGTACATAATGTACAAAGTGTATACTAAAAAGTACAGCTTCTATTCCAAGATCCGTGGAACGTTACCGTGAAGGTTTTCATACTTTTTCGTTTCCAGGGAATTATACTTAGCCCCTATACGAAAAAGTACATAGTGTACAAAGTGTATGCTAAAAAGTACAGCTTCTTTTCCAAGATCCGTGGAACGCTATCATGAAGGTTTTCATATTTCTTCTTTTCCAGATAATTATACTTAGTCCCTATACTAAATTACATAGTGTACAAAGTGTATACTAAAAAGTACAGCTTCTTTTCCATGATCCGTGGAACGCTACCGTGAAGTTTTTCATACTTTTTCTTTCCCAAGGAATTATACATAGTCCATATACTAAAAAGTACATAGTGTACAAAGTGTATACTAAAAAGTACAGCTTCTTTTCCAAGATACGTGGAACGCTATCATGAAGGTTTTCATACTTTTTCTTTTCCAGGGAATTATACTTAGTCCCGGGGAATGCCTTGGTTCCAGCTAATATATAAAGTTTCAAACTGTAATAATATTAAATAAGTACATATCTTTAACCACTTGTCGGTGACGCCCGAACTGAGCTCAAACATAGCATATTCGCCAGTTTTGGAATGCCCGTCCTGATTCGGGCAAGAGAAAAATTTTATCCCGTGAAGCCCGAAATTGGTTCATCCAATGCATCATATTTAATTCTTAGTTTTTCCAATAGCTAGAGATACTTTTTGACGAAACTTTCGGTAGTTTCGCGCCATTTCTTGCTTTTTCTCGGATTGTAAAAAATTTGTGAAAATCAAAGGAATCTGAGAAACATAGAATTCATGACATTTGATAGAGATAATAACATTGCTGTATTAGTTTATTACATTTATCCTGAAAATTATGATTTATTTTGTTGTAATGTGAGCAAAAATTACTATAATCCATTAACATTTCCCATATATGTAAAAAAATTGAAAGTTTTAGTTATGTCGTTTAAATTTTTTAATGATCTATTTCTGACGTTTTGATGATAATAACAAGATATTCCATAGGCAACAGGTTAAAGCCTTTTGATTTCTAGCAAGTAAACTGATGTTTTACAGAAAAAATATATGTATCGTTTTTTTTTTGTTGTTGTTGTTATTGTTCACTTTAATACTGCACAGGGCTACTTCTCTTCAACAAATCTTAAAAACTTTTGACGTTGTAAAACCCTCCCACTTCAGATTCTGTATTTTTAGCAGAGTGTAAAACTTCCGCTCTCCAACTTGCTCTCGACGACCAAATATTTAAGGCTAACGGGTAAGTTTTATCTGCTTAAAATGATGTGTTTCAAATCAACAAACTATATCAGAATTTCTATTAATATAGCCACCTGATCAGGGTTTGTCAGTACATATGCGATAAGTGGAATTTTAGTGCAGAAAGGGATCGCTAAAGAGTAAAAGTACAGGAACATTTTCTTGCACCACGTTTTAGTGGTATATGACAATTTCTGGAACCACAGAAAGCTTATAGCAAACTTACTTTTAGTTAATATTATTATCTTTTAAATAAATCTTTAATTTTTTTCAATTTCTGCATTCTTTTGAGCTGCCAAAAAGTTATTTTTATTACATCTATTAGTATTTAAAAATGCTCTCAGATTTTCATAAATGTAAGGATAATAGCAAGTAACAATTTTAGTCTCAATAATACCTTTAGAACTGAAATTACATGATGTAGAGGTATCATAACTATTGCTATTCGGAACATTAATGCCTTCCAGATCTGAAAGCTAATCCTTTTTGGCAATTTAGGACAATAAATAAGTTGGCCTCCTTACTCCCTCTGCATTCATAAGTAGAGTATGAAAATTTGGGGAGAGAATCTTTGACGTTAGGAAATAAAATTAGATTAACAATTCACTTAAATACAGAGGTAATACGTTATTTAACTAGTAAGAATTCTAGCTTGAGCAAGGTAAAGGAGCAAGAATTGTAGATATTCAACCTTTAAATATTATTAAACTGCAAAAATATGTGGTATATTTCAATGTAACTTGTAGCAATATTGTTGTAAATTTAGGAGATTATTTCTACTTTCTTGAATATCTCTTGTCGTCATATCTATTGCATGTAACGTTTCGCAGACTATTCTCTCATAAGTTTTCTTCGTCAGACTATGAGAATCGTAAACCTAATATGAGGTAATATAATGATATGTTAAAACTACATTTTTACTAGTTAAAACTCTTGCATTAAAAGAAATGAGATCTGTACTTCCAAGGTTGCAAAGGATTTCTCTTGTTTCCAAATCTATTGCATGCTAAGTTTGGAAAACTATTTCTCTCACAATTGTTTTTCAGTTGTGAATCATGGACCTATTATGATGTAATATGATAGTATATAAAAAACCACATTTTGACGAGATAAAGCAGTTTCATTCAAAGGAAATATGTTTGTGTTTACAAGGTTGTAAAGAATTCTCTTGTCACCAAATCTATCGCGATTAAGTTTGGTAAACTATTTCTCTCACAATAGTCTTTCTTCAGACTGCTTGAAATGTGCACCTATTGTGATGCAATATGATGACATGTTAAAAACAACATTTTTACGACATAAAGCACTTGTATTAAAAGAAAATATGTTTGAACTTACAAGGTTGTAAAGATTTCTCTTGTCGCCAAATCTATAACGTGTTAAGTTTGGCAAACTATTTCTCTCACAATAGTCTTTCTTCACACTACTTGAAATGTGCGTCTATTACGATGGAATATGATCATATGTTAAAAGCCACATTTTTACAAGATAATATGCATGCAAAGAAAATATGCTTGTATTTACAAGGTTGTAAAGATTTCTCTTGCGGCCAAATCTATCACTTGTTAAGTTTGGCAAACTATTTCTCTTCCAATAATTTTTTATCATACTACATGAAACGTGGACCTAATGTGATGCAATATGATGGTATGTTAAAAACCACATTTTTACGAGATAAATCATTTACATTCAAAGAAAATATGTTTCTGCTTACAAGATTATAAATATTTCTCTTGTGGCCGAATCTATCGCGTGTTAAGTTTGGCAAACTATTTCTCTCACAATTGTCTTTTTTCAGACTACGTGAAACGTGCACTTATTGTGGGACAATATGATGGTACGTTATAAACCATATTTTTACGAGTTAAAACACTTGCATTCAAAGAAAAGATATTTGTACTTACAAGTTGTAAAGGAATTTTACCCTTTCTCACACATAGAGTATTTCTTACTCTGCAAATAAGAAGCATATTTTTCATCGCTTTTCAGAATATGCCAAGATATGTGAGATATGTAATAATTACATTGTGATTCGGATATTAAACTTCTTTTCAAATTTATTAACTTTTACTTATCAAAAATCCATTGGAGAAACCCAAAAGGAGCGAAAACAAACAACCAGCACCCAAATATACAATTGTTTATAATTATCTACATTCGAAAAATATAAAAAAGGTGACAATTCCATCCCATACAGATGAGCTTTGCGCGTCGCGGAAGCAAGGATTCCGACACTAATGAAATACCAAAGATACATTTAGTTCATTTAATTCTGAAAGCAGTCTTGCAAAAACTATCAAACGCTTCAAAAACATACAAATCCCAAAGCTCCTTGCGTAACAGTCATAAGGAAAATGGGCTCATTTCTCTGGAGATGGAAAGACAGTCATTTACTATTCGATTGTGAAGCCACTCTTGAGATTCTAGAAAAGAAAAATAAAACTGAGCGACACGGAAAGAAATACTAAAAGATTAAATTATAGTGAAACTATGAGATGCGTCACGGGGGACAGGAAGTTTTTGAACAAGTCGACAGAAGGTTATAAGGTATTTAAATGCGAATTCTATTTTCAGAATTACATTTTGTGCATTCTTTTTGCAATCTAATTTTGAAATATATTATGAAGAAATTTCTTCAGAATACTGTAAGCAATAGTATTACATAAATCTTAATTATCTGAGTATTTACATTCACTAACCTACGTATTAACCTATGAGTTACAAATTTCTGTAGATGTACGGATTACACTTTAAGATTTTCTAGCAAATTTTTAAAATCTACATTTCAAATCTATGTCACGATTTAAAAGCATATTATTATATGACTTTAATAGATATTATAACTTTTATAAAAAAAATCAGGCTATAAAATATATTCTTTTTTTCTTTGAAGCTGGCAATACAAACAGATATCTTTATTCCAAACACGGCTGTGAAGCTGTTACTTATTTAGCACTGACCAAAGGACACGTGTAGCTTAAAGAATGATAAGACGTAGGTAACAATGCCCCACTGGGTCCTCGTAATTTGAAGCAAAAACCAAGCTAACCCCCCCAGGGTTGGCCTGCCCAGCGATACCGTTTGAACTTTGAAGGCATTGCAACTGCAAACTTATTTTACGTACCTCATCTGCTATTATTGAACACGAAGGATTGTTGGTCTTTTAAGGAATTGAACTCACAACCCTTCGTACGTTAGATCACTGCCTTTTCCGATTGAGCTACCGTAGCTAAAAATTTTTATAGCCTTATATATATTCTTATATCTACTCTTATCTTCAAATATTCTTAAGTTGACATATTTTAAGAAATTAAGAGGAGAGCAGACCAGATTTCTGGTTACTTTAAGCCTGATATTTTTTAAACTTTGATCTAAAACATTTATTTTTGCACTATTATTGATGTTCTGCCAAACTATTTCAACATATAACACTGCCCACTCTTATTTTTGCCTCTAGTTTGGCTTTGTACTCGAGGTAAACAAGTTGCCAAAACTAGAAAATCATATTCTTGAAATTAACCAAATCTAATATCTGGCAGCAGAAATCGTTAAATTTTATTCCTCTGATTCTTAAATTAATGAATTGAAAATCCTAACTTTTATTTTTGATGGTAACTATATCTACTTTTTCTAAACAATCTAATGCCAAAGCTATAAGTATCTAGCTATTCATTCGTAAGATAAAAAAAAAGTAAGCATGTCTTTGCATGCATTTTTCAATAACAATTTTGAGATAAAGTGATAGCTCAAAATAAGATTCTTTTAATTTTCCCTCATTGATATTTCAGAATTTTAAAACAAATTTTGTAACGTTTCAAGATATCTTATAAATAAAGCATTTTTTGCTTTAAAATGTATCAAAATTATGAAGGTATGAAATAACAATTTTTGAATATTAAAACTGATTAAAATTTAATGGTTTCCTTAATTAAAGTTTTAATTTTATTTATTGATGTATTTTAAGTATATTAATGTTAACGCTAGCTTTAAGGAAAGGGGAATAGCTACTTTGCAATAATTTGTTATACTGTAGACCTATAAACACCTTCTACCCACTTTAAAGCATGGTAAACTTGCCACTACGTCGAATTTTTTAAATAAAATTTAGTCAGTTCTAATATATAAAACAAACGACGTTAAAAAATATAATGCTAATTCTCCGTATTTATGTCTATGCTTCGAATTTCACTGTTGACATGAATGTTATCCGTAATAAGCTTCTAGTAGTAGATAATAATTAGATAATAATCTAATATGGCTGTTGTGTTGCGAAAGGTAGGATGCAATGATTACAATAACCTACCATAATCAATATTTTCGCATTCTTCCAGTTCGTTGAAAAAAATTACAATAAGTACATAGAGAATGATATTACGTTATATTATATTCCATCTTAATACAAAGTTTGTTTACTAAAATCTTTAACTGCACGTTGTTTGCATGAAGACAGTTTTTGCCATAGTTTAACAAAGACTAATCTCCTATACCCTATACGCAATTAACAAACGACGTTAAAAAAATAGAATGCTAATTCTCCGTACTTATGTCCCTGGTTGGAATTTCACTATTGACATGAATGTTCGTAGTCGTTCTAGGAATGTTCTAGGAGTGTTTTTCTTATAAAATTTATGTAAAAAATTTAATAACGAGGGAACTTTTTGTCTCCCCCTGGTGCGGCTCATGCGTTCTGATTGCGATGGTTTTCATTCTTTATATACAAAATTTATACATTTTTAATTTTAATTGTTGTTTAAAAATTAATATGCCTCATCATAAACAGATTAAATAAACTCACATGAATAGATAAAACCCACTGTTGCCAGTCAGTACAAGCAAACAGTTCGAGAGCATTTTTTCCATATAGGACATTACCAGTAATATGTATATCAATTTTACAAAAAATCTTGACGTGGTGGAAAAAAATGGAGGTCATTTTCGAAATCAGCATGCCAAATAACTTAAAATTAAGGAAAAACTTCTCTTGTATTTCTCAAAAATTTCAATTTCACAGGCCTGTGTTATAATAACCAACCATTCTTTACAGCTTTAAAATTGATTCTATTTCAATTAAAATAAATTTTCTGTTAGATGAACTTCTTTATCTCGTACTGCTTTCTTTTATTAAAGCAATTTCTCCTCAAAATTTAATTATTTTCATTTAATATAGATCATAATCAACTTTTTCGTATTTTTCCAATTCGTTGAAAAAAGTGTACAATAAGTACATAGAGAATGATATTAAATTGTATTATATTCTATCACCATACAACATTTATTTACTAAAATCTTTAATTGCATCTTGTTTTTATGAAGAAAATTTTTGCCATAGTTTAACAAAGACTAATCTACTATACCACATATGCAATTTTAACGCAGTAGAATCCACGACGTAAATCTTGTCTATTCTTCTGTTGTATAGCCCATGTGCTATATTTTATTACTATGCAGAGAAACTTTTATTTTATTCAGACAATCACTTTTCTGATCTTATCTCCGTTAACCTTTGAAACCTTTCAATAACAGGAACAAAAGCAAATAACAAATAATCTTTGAATAAAAGTTTAATGGGAGTTTCCAAAGCGAAGCAAACTAACAGGAACTTTCTAGAGCCAGTAGCTTCCTCTGAAAACTCGAGAAGGCTTTATTTTTATCTCAAACTTTTCAAATGGGTTGGTAAAGGATGAACTGTCGCAATATTTCAAAGCGGATAACTACAGTTTGATCCAGAGGGTCTGAACAATATAAATATATATTTGTTGTAGTTATATAAGAGAGCTCATTTTTCAGATTTCCAGCCATGCTCAACTTCGGATTTATGAGGTAATCCGGGTTTTCCTAGCAAAATGTTATGCTAATAAATTTCTAGGTTGAAGTGTAAAGTTAAGCGTAGCAACTTCTTATTTTAGCCTTGTTGAGTGGAAAATTTGAATGACAATAGAAAAGAAAACTAAATAGATTTAGAAATGTAAGAAAGAGGAAATTAGAATAAATTTTGACTTCAAAGATATTTTTCCACATGTGAAAATGCGTGCTAATAATAAAATTCCTTTCTGTTCGTTTTTTTTTTTTGAGACCGGTTTTTATGGGTTTTAATACCTTTGTGCGTTACTAAAGCAACATCAGAAAAGTTTCCCATAGCAACCCAAATCAAGTTGAATAAAAATACCCCTTTAAATCACATCTAAATTATTTGTGATGATGGTGCGTCCACTCCTAAGTAAATATCTAACCAATCCTTCAATTTTTCATCTTCAATTTGATAGAGAGTGACTGAAGCTAAATTATGGTGCTTATATCCCTTTGGTGTGAATTCCAGATAGAGAGTAATGAACCGCTTAAACTAGCAGAGGATTTCCGTCAATACTCTAAAAGATTAAAAGAGCAACTAAACATCAATAAAGAACAAGTAAAGTTTAATGTGGAGGATTACTTTAATTATGCATAAAAATATTTAAAAGGAAGAAAATTTCGAGAATTAAAATTAGGAGATACAATTTATTTTACAAAGTTTTAATGACAGTACAGCGATACAACCAAAATACATAAAGCCATACGAAATTATTAAAAAGTTACGAAATGATAATTACATAATAGAGTTGGATAATAAAACGGCTAAAGTCCATGTCAGCACAAATTATTTCCATCACTCGTTGATGCGGTACAGGACAAAAAATAAATAATAATAATTAAAAAAAAATGGCAAAAAAGCTTCTATTATGATTATGAGCCTTGTATCTGCTCTTCCTATCTTTTTAGGTGAGCAAGAGGAAAATATATCTTTCTTCATAGATAAAATAAACCAAATGGCTGATCTAGAAGAATGGAATGAACAGACAAAATGCTTTGTATTAAAAATTCAATTGAGGGGCAAGGAATTAAAATTTATAATGGAAAATGAATATTGTAAAAGCATGTCAGTTAGGGAGTTAACAAAATTATTAGAAAATAAAATATATTCAATCTCAATATGGAAACGCCGTAAACCGCTGGAATATGGAAGCAACTCCCGCTGATGACGCTATCTTCAGATGAACAAAAAAAAGTTTTGCCTTTCCTGCCTCTGCTGAAGTTCTCTTCACTTCATCTTTCCTTCGAAGGGGCCTTCAAATCTGCTGAGCAAACCCTCCTGTCCAATGATGTCAAAAGGGGGGTCACTGGCATCGCCCTCTCCCTCGGTTAGTCTCCCACTTTGGCGTTGTCCAGCAATGTAACTCATTGTTACACAGAGCCATGTCCTTAAAATTATATGCAGAACAGAAATTATTTGTCTTTATTAAATCCAATAAATTTGATGAAAAAATTAAATTTTTACAAAATTCTTTGAAACTCATCATACATAATTGTAAAACAAAATCATTATATGAAGGAATTTTTAGCAGTGGACAGCATATCCGTCAATAAGCCTTTATTTAAAGAGCAACAATTGTACCAGATGCTTCATAAATCCATGCAAAAGTCAAAAGTTCGCAACAAAAGAAATATTGCTCTGAAATTTTTCTGCTTATGCCAATACGATTGAAGGAGCAATAGATTTTTACGTATAAACTATTTTTTCAAAAGTAGCTGAAAGAGAAAACTTACACATAATACTAAGACGTTTCATACAAATGAGGCTATCACTAAAACAGCATGCTTGAAATTCATCCGTAATTTTAAGACGACAGGATGCTTTCTTCCTACATCAAGATTTGGTGGTTGAACATATTTATAAGAATAATGAAACCACAAAAGCTGCATTACAAAATGTTGGTACTGAGAAAAGACTGTAGGCGATAGAAAGTCGTATTTCATAGAATGGGATTTTTAATTTTGCACATTTTGAGGGGATTTAAGCAGATTGGTCACGAAGGGGAAAACCCTCCGTGAGCACTAACGCATCCGTGTTATACAAAATGTCATGGAAGATTTTGCAGCCCATGCATTAACGAAAAGTAGCAAATTTATTCAACGCAATCTACACAAAGTGCTGTATGTGTGTCCATAAAAAAATCAAGATATTCACTAGTTATTGGCAGATACAGGAACACGACAAATTTTGCTACAGGGGCTTTAGCAAACGTAAGACTTAACCCACAATGGCTGCTGAACATCATGTGGACGAATGGAGATTTGTACATGAGACAATCACCGCATTCTTTTCATGTGATTGTTGGTGTGGTTTCACTGCGACCTTTATTCTAGACATTTCTTTTTTGAATATCTTTGTCATGTATCCTATAGAGTGACTACAGAAAGGTCTTTTAAGCTTTTGTGTGACCACGTTGTATTTGCATTGTTAAGTCATTTGTTATCTGTTGCCTTTTAGTTCAATGGTGTATCAAAGACCTGTTTTGAAAGAGCTATTAATGAAAACATTTTACCATAAAGTCATCAATGAACCTTCATTTCCGAATTAAAATCCCTTCATCTTCCTCCGTTGGCTCCGCTACGAGGCCATACGGCATTTGATTCGCAGATCCGTAGGCTCCGCTATGGAGCCAAATGATTTTAGTATGATTATGCTTAAGATACTGAGGAATCATCGGCTTTGGCATTTGTTATCTGTAGTTAGAACGTGCTCAGTCTCTGTACAGTTACGATTAAACCATTATTTGACCTTATTTATGGTTAGCATCATGGAGAAAAATAATTATTATGTCAATTTAGAGTTGAGTGGTAGTGAAAAAGTAAAAGGTATTGCAAAAGACAAATATTGGTTATAATTATGATACTTTAAGTAGTGTTTCCGAAATTATACTACCCAAGTAAAATCAGAATGCATATGGGAGGTTGTTTCCAAAGATATCATACCATGATGAAGAACAAATTTTAAAATGTATTTTTCATTTGCAAGAAGAGAGTACATATGTATGAAATAAACAAAATTTAAAACATTCACATGCTCTCGTGATTCTTCTCGCTTAAAATAAAACTCCATTTCACAAGTTCCGCTGCCAAAATGTGTCAGAATTGCTGGTAGGCAGTGGTACAAAAATGTGTGGAGCGCTAAGGGTTAATACTTGTAAACATTAGCCTATTTATCTTAAAATATTTTATATCACCCGTACAATCCCTACATGTAATAGTAAATGAAGACATCATCCCATACAGTTCTCATTAGGGGATTTTTATTTATAAGAGAATAATAATTATAAAAATTAGTCCAACGTGATTGAATGGCATGTTTTCTAAAGTGAGCTCTCAAAAACATATTACAAAATAATTGTAAATGAAGCTATCATATTATAACATAATGTTTAGTTTACAATATTCTAAATCATGTACATTCCTTTACAAAGCATCAGCTGTTAAACCTTTAACGGACAGTGGTTTCAAAGCGAAACCAGCTGTTAAATTCTTTCTCTTTTTTTTTTTAAGACACATGATGGGTTTTTTTTTCTTCAATGCTTATGACATCTTATACTCACAACAGATAGCATACAAGAGCTATATACTTAAATATTTTTTTTATTTGAAATAGACGCGGAAAAACTTAGTTTATCTGGAAAAGTCAGTAATATGATTTTTTTCACTTATACCCAAAATAAAAAGTATCTATCCAAACACTTATAAATTGTTTATGTTTGGTTGGTACTGTTTTGCAACACCGAGACTTACAGCTTAAAGCCGATTCTGAAAGGCTACGAACATCCATGCCTGCAATGGAATTTAAACTCACAAATTCGAATTCCGGTACCTAAAATCAACTCTCTATCAAGCGGTCATCGTTCGGCTGTAAACTGTTTAGTTTTTTCTGTATTATATTCTTTTTCATGATAATTATCATTGTTCCCCTAGCATATTTAAACCTTTAAAAAGGTATTTTCACTCCATACAAGGAGCTGGGTTTTTCACTTTAACCACCCTTCAAATTCCACCCCAACCCCTGAGGAAATACAAAAAAATTATGCATTTAAATTTATAAAGTTCATAGATGGTATTTATGAACTAATTTCATTAAACCCGAAGAAATTATATTAGTGAACTTTAAAGGGTTAAGGAAGATCTACTGAGCTTTATGGCAATGGAGCTGTAAGAAAAATATTTTTAAAAAGTACTGAGACATTAATTGTTTTACTATAAACCCCCATCTATTAAGAATCAAAAATGTAAATAAAGGTGTATATTAAATGTTTGAATTTCTAAGTGCCACTGTTCTTCAAAAGGCAAATTTATTTGGTTGACTAAATTCTGTCTTATCTGTTCCTTTTTTTACACTCATACAGTATTCAAATCTGTTTATAGTGTCCAAAGCAAGATATAAAGCATGCGTGACGTTAGGATGTAAATAACATTACCAATGGAAAGGAAAACATTCACAAAATGCATCCTTTTAATTCGTACTCAGTGGAAATAACTATTTTAGTACTCGTTAATCTAAGTTATCAAAACTACTCAAATATACGAATGAAAATTTGCTAAGAGAGTAAACATTTCATATCTCAAAGAGATTTTAAAATCTTTAACAGAAAAGGACACTAAGACGCTGAACTTGCTCTTTTTATCGTTGAATATGAATATGTAATTCACGATTTCAAAAAAAATTATCAAAAAAATCCCCACATAAAATTGGAATTAATGCTCATAACTTTTCAAAGCGGGAAAGGTCTGCATCTGATATATCTTAATAATCCTGGAGCTATTAAAAGCGTTGGTTGCCAGTTCATGACTCAAAAGTATGCTAAAAATGTTAAATCTTGGAATGTTTTATTTTATTAAATTAATCATCCACTTACGTCTTTTGCCTTGAAATTCTTCGCCGAGTTTTCGTAAAACCACTTAACTATTTCCTTCCTCGTTAATAACTCCGTATCGCTTTTAATGAGCAAACTTTTATACGGCAGCCTGAAATAAACTGTCTAATTAAAACCAACTGAAGTTTCCTTTTCTCAATAACTAGATAAGCTCTTCGGTTTCTGTATATATATAGCTCTCTCTCTCTCGTATACACACACACGCATATATATATATATATATATATATATATATATATATATATATATATATATATATATAATGATATTTTTATCAGTTTCGGCTCCGATTTTATTTTTTCCGTTAATTCCTATCTAGCAACCCTAACGAATGTTCTCGAATGTTACCGTGTGGATTCCTTTCGATTTCAAAGCTAAAAATAGATTTCTGACGCTTAAGTTACGTCATCCAAGTGACTTGTATTTATTGCTAATTGGCTGGTACAAACAACTATAAAAAATAATGTTAATTGTTTGTGGATGGTTCTTAGACAGAAAGGTTTTCGACAGAAGAGTTTTGGCAGTTTTGTTCGTAACTATAAACAGGAATAAACGACGAGAGTTTGAAATTCCATTTGTCTTTATTTCGTTGTCTTTCTCGTCGCAAGTTTCCGTAGCAAGGCCGATATATCTGGTCGGAATTTCCCTCCAAGATGAAGCAAATCCTCATTTCATATATATGTGTGTACGTGCCATGTATTAAAAGTTTTAAGTAATCGCATCTCATTTTTTTCCAATTTTAATTTCAGTCTGTTAAAAAGATATGAAAAGGTATATCTGTCTCTTCAGTTTCCCATCAGTAAAATCAGTAAACTTCCAGCTCTTATTCTGTTGTCCATTGCTAATTTCATTGGATTCGGCTATGCAATTTGAATCCTGGTCGCTAATTTCGAAATTTTAAAGGACCAAATGACCCACTGATAAACCACGGGATTGCTGAATTTCCTTGAAATATACGTATCCGTATCACTTGAGTAAATCAAGTTTCTGTCAGTTCTTTGCAGTTCAACGTAGCAGAACTGCTCTATTTTTTTTTTTTTTAAGTTTTATAACTTTAATAAAATGAAGATTTAAAGCGTTCGGTTCATTGATAGTTTTGATTTTGCTACTACAGCTGATTCAGCAGTATAACACAAACACATACACGTGTGTGTGTGTCTGTGTCTTCGCAATCGGTATTTTTACCCACTCCAAGCTTAAAATCAAATCCATGCTGGATACTGTACAGTCGTTAGGCAATGATAGAAAACAGCAAAATTGGAAAATAAAAATGTAGAATTTCTTAAGACAATCTGCCTTTGGTGCTCTGCTGTCAATAGTTTTTACCTTTAATTACAGAGTGCTGTGAAAGTACATGTGAACTATCCATTCATAGGTGTTTAAGACTATTCCCAGTGAAAATGTTAACAGCAAAAACTAAGTTACGTAAAGTAGGTTATAAGATTAGTTTAGCTAAGCAGAAATTGAGTATTCTAGGGGTTACAAAGGCCACGAGAAGCAAAAGATTAGCAGAATTCAATAAGAAACAAAGGGTTTCGGCAAAGGTTATCATTTAGGTTAGAATCACCAGACACTTATTTTAAAATATAATTATAATTAAGCTCGCTCGTTTCGTTTAGAATATATCCGTGGCTGATTGAATCACTCGTAATCACAAAAGCAATCATTCTACCTTTCGCCGTCACAGAGTACGGATGTCCTTGGCCACAAAAATAGTGTGTTTCTTATCCCTAAACTTTTTCCTCTCTAGAATTTTGTGCTTTGTACTCATGAATCCACTATATCTTTTTCGTTCATCTATAAGCTGTTTTATTTTCTTCTCGTTGTCATTTTTATGTTTAGTGTTAGAAATCTCTGGATTAGAGGGCTCGGCCCATAGAATCCCGGTGTTAAAATATCATTACATAAATATGCACATAATAAACATTCACAGTGAAGCACTTATAAATGGGGAAGGGGTCGAAAAAAACTTGACCTAAGTATTATTTACCTATTGCACTGTAAAATACTTTACTAAAATTAATAAATTGTTGTTTTATTGCCATGCATATATACACCTGTTAGGAAATACCCTTAATTATAAAGCGTTTTTTAAAATAAATTTAAATTACAACTTATTATGTGTATTAGACCCCATCTTTTTCTATATTTTTCCAAACGTATTCCAATGTGTTCTAATTGTCAACTCCTCAAATATTAGGATATGTAAGTAAATATACATTTATGTATTTTGAGTATCTAAAAATCTATTTACATAAATTTATTGCATATATATCAACGATACGCACATATATCATATTATATATATATATATATATATATATATATATATATATATACACATATGTATACATGCATATAATTTGCATATACATACACACACACACATATATATATATATATATATATATATGTGTGTGTGTGTGTGTGTGTGTGTGTGTGTGTGTGTGTGTGTGTATGTATGTATGTATAATCTGATCGTATCTCACCAAAAATCTGATCTAACAAGCAGACACTTTCTCTATATGAAGGTTAATTTTCGAAGCACCTGAATGGAATGCCTATCACCCATGATGAAGGGAGTGCAGTGATTCATTGGCGATTCGTATAATAATAGGACAGTTTGGTTGGTTGATTGGAGTTTAGTGAAGCTAAATCCTCTAGGGACAAATTGCGAGAAACAAGGTGTGGAAACAAAACTCAAAAGGCAAAATTTAAAGATAAAAATTTTCAGAAAAAGGTAAAAAGTAAGATGTCTATAAAATTATTAACACAAAACTCGTATAAAATTGAGTAATATACAAAATAAACAACAATTGAAAATTAAATAAAGAGTTAAATCAAAAAATTGAAAAAAATGAAAATTGAACATTAAAAATTGAATATTAGAAAATTAAATAACAAAAGTCAAAGAATAACAAGATACAAAATTCAAATTTCGAAATAAAAGCCAGTGCGACGAAGAAAGGGGAATAAGTTTGGATGTAGAGTTTCCCCAATGATTAAATTAAGATTCAGCGATGGATTTCCAAAAATCTTTATATACGTAGATCTAAAACAAATGCAAGAGGTTAAAATTTGTGTGACTGTGTAAGGTGTCTTGCAGTATGGACACTGGGGAGGTGCTTCACCCAGCAAGAGATGGGCATGGGTGTGTCTGCATTGACCCTTTCATAGACTAGTGAGTAGTAAATCCCGCCTCCTAGAAGAGATTTGAGGCTATTTAGTTATCTTTCTTTTAATTCCTCGCAATTTATTTGATGGAATGTTATCCCAAGAGATCTGCAATTTATCATGTAAGAGATCTTCAAGGTAATTTTTCAAGTCAGAGTAAGGAAGACCAGTGTTGAGATAGTCACTTGCAGACTTGGTAGCTTTGTTCACAAGTTCATTGCCTTTAATACCGACATGAGAAGGAACCCAGCTAAAGAGTAACGAGATTCATATGGATGTAACGTTACTTATTGAAGTAAGAATTTTGAAAATAATAGGATTATTACAATTATTTGACTGTAATAAATTTAGAATACTTTGGGAGTCTGTATCGATAGTAAAACTTTTACTATTGTGATTCATCAATTCTTTTAAAGCCTTCGAGATAGCAAAGGCTTCAGCAGAAAAGAGGGAGAGTTCACAATGAATTCTAGAGTAGCTATTGATTTTTTCTTCAATAACGTAGGCAGAGCTGACATAGTAATTGGATTTCGAACCATCTGTGAAAACACGAGGGTACGTTTTAAAATATTGTTTGTTATCTTCAAATATTTGTTGATAAATATTATTAGTAGTTGAACTTTTTTCAGATGCCTTAAAGGGATTTATAACAGTAAGACTAGCAGTGTTCCAGGGAAGTATTCCAATAGTTGTACGTATAGTATCAATACTGTCGAAGTTAAAATCTCTTAAAAAAGCTTTTATCCTTCCCTGAAAAGGCAGAACACAAAGATGTCTAACATTATATAAGAACGTGAGGTAAAATTTGAGAGTATGTTGATGAATGGGATAGTAGAAGATGCTGTTCTAAAATAGTGCTGAATTTATAATACCTAACGACGTAATTCAAGAAGTGTGTCACAGCAGCCAACGTAGAGACTTTTTACAAGAGATGTTCTGAAAGCCCGTGAGCACAATCGAAGAGTGGATTGGTGAATGGAGATCAGATTTTGTAGCTCAGAAACACGTGCTAATAATAACAGGGCAGTCAGGAATAAGTTGTAAAGGCACACAATTCTACAATAAATTTTAAAAAACATGGGTAAGTAAGTGAAAGTACAGATTATTGAATGTTAAAGATAGATGGATAAAAATGCTAATGCCCATAAGAAAAATGTGATTTTGATAACCTATAAAAAATTAAAATATGTACAACAGAGAAATTAAATTAATAATCTTATTTAACACCTTGAAATTAATAAAATTAATAAATGATACTTGTCATCACGGAGAAATATATATGTAATTTAAAATTTCCCGTTTTAAATATGACATTTATAAAATTAATATCATAGATGTTCAAATATTGTTAAGTTTCTTTTTCTGCTAACAAAACGAGGATAAATGCTGTATTCATTTTTTAACCTATCTTTTGGCACAGTTTTTAAACCACCTTCGGAGCCAGAAAAACAATTTATTTCCCGTTCCGAAGATTAACATATTTTAATAAATATTTTCCAGGGGCAGACAAACGACGTTTTCAATATCAGTTACTCTCTCTTAACATTTTTATATTCAGGATGTTTTACGGCTCCGGGAATTTTTCTTGCTCATTCTGACACGGCTATCTATATCCGAAGGGGAACTTTGAAAGTGAAATGTCCCGTAACATCGATTGTTACGTCCGTCCAAGATCGATAGCGATTCTTTCCTTCTCGACCATATATATATCCCTCTTGACACTATTGCCTTTTTGATGTGCAACGCTTTCAAAAATCTTCAAAACTTTCCCCCCTTAAAGGCCTAGACTTTTGCAAGTTTATTCTGGAAGCTCGCCAAATTTTTAAGTCACTTTTGAAGTGAACTCCGCACTCCGCATCCTCTCTTATTAATTATAATACGGTGTGTACTGCGGTATCTCTGAGAGTAGAAGTAGTAAATGATTCGAAAATGATAATCTGTTACTTTTCGGGGGATTAATTAATAGTTTACGCCTAGACACGTCGCTGGAAGATTGAACGAGTCTATTAAATACTTCTGGGAACCCGCATATTTTATTAACGAATACTATTAAAAATTAAGCAAGACTATTTGATAATTTAATAGTATTAATGAAGAAAATTATTAATGTAATATACATATTACATTAATAATTTTCTTCAATGGTTGTAATATGTATAATAAATAAATAAATAAATATATATATATATATATATACATATATATACAAATATATATATATACACATATATATATATATATATATATATACACATGCATATATGCGTATATATGTATATATATATATATACACATATATATATATATATATATATATATATATATATATATATATATATATATATATATACATGCATATATGTGTATATATGTATGTATACATATACATATATATATATACATATATATACAAATATATATATATACACATACATTTATATTATGTATGTATGTATGTATGTATGTACGCATTCATACATACACATATACATACATACACATACATACACGAGCAAGCAAATACGCACATACACACACACACACACACACACATATATATATATATATATATATATATATATGTGTGTGTGTGTGTGTGTGTGTGTATGTGTAATATCAAAATCCCTTATTTATATTTTTTAAATTAATTTAATAACTTCTGTTCATAAATTACGTTCGGGTTTGAGCGGTAATTCTGAATTTCCCTCCAGACACGTTATAGACTTAATTCGGCCTCTGTCTGTACTTCTTTAGCCAATAGTAAACGCGTTCTCTTTAAACATGGGTATTTTTATAACGTGATCAAATATGCATAGGGATTATTCGTAGTCTTTTTCCCTACTTAAAAAGTGTGTGTGTTGATGTTCAAAAGGTTCTTGTTGTTGTATATATTATATATATATATAAATATTATATATATATATATATATATATATTATATATATATAATATATATATATATATATATACACATATATATATATATATATATATAATATATATATATATATAAATCATATATCATTATTTTCTTCTTTTATATATATCTCACATGGCGTCTCTTTTATAAACAAATATTATATCGACAGCAAAATACTATAGTAATTGCTTATCGCTCTTTAATATATGTGATATTTATACTAGTATATATAAAATATAATTAAATTTTAAATATATATAATATACTATATATATATATATATATATATTATATATATATGACACGTTCCTAAACGACACTAGTCCTATCATCTTCAAATCTTTATTTAAAAAATCACATTACTTTCAATCCTCAATGGCGTCACATTGGCTCCAACTTTTAACAAAGGCAGGCTTAGCTGCTCGGGTAACCATAGCTCTGTCTGCGGAATGTGCACACTGCTTCTGCTCAGATAAACTGCGCTTGAGCCGTATTTTGTGGCTAACTCCTCACGCGTCACTCTCAGTAATAATCCCTAATTAAAATCTTTTAAAATTAATCTACAATTTTAAATCCTGACATATATATATATATATATATATATATATATATATATATTATATTATATATATATATACTTACTGCGGTAGGTTTTCATGAGGGTGTATAAACATGAATTTTATAATCTTTAATTATTGAAACATTCGAGTCTATTCTGAAAGGGGTTTTCTTTATGAATATAAATTTTGAATAAAATATATAAAATATTTATACGAGATGATTATAATTTTAAAAAACAGCTAATTATGAGAATGAGGAATTTTCACGTTTTCTAATTTTGATTTTAAACGATAGAAGACAAAAAAGTAAGCAGGACAGTAGCTATTTTTCTTTCATTTGGGGGCCTAATGAGTGATTTCTAATGGGTTTTATAGCGGACTCTTTAACGTCTCTCAAAAACGCTACTTTATCTCCGCCGAGTTTGTGACGTCATCGTTCATGTAAACACCGAGCTCCTATGCTGTTTACATGTTAAAAGGCGACTTTTAAATTTGTTTTTTGTGTAAAGTATCGCATATAATAGCCTTTTTTTGTTATGTCTGGCATTAAAAAATCATACTCTAAATATTGTATTGTGCCACTCTGTAAAAATACAACAACTAATTGCAATGAGAAGATATTTTTCAGCGTCCCGAAAGACCCACATACACGTAAAATCTGGACAACTGAGATGAAAAGGGATGAGAAATTAAACCTCAAATTATCATATAAATCATCTCTATGGGTTTGTGAAGACCATTTTTCGGTAAATAAATGCTTGCATTTGTTTAAATATTACTAATTTAGAACAATTAAAGTATATAAAAATACATCTATACCTTTAAAAGGATTGTTGATTAACCACTGCTATTTAACTTTTAAAACTGCTAATTTTCGAGTATTATCACAGAGTTCAAGTACAATAAATATTTTATAAAGCATATAAATATCGAAAAACATATAAATATCTAAAGCATATAATTATCTAATAAATAACTCGGGGGAGGGGAAAGTTATGTATTTTCAAGGTATTATAAATATTTTCTTCAGAGATGCATACTTTCTTGTGTATCAAATCACAGTGATATTTTTCGATTAAATTGGTGACTAATTTGAAAAAAAAAAGTATAATATTTTTAAAATACTTAATAATTATATTACTTTAAAAATTAAATTTAATTTGAGAAATTTTATACATTTTTTAATTTGACATTAATATTAAAGGCAATAAAATTGTATTGCTATTTAAAAATGTATAAATAATTAAGTAAAGCCGTTTAAAGATTTTAAATTTCTTTTCATCATATTTAAAATATCTAAGAATTGGTTTTGTTTTGGTTTGGTTTTGGAGTGCTACGGTCTACTTTTTGCAACACGAAGGATAATGAGACCGGTCTCACAATAAATACCTCCTCTAATTTTTATTTTAATATTACATCCGTCTCTATTTATAAAAAACGATGCTACTACAAATGTGTGTATATGATATATGTATATTTATTTGACTTGTTTGTGTTTACAAAAAAAGAGCTGTGTTTAGCATGAATAAAGTATTAATACATGTTAAGTAAAATTGGAAAAAAAATATAAATGATTTTACACACCTTTGGGTTTTAATTCCTCGTATTTCTGCTCCCATAAAATCCGGGTTTTTTGCCAAGAAAGAAAACATTGACATGCTGTCAATTTTCGGGAGGTTGTCTGATTGTCCTTTGGTAAATCCAGGTAGAAGAGACATTTATGACAAATTGAGATAACTAAGCTATCTAGATCGATAAAATAAACCTTCAGGTTTAAATAAAAATAAATTTTGATAGCTAGAAAATTTCAGGAACTTGCAAAAACAAAATCGGAAAATAGTGCGCGCTTAAAAGCAATACAAAAATATTGGTCTGCATGAACGATGACATCACAACCAATCACGGAGCGTTTTGATGTCACGTGATTTTCGCTTAACTTTAAAATTAATTTTTTAAATGATGGACCCAGTTTTTTACATTTTTGAGAACATTTTTGGAATCTACGAGTCTGAAATTATCAGAAAAACACTAAGTTGTTCGAATCCCCCACATGTGCAAATTCCTCATTTCTACTAGCACTGAACCAAAAATTATGTCTTTTGTTGTATGGTGTCATATCGGCGTCGAAAAAGCAACGTTTCGGGCTTCCCCGAAAAACTTATGTGTTCAGCAAACGTAGCACCACATGGCGCTCGCCGCTGCGGTGCCGACAAACCGAACGTCTATTCCACGTGCAGAGGATTTCACTGCATGCTGGCACAATATAAATAACTATTTCCTGTTCGGTCAGTGGATTAAATTATATTTATTAATTGTTTTTAACATTTGGAAATCATATATTCTGCGAAAAACATCTTGACAATTTTAAAAAACAAAACCAGGAATATGGTGTTACATAATATAACGTATATACTATCTGTAAGACACAATGAATGATAAAATTTGGACTGTTCTGTTAAAATTCGTTTCTTCAAATCAAAACAACATTGTTTTTCAGCTAATTATTTCAATAAATATAATACATCACCGAAATTAATTTACCGCACTAAAACATTTCACTTTATATTGATGAAATACTTCTTTTATATTTCCATGAAACAAAATCTTACAATATATAAATTTAAACATTAACAGTCTGCAAAATCGTGTAGCCAGTCAATCAGTTAAAAAACCAAAAAAAAAAAAAAAAAAAAAAAAGTCCCCGCTCTAATACAACGCTTAACACAACTTCCTATGTTCGTTTGCGCGCTACGTGGTGCAGCACCTAGTACCGCACGCACTGCGGGAATACAAGCAAACAAATCAACATAATATTTAAATATATTATAAATAATATTTATTATATACCATATTAATATAGGTAGACATCGGTGCAGAAAATTATTGTCCCTCATAATTTTGCCAGGGTGTGCAGAGCCCACCCTGCACATATGGACCGTACGCCACTGATATATACATACATACATATATATCTACATATCTACATACATATATATATATATATACATTTATAATATATATATATATATATATATATATATATATATTAATATATATATATATATATATATATATATATATATATATATATATATATATATATATATATATATATATATATATATATATATATATATATATATATATATATATATATATATATATATATTATATATATATATATATATATATATACAAGGTTAGCAAGAAATAAACTCCCCATTTCTGAGGTCTCTAAATACATTCTATTAGTACAAATCAGATACAATTGGAACTACATTCATTGTATAATCCGTCAAAAATCCGTCTGTAGGTAGCGCTGTGATACGTATGAACACATTTAATATGCTATTATACTTATAAAAGTAGCATTAAAAGTGCACATTATATCCCTTTCATGTTCAACAACATCATGTACCCGCAGAACCATAATTTCCTCAGCTGACAGGAATGAGACCAAGAATACCAAGAACACGGTGCCGAATACTGTCCTTCAAATCTGGCACAGATGCTGGCATTTGACTGTAGATCCTTCACAAAACCCCACACTCAAAAGTCGCAACAGGTGATATCTGGTGAATGATCATCTAAGGTACGTGTAGAGATTGGACCTCTTCGTACCCGCTATATATTTTATACATCACGTTACCTCACGTTATCTCTATGACTTATCTCTATGCCTTCTATGACTTTATACCAATTAAAAAGAAAAAAATTGAATTTGAATTTTGATATTGGACGCGTTAATTTTTACATATTAAAAAATATCTTATAATAACGTCCACATATTTTAAAAATACTGTAGAATGTAGCAGCAGAGTAGAGATGCAGACGTTCACTTACAAAAACATCTTTTATTTCTAACATTAGATAACACACAAATCAACGTAATGGAAACGAACACTAACACAGAAATATTTGTTGCTATATTACATCGCGATCTCAAAGGAAAACCGAGAAATCTGTGTGCTAGGCCTTTTATTAACTTTTGGAAGGGAAGTGGCTCCAGGAATGATGTTTTTCCGGTAACCAGTAACTTCATTTTAATTCATTCTATTTATTTTAGAAGATATAGTATGTCACAATACGCAGGAAAAATGAATTAACGGGGCTACAATTCTAAATACAAGGTGCCAGGAAATGATTGTACGCCGTCATTATTACGAAACATGTGTTTAAGAATTTGTTAATAGGAAATCTAGATTTTCAATGGAAAACAGAAAACATTTCAGTTAGTATTTTACCTTAATAAAATTTTTTATTACACATGTATATATATATATGTGTGTGTGTGTGTGTGTGTGTGTGTGTGTAAGAGAGAGATTAATATTAAAAATTACAGTAATAAACTAATCAACTATAATATTTATTTTTCACCGTTATTCAGTGTAGAAATACATTCAGTGAAAAATCAAATAACGTGTGGAATACTAAACTTTGCCTGCGAGTTTATGCATGTATATATTGTAGATGTATAATCCCAGATTATACCTCTTTAGAAGCCTAGGCTATGAGTCCATCAGAAAACTCCCTGTTTACTTGTATAGAGCTGTGGGTTTAGAGAAACGACTTAGCGAATTTGAAATTAAAAATAACTCATTTCCTATATAATAATAGCCTAAGTAATTTGTCCGTCTGTCTTCGAGTTTATGAAGCGGTTAGACCTAAAATGGATAAAGGCATCCATATTGGATTTTTGATGAGCTAGTTTTAGCAAAATTCAAAGCGAGTTCGAAAACATTCGAAATCCATCCCCTATCCCCTTTTCGATCGTTTAATGCCATTATTTCAAGCCCTATTTTCTCTGGTTAAGAACAAGCTATTAAATTCATCAGTTTATCACATAATAAATGGATTAACAGACGCAAAAATTAATTCAGACCTGGAATGGATAGAGGCATCCATATTGGATTCTTGATGAGTTAGGGCTAGCAAAATTCAAAGCGAGTTCGAAAACATTCGAAATCCACCTCTTCCCTCCTTTTCGATCGTTTAATGCCATTATTTCAAGCCCTATTTTCTATAGAGTAAGAACATGTGATTTAAATTCATCAGTTTATCACATAATTGGTAAAGTAGATAAAAATATAATTCACCAAATTTATACGTTTACATTATGTAACGTCTTATATTTATATCTCCTATATAATATATATATAAATTTTTTAATATATATATATCATAATATTTTAATAGTGGAATGTGTAACTCTGCTGATAAAGTGTAACTATAGAGAATATTCATTACCTAAACTACAAACGGTTTAACAGGGCTTGCATTTAGCTAGATAATGAATAATTTCAACTACTAGGAGAAAGCTTTAAAAATAGCTTTCGCTGCTCCCATTACCTCTAAGCGTTGAATCAAAACAATATTTTATTCAATATACCTTACTAATCTTACGATTCCTGATGTTCATAAATCCATAAATGAATTCATGAATAAAAATTAAGAAAGTTGTTCGTTTGTGTGTTTGTTTTTTATACATAACCACACAGTTTTCAATCGATTGGCTAAATTTTGGACATCCTTCATATATACCACCAAATAATGACTGTTAATATTAAAACCTCTGCTAAACATCTATCATATAATATGACAAGATAAATTAAAGTTTTCAGCTAACATGCGGTCAGTAAAGATAAACAAATTATTGAGCTTGTACCAGATAATTCTCAGCCAAAAAACAAACCACTTTTACCAGCTTCATAGTGTACTTTACAATTCTGGAAAATTAAAAATTTTACTAATCTTGTCATATGACGGGATATATCTTAATTTTTATAATAAAAATAAACATTCTCTTTCCACAACTGTCCGATTTACTACTAATGTGCCTTGTAGATTTACTACATTTAATTGAATTCTATATCATGGATAGATATAAAAAATCTAACTCCAGTATACTAGTTTTCTACTATATTTTCGTATTCTTCTCATATATTTATTTACATGCCCATATATTTATTATTTACAAATAGGGACTGAAATTTGGAAATGACACATAATCGTTAGGAAAATAAACTTCCGCAAATATATGAGGGATTTCGAGACTTAAAATGACCTAGAATCTTTAGACAAATAAAATTTCGTAAATATCCTGTAAATAAAAGGCGTCTACAGCAGATTTTCTCGTTAGTAATTATTTCAAAATATTTGTGACTGTTTAACAATTAATACTGGAATGTGTAACGCTGCTGATAAAGTGTTACTATAGAGAATATTCATTACCTAAACTGCAAACGGTTTAACAACCCTTGCATTTGGCTAGATAATGAATAATTTCAACCACTAGGAGAAAGTTTTAAAAATAGCTTTCGCTGTTCCCATTAGCTCTAAGCGTTGCATCAAAACAATATTTTATTCAATTTACCTTACTAATCTTATGATTCTTGATGTTCATAAATCCATAAATGAATCCATGAAGGAAAATTAAGAAAGTTGTTCGTTTGTGTGTTTGATTTTTATACATAACCACACTGTTTTCAATCGATTGGCTAAATTTTGGACATCATTCATATATACCGCCAAATAATCACTGCCAATATTAAAAACTCTACTGTTTATCCTATTACGTAATATGACAAGAAAAATTAAAGTTAGCAACTAACATGCGGTCAGTAAAGATAAACAAATTATTGAGCTTGTACCAGATAATTCTCAGCCAAAAAACAAACCATTTTTTTACCTGCCTCATAGGGAACTTGACAATTCTGGAAAATTAAATCTTTTACTGATTCCTTCATATGCCTGGCTATATGCTAGTTTTTATAATAAAAATAAACATTCTTTTTCCATGACTGTGTGATTTACTATTACTGTGCCTTGTAGATTTACTACATTTAAATGGATTTATATCATGGATAAATATAAAAAATATATCTCATGTATACTAGTTTTCTACTATATTTTCGCATTCTTCTCGTATATTTATTTACATGCATACAGATAGGGACTGAAAATTGGAAATGACACATAATCATTAGGAAAATAAACTTCCGCAAATATATGAGGGATTTCGAGACTTAAAATGACCCAGAATCGTTAGACAAATAAAATTTCGTAAATATCCTGTAATTTAGAGGCGTCTACAGCAGATTTTCACGTTAGTAATTATTTCAAAATAATTGTGACTGTTTAACGATTAATAGTGGAATATGTAACGCTACTGATAAAGTGTTACTACAAGAGAATATTCATTACCTAAACTGCAAACGGTTTAACAGGCCTTGCATTTAGCTAGATAATGAATAATTTCAACCACTAGGAGAAAGTTTTAAAAATAGCTTTCGCTGTTCCCATTAGCTCTAAGCGTTGCATCAAAACAATATTTTATACGATTTACCCTACTAATCTAAAGATTCTTGATGTTTATAAATGTGGGGATATATTCAATATTCGAAAATATTTCAAATCAATGAATTAAACAAAATCAATTAAATTAGTTATTCTGTAACGATTTTTAAATCTATTTCCCCCTAACCTTTACAAAGTGAAAAATGATTTCCCGGCATGACACATAATTCATCAAAACAAATTTCTTCGATGAACGCAGACAAATATGTATTTTCCAAAAAAACATTGTTTTTGTAATGCACCAATGACATTACTTTTTCAGATGTAGGCCACAAAAGAAAAAACTTTCCGCATTATATGAGATATAAAAAAGGGGTAATTTCTGATTTCATTCCAAAAGATTCCAATGTTTTATGTCAATACTACCGTATCATTATTCAAATAATCCTTTTTTTTAAGTTTAAGGATTTTATGTTGTTTTTACTATCAGAACACCATTACAGTTATTTTACACATTTTTTAAACTTTCTATAGTTAAACTTCTATAGACTTTCTATAACTCCAGTATTCTATAGAAAACATATATGCTCCGTAAACTTTATAAAATTAGAGAAATTTTTATAACGATATATCAGAAAAAAATTAGTAACCACACAGATGCAGGCTTAACTCAATAATGCTCTTTGCAACAAAAGCAATTTTTAGAACTTTGTAAACCATTTAGATACGTTGTTATTTAAATATATGTTAAAAAAATACGTATACATGCACACATACATGCATACATATATATATATATATATATATATATATATATATACATATATATATATATATATATACATATATATATATATATATATATATATATATATATATATATATACACATATACATATATATATACATATATATACATATTATATATATACATATATATACATATATATATACATATATAATATACATATATACATATATATGTATATATATATACATGTATATAATATATATATATATACATATATATACATATATATACATATATATATTATACACATATATATACATATATATACATATATATATACACATATATATATATACATATATATACACATATATATACATATATGTATGTATATATATATATAAATATATATAATATATAATATATATATATATATATATATATATTTATATATATATATATATATATATATATATATGTATGTATA
Source organism: Pardosa pseudoannulata (assembly GCA_032207245.1). Taxonomy (NCBI): domain Eukaryota; kingdom Metazoa; phylum Arthropoda; class Arachnida; order Araneae; family Lycosidae; genus Pardosa; species Pardosa pseudoannulata. The sequence goes on from CM063501.1 coordinate 170,785,982, forward strand.
TATATATATATATATATATATATATATATATATAGTTTTGTAAAAAAAAAATATGTTTACTTATGCAGAACAAGTTTAATTTTTAAAACTTACTATTTTTGTATTTTCCTCTTTAAATATTAATTCGCAGAATATTCAAGCACCTTCTACATTACGAATAAAATAGATTTGATATTTTTAATGAAAAATATATTAAAAGGTATTTAAGTTTGCTTTGGAAAAGTACGATCTACTGTTTTTCTGACGAGGGCAAATGAGACAGAGGTCCACTGCTTAATGCCTATTTCAAACGGCTACGAACATCCATGACCGCTGCGGTATTCAAACCCACGAACTCTGGTACTGAAGAGCAGTGCTCTACTACCCGGCCATCGTTCAGCCTCGAGGTATTTGAAAAAATAACAACAAATACCTAAAATTCTCAGCGCACTGTGAAATAGCTGAGAACTGAACGCGTTTACTTAAATCAAAAATAGTATTAAAAAATTAATGTACCGCTATGCATTAATATATCAAGTTGTTTGTTTGCATTTGCATATAATTTAGTTCGTTATTTATTTATAACTGCTTCAGCTTCTGTGCAGAACCTGGCTGGGATTAATTCAGTGGTACGCTTCGTTTACATCTAAGAATGTGATAATGTTTGTTATGTCGAAGTCACGCATCGGGTAGCTCCAAAAGCAAAAGGCCATTTACTAAAACAGTTTTGTTTCATTCAATCAAGTTGAAGCTTGTCAAGAATAAGCATGCTACCATGGAGATACTAAATGGAGAAATCTTACATCGGACATTACACGGTTGGTCAACTAACCTTGACTTATAGGCCGCTTCCTTAGGGATGCCACATTTATCTGAATATTTGTATAAATGCATATGTTATATGAACATTTATCCATATCCATACATGTTTATGTGTAATATTTATGTAGTGACCTCTATTTAGTACTTACCAGATTCTTGACATATCTCAAAGTAAACATAGCGGGACATTCAAGACTCAGAGCTATTGTTTCAGGATTTTATTAAAAGTATAAACACCATTGTTATTTTCTGTATAAAAAATATCTCAACTATGTAACATAGATTTTAATCCCTTTAAAATAACGTGATCATTAACTCTCTATGGATGATAACGATACCGTAGAATAATAAGGAGACTTAGAATCTGATAAATAGCCTACAAATTATTATAAAATGGTTTTGCCAGCTAATTTGAAAATGTGAAACTTTTTACACATATATATTGAAGTACAATTAAATTAATCATATTTTTAAAATATATTATATCAAGTTTTTTTCCGGAACAAAATTCAATTTTCTAAATATTAAGTTTTTAAATCATTTCTTGGGCGTTAAATATAGCTTTGTCCGGCTATTTTCAAAAGGCCGAGTTCAAAATGAATTTTGAACATTTTGCTAAGTATTATTCTGCTAATCGATATTACATTTTATTTATAGGAAATATTTTTGTCTGTACATTGAATTATCACGATAATTTCTAACGGTTCTGAATTTAAATTGAGTTTTATAAATCTAAACTAAGTCGAAACATAAAATGAATACTGAGATTGTAATGTTTATTAGAAGGGTTGGGAAAGGGTTTTGCAAAATTGTAAAAAAATTTGAATCACAAGGAGTGATTTATAAATTTTAAGAGAAAGGTAAAAGAATGATTTTTTAAACTTTTATCTGATATTAAGGAAAGGTTTTAATGTAATTAGTTTACTTATAGTTGAATGATATCTGTATAAAGGTACATACCCTTGATTATTAATTTATAAAAAGCTTCGTGATTTCCATTTCACTTAAGGAGAAAAATTCACTGAAAGATCAACTTAATAAATATTATTATTAGTTTTCGTTCCTAATCCTATATTTAACCTATTATGTATCGTAGGTGAGATAATTAGATAACCGAAGTTGTTATAATAAACAAAGAAAAATGAAACCAAAGTGGTCCTTTTTAAACAAGTGGAATTGTACTTAAATACACTAATCAAAATTAATTTGCCTATTTTGTCGAATTTCAGGGAAAGAAACTGAACGAAATGTAAAACCAGTGTTTCGAAACAGAGATGTAAATATTGTGTCGAATAATTAGCATATTCGCTTGTGTACAGGAAGAGACATGTTCATTAGTTTACGGCTGGGGCATAAATGAATTTGGTGGTTCACAATGTCCTCCAAGTTCCTAAACGATACTTCTGGAGGTGACAGACCAAGCCTTCGGATCTTCTGTCTGGTCCCTTCTTCTAAATTTAGAAGGGACCCGATTTTGTTTGTTTGTGTTGTCTCCAGAGAGTAAATTTGGTCGCAATAGGTATATCTCATAATAAAATCGTCAACAAATTGCTGCGGCTTGGTAGTCATGAATGCTATAAAAAAAAAGTGCCACTGTATTGGATATAAAGTGCGAGGATGAAGTAGCAAAGGAATAGTCTTTGTAAGCACACGTAGAAAAGTTTACATTTTAAATTGCTTCCACACCTCAACAATTTCTTTGTTTTTTTCTTATAACTCACGGCTCTGCAAAACCACTGATTTTCCATGTACTTTCATGGAAAATCACAAACCATGTACACATGGAGAGAATTAAGGACTTATTATCTGCCCTCTAATGCCCAATAACTGATCTACTGGGGTTGCGGAGGTTTGCTGGCCTGAGAAAGGACCATGTTAAATAGTCCCCTCCATGAGAAACGCACTGTGATCATTTTAATAAATAGGTCTGAAATCTTGGAGCCCTAAAATTGACTTTTAAAGAGTATGGTTGGGCGAAATTCCATTTTATAGAAGGCCATACAGCCACATAGAGCTCATCTGGTAGATGATTTTTTGGAAAGTAGTTATATTCTCCGAATGCAATGGTCAGCCAAATCTTCAACCTTATAGAGCACATGTCTTGGGATGCTCTGAGGATGTTCTTTTAATATTCAGCCAAGAAACACATATCACTAAATATAACTTGTTTCACACATTTGAATTGTTGGAATAAATAGAGACAATTAACTTGAATGAAATTTGGATTCCTACTCTATTTCCTGTTTATTTGTAGAAGTTACAAGCATTATGCTGCACAAAAGATTCAAAAAAGTTTACACAAAATAAAAGATCATTAAAACATACAAAAAATAAAGCATATGTTGTCTTAGATAATTTTGCTTAGCAGCTGTTAAATGGAGTAAGTTTTCTATTTTAAATAAATCTTAATGCTTTATGAAACGTCAACATGAATGTGATGTAAAAGCAGCATAATTAAAGTCTTGTCACAAATCAGCATGTACGTGTTAGCTTACCAATTTATTTTAGTTCATGTTGACGTGCGATAAGGCCTTTTAATAGGTTGAAAATATTTCGCTATCACATGAAAAATCCGCAAATTCTTTAACTAAAAAAAAATCCTAAACTATATCTGCTGTTTTTTCAACAAGTACATATTGACGTGTGATAAATCCTTATTTTGAGGAATTACCGTTTTATTTCGTGATAGCAAAAATTTTGCAAAATGATTAAAGACTGTATCTTACATCAATCTCAAACCAAATGAAAACCAGTTGAAAATTTTTCGCTGTAACACAAAAAATCCGCACATACTTCATACAGTAAAGGAATTCCTAAACCTGAATCTCTTACTTTTTTAACATGCACATGTTGACATGTGATAAATCCTTTTTTAATTGTTACATATTGTTGATTTAGTTTTATATTTTTTTATATTGAAGCATAAAATATATATATATATATATATATTTAACCCCTTTTCCCCAAGAAACGCCTCTAATACATGATTGAAGCTATTCGGCCAAATGATCCACATAAAGTGTCCTACCTAATTAAGAAGTGTACCACACCTGGCTAATTTATAAATAATTTGGATCTGTCTCTTATCTAAATTACTAGATTGTAAATATTGCTTCAGCATCGCAATTTTCATTTTTTTAAAATGCTGTTAAATTTTTTAAGAATTAGATGGAATTTTATTTTTTTTTTTGTCCTCTTTAATACGTGTTTATTAACCCTTTGCCTGTGACACCCAAACTCAGTTCGGTCAGCTCAAATACACCACTTTTAGGAATGCCCCGTCCTGAGTTTACTGGGAAAAAAAAAACGGTATTTCAACACTGTGTAACCCGAAATTGGTTCGTCCAATACATATTTAATTTGCCATTTTCCTAATAGATAGATATACTTTCCCGCTAAAAGTTCAGCAGTTTCATGCCATTTGTCGCTATTTCTCGAATACCATAAAGGAATTTGTTAAATTCAAAGGAATCTGGGGAATTCATGACAGATGCAGAGATAATAATATTGTTATATTAGTAGTTTATTATATCAATCCAGAAAATCATGTCATTTGATTTATTTTGCTGCAATTTCAGTAAATATTATTATAATCCCTTAACATTTCCCATATATATGAAAAAATATTAAAAATAGTAGTCATTTCTTTTACATTTTTTTTTCAAAAATAATCTATTTCTAATATTTGATGATAAACGAACAAACATTAAAGAGAAAAAAATTTCCATTTTTTGCATGTTTTTCTCAAATATATTCCAGGCAATGGTTTAAGGGCTCAAAATAAGATGCTCAAAATTAATTTATCTTTGTTTTTTACATATCTATTTAGAAATTTAGTACTTTGATCATCGATAGCTACATGTGATGCGTTTACAATTTCTAAAGTACATCTTTCATTTCAATAAGTATTAAGCATTTGCTCTCCAAAATAATTTTCCTCATTCACAGTAGACTGATCGACATTAATGCATGAGTTCCATCAATTTATTGCCGACCTAGCAATTTAATTTAGTTGAAGAAGCGCCAACAGTAAATCTTAAACTTAAAAACTGTGTCGAGCCACACTTAATGCTCTACTGACTGCAAAAGAAAGACGATGGTAAGTTGGCAATGGAGCACAAAGGGTTAATTATTAATTGTTTCAAAAGGTATCATTAATGAAAATTTACCATCCGCATCCTTTTTACATATAATAATGTTATTTTTATTCATACGATAACTTTTAGGCCTTAATATAAAAGTTAGCAGTTATCGTAAACTGGAAATATAATTCGAAAAATTTAATAAAAGTTTAACTACCCCTTTTTAGACCAAAATATGTATAATAGCTATTTTGATTTCAAAACGATTGATCAATTTTCTATTCGAAAAATATTAAATTTCTGCTAGCTTCTATTTTTTACTCAGCCAAATTGCCCATAAATTTCGAAGGTGTATGACGTTTGTAAATGCCTTTGAAGAGTTACTAATATATTCTTTAAAAGTTCGAAACTCATTGTTCAAAAAACTGTTTTACCCTTTTCCTATGCTGTACATCTTATATACCACCATCTAATGCTTTATCCGCTTGTAAATCACATGCGATAAACTATATTTTATATACAAGATTTTCTATATTTTATATAACTGTAAATCAAATGTACTACACAAGCGTATAAAACATTAGATGTGTATATCATATGTGATGTACAAAATAGACAAAGAGTTAAAATATTTATTGATAATAACTAAATTATATTATGCAATAATAATTAATATATTCATTTTCCATGCAAATTATGTATAATAATTATTATTATTTCAAACAGGATAAATTTTTTTTCGAAAACTATTAATTTTAACTAAATTATTTTATATACTCAGGTAAATTTTTTATAAATTTCAAAGATATATGACACTTAGAAATCCCCCTTAAAAATTTGAAATATTTATATAAATGTTCGAAATTAATTGTTTAAAAAATATTTAACGCTTTCCTGTCATGTGTACCATATATGATTCACACATCTAATGCTTGCATATCACAAGTGATACACAATGAACAATATTTTATATACAAGCTTTTATATATTTTATATTTCATATCATTTTGTATCAAATGGGATATGCTAGCGTAAAAACCATTAGATGTGCATAGCATCATATCGCATATGACGTACAGGATAGTCAAAGATAAAATAGTAATTAGTAATAACTAAATTATCTGTATAAAATAATAGTTAAAATATCTCTTTTTTTCTTCCAAAGTATGTTTAATAATTATTTTGATTTTAAAAAAATAGATTTGTTTTTCGAAAAATAATAATTTTAACTAAATTATTTTATATACTCAGGCAAATTGTTTCAAAGATATGTGACACTGAGCAATCCCCCTTAAGAGTTTGAAATATTTATAGAAATGTTCGAAATTAATTGTTTAAAAACTATTTAACTATTTCCTGTCCTTGTACCACATATGATTTACCCATCTAATGCTAGCATATCACAAGTGATACACAATGAACTGTATTTTATATACAAGGTGTTATATATTTTATATTTCATATCATTGTGTATCAAATGGGATATGCTAGCGTAGAAAGCATTAGATGTGCATGGCATCATATGCATGCATAGCATCATATCGCATATGATGTACAGGATAGTCAAAGATAAAATAATAATTAGTAATATACTAAATTTCATATTGTGCATCAAATGTGACTTGCTAGTGTATAAAGCATTAGATGTGTATATCGCATATGATGTACAGACCAAACTATAGTAATTAGTAATAACTAAATTATCTGTATAAAATAATAGTTAAAATATCTCTTTTTTTCTTGAAAACAATGTTTAAAAATTATTTTGATTTTAAAAAAATTGATTTGTTTTTCGAAAAATATTAATTTTATAAATTTCAAAGATATGTGACACTGAGCAATCCCCCTTAAGAGTTTGAAATATTTATAGAAATGTTCGAAATTAATTGTTTAAAAACTATTTAACTATTTCCTGTCCTTGTACCACATATGATTTACCCATCTAATGCTAGCATATCACAAGTGATACACAATGAACTGTATTTTATATACAAGGTGTTATATATTTTATATTTCATATCATTGTGTATCAAATGTGATTTGCTAGCCTATAAAGTATTAGATGTGTATATCTCATATGATGTACAATGAAAGGTAAAGTAGTAATTAGTAATAACTAAATTATCTGTATAAAATAATAATTAAACTTTCTCTTTTTTTCTTGCAAACTATGTATAATAATTATTTTGATTTAAAAAAATAGATTTGTTTTTTGTAAAATATTAATTTTAACTAAATTATTTTATATACTCAGGTAAATTGTTTATAAATTTCAAAGATATATGACACTTAGAAATCCCCCTTAAGAGTTTGAAATATTTATATAAATGTTCAAAATTGTTTAAAAAAAATTTAACTCTTTCCTGTCATGTGTACATTTATGATTTACACATCTAATGCTTGCATATCACATGTGATACACAATGAACTATATTTTATATACAAACTTTTATATATTTTATATATTATATCATTGTGTATCAAATGTGCTATGATAGCGTATAAA